>OY294046.1:21799652-21862559 GCA_958510825.1 Brachypterus glaber
AACTTCAATACCAATTTTCACGAAAATTTTGTGAATACTTAAAATAAATAACCCCACCCCCGAAGGATATAATTAGAAAAATATTATTATCATAATATGATGGGTAATAATATAATAATATGGGTACCTATATTATAGGTACCCATTTTTACAAAAAACATTTAAAACATTTAAAAGTAATTACCTTCCGCCCCTTGGGGGTGGAGATAGATTTTTTATCATCAGATTTCGTTTTAGCAGCCTGAAAGACCCTATATACCAATTATCACGAAAATATTGTACAGTTGGACCCACAAAAAACGCAAGATTTATATATGCTTAAATGTCAATTTTACTAATTATTTTATAGTTTAAGTAAGATTTTAAGAAATAGGTTAGATTAATTTGACAATTAATTGACAGTTTATTACAGAAAATACATGCGAATAATGTCGAATATTAAAAAAATAATAATAATAAATAATAAACTGAAAAAACATAGAATATTTAATCAAATCAAAAATTAAAACACAATATTTAGTAATTCACATGAAAAAATAAAAATTTTAACTCTACTAACCAAACATATAATTTATGAAAATTATGATTTTCGTTTAAAAAAATGTTTTTCCGGCGTTTTTTTTTTCCGCTTTTTAAATCTTGGACTATCGATGCGGCAACGGGCAATGGTTTTTGACCCAGGAAAATTTGTATTGTTTATAGCATGCACCGCTTCTTGTAAATGGTATTCTCTCAAATAATTAAGTAAATTTTCATCCTGTATTTCATTTGATATCTTCTTTCTTTCCGAGTCTGCACGCCCTTTCCTCCCCCATCTATTTTTTCTTCAATCTTAACCATAATTCTTTTTTCTATGATCTTAACACAACTCTCCGAAACACTAAACAACCTGCCATAATTAAAGGTCTCTATAGAGATCACTAGCCACAATCACTTCCTTACATCCTACTTCCAATATACTAATAGTTTGAGATTTCTTAGCATTTCTTAACGCATTTCTAATTACTTTATAATTATTATAAGTAATTTTGACAAATATTGTCAAAATGACAACGGCTTTGTTTGTATTGTAATTATTGAATTTACGCAACTAAATTTTCAATCTTGTTTTTTTTTTCGGATTCAACTGTACCTAAACGATTAAAAGTTACCCCCGGTTGACACAAACGTCAGTTCTATTATCTTTTTATTTTTTTCGGAGCAATTTTTGGGGGTTAAAAATCGTAATTTTTGAAAAATGGTTTATTTTATGATTTAAATAAGTCAGTTATACCTGCTTTCAAACTAATTTGGAATTATACAAATTAAAAATAAAATTTTACAAAAAAAAATCTTAAAAAATCGCATTTTTAGGCAAAAAAAAAAACAAAAACGCGCGTTAATAACTGTACTATTTTTCTTGATTTTCTATTTTTTCAAGTTTTCATTGTTGCCTGTTAAAAGTAGAAACTTAAAACTTGAAAAGATTAGGACTGTCGACAAAAACAGTGCAGTTATTAACGCGCGTAGAAATAAAAAATCCGTAGATCTGTTAACACTGTGTAACATGTAAACAAATTTTCACGAAAATATTGTAAATATTTAAAAATTATTTATTTATTTATTACATTTAACAATTACAGGATGAGTCACAAAAGAAAAACAAAATTATAACAAAAAAAAATATCTTAAATCTAGAACTACTAAATTATACACTGTGAGAAGCAAATAAATCAAACATTAATCAAAATAGCTACCCCCTTACACCTGCGGGTGTGGAGTTAAAAAATTTTCGTTATCAGATCCAGTTTTAGGTACCCGAAAAATCCTTATATACCAATATTTACGAAAATATTGTAAACATTCAAAAACAATTACCCCCTTAACTCCGCGAGGGTTATTTTAAAATTGTAATCAGATTTAGCTTTAGCTAGTCCAAAAACTACTATATACCATTTTTCAAGAAAATACTTTAAACATTTTAAAATAATTACCCCCTTACCCCTGCGGGGGTGAGGTTAAAAATTTTTCGTTATCAGATACAGTTTTAGCTACCCCAAAAACCCTTATACACCAATTTTCACGAAAATATTATAAACATTTAAAAATAATTACCCCCGCGGGGGTGGTGTTAATTTTTTTTCGTTATCAGATTCAGTTTTGGCAACCCCAGAAACCCTATATACCAATTTTCAAGAAAATATTGTAAACATTTAAAAATAATTACTCCCGCGGGGGTGAAGTTAATTTTTTTTTGTTATTGGATTCAGTTGTAGCTACCCCAAAAACCCCTACATATCAATTTTCACGAAAATATTTTAAAATTTTAAAAATAATTATCCCCTCACCCCTGCGGGGGTAGAGTTAGAAAAATTTTATTATCAGGTTCAATTTCAACAACCTCAAAAACCCCCATAGGGGAACTTTGAAGTATTACGTATGGCTCCTAGGGGGGTCGGGGTCATTCTGGAGCGTTATGCCCATGTTATAGGTATAGGAAAATAGCCTTACAGGGGGTAGGTGGGGGTCAAAAATTATCAAAATGTGAGTTACGTAATACTTGAACGTTCCTTAGGCTAATTTTCAGGTTTTTGTGATTTTTTTTATTCTACCTTTTTTGCCCGCCTGCCGTACCCATTTTTCACCAAAAAATATCCCGAGCGATAACTTTTGGTAACATACCTGTATACTAAGTTTCAGGTCTTTAGCTTAAAGCGTTCTTAAGTTATGAACGATAACTTATCGTGCTTACAAGATTTTCTGGAAAGACCGACCGACCGTCACTTCGACAATTTTTGTTTAAATTTTCAATTTGCTAGAAAAAGTCATGGGTAGTCATGGGGACTGCCGACAGAAGTGAAAACTTAAAACTATGAACCCATAAGATTTTCCCCTACCAAAAATGGGTTAAAAATGTATTTTCTATGTTGGGCAAAGACTTAAGGGATGCACGTCGGCGCTGTGCACCTCGTTTTTAAGATTTCACTGTTTTTCATTTTGTCGATTTTCAGTTGTTACCAAGTCCTCTTATATCAAATTCCATGTTACTGCGACTTTCCATCAAAAAAATGTAATTTTGACAGGTCGGCAATCTTGTTTTTTTGTTTCTTCGATTTTCATTTTGTCCTGACATACCAATTTTTAAATCCCTATGATGATCCATTCAAGATTTATAAGAATAAAGATTTTGTCAAAAAAATTACATCACGGCTAGCATTTTATAGGTAAAATCTGTTTAAATAGTCACCATAAGCAATTTTAATTTTGAAGTCCCTAAGTCAGTCCAGTCAGAAGTTATTATGAAAACAAAAGAAAATCATGATGTGCCTATTTTGGACTTCACGGCTACTATTTTTCGGTATTTTATGTAGGTGTGTGTCTTGTTTTAATAGTCACCATAAGCCTATATTTTAAATTTCCAGTCTCTAAGTCAATCCTATGAAAAGTTATTAAAACAACAACAAAAATCTTGATGTGCCTGTTTTGGAGTTCATGGCTAGTATTTTTTGCTATTTTTATGTATATATCTTGTTTTAATAGTCACCATAAGCTTATATTTTAACTTTCAAGTCTATAAGTCAAGCCTATCTAAAGTTATTAAAAAACCAAAAGAAAATCATGATGTGCCTGTTTTGGACTTCACAGCTAGTATTTTTTGATGTTTTTATGTATGTATCTTGTTTTATTATAATAATATTAGTCACCCTAAGCTAATATTTTAAATTTCAAATCTCTAAGTCAATCCTATCTAAAGTTATTAAAAAGCAAAAGAAAATCATAATGTGCCTGTTTAGGTCTTCACGGCTAGTATTTTTTGTTAGTTTTGTATGTGTCATGTCACCATAAGCTTATATTTCAAATTTTAAGTCAATACGATGAAAAGTTATTAAAAAAACAAAAGAAAATGTGATGTGCCTGTTTTGGACTTACCGGCTAGTATTTTGTGGAATTTTTATGTATGTGTCATGTTTGAATAGTTACCATAGGCTTATATTTAAAATTTTAATTCTCTACGTCAATTTGGTAAAAAGTTATTAAAGAAACAAAACAACATTACGGTATGAACCCATAAGATTTTCCCCTACCAAAAATCGCTCAACGCGCATAAAAAAGTTTTTAAAGCGAATCTAATTATGATATAGTATTGGCAACGCTGTTTGGATGCCAATTTGCCAGAAAAAGTAATTATACGGAGTTCACTTTACCAAAATAAATATAAATGTATACTCGCGGGTGCGACTTAGCCTATAAATGTATCGGATGCCACTTTGGCCTCTTTGTTGATAAAATATACTCTGAATATACGCCCGGATGCCAATTTGTCAGCCAAAAGTACGGAAGCCACTTTGACCTCTAAATAAATAAATAAATATATATATATATATATATATATATATATATATATATATATATATATATATATATATATATATATACTGGTTTAGATTGATTATTATATAATATAATATACAGGTCAACATTTAGTATGGAAAAAAGCACCGGACCAGATCCAGGTACCCAGGAGTTTTTGGGGTCACTGATTTCTAAGCCGAGGTCCGTCAAGCTCTATCACATCAGTTTCAAGGTCATTTAAAGATCAAACTGAAAAAAATCATACATTAGTTTTTAGGGTCGCTGATTCCCATGCTAAGGTCAGTCAAGCTCTATCACGTCAGTTTCAAGGTCATTTAAGAGTCAAACTGAAAAAAGGGGTTGAAAACATCTGAAAGAAATCATATATAAGTTTTTGGGTCGCTGAGTTCGAATCCGGTGTTTGCTTACCCTTAAAATGCATCCCGAGGTTGTTGCAAGGTCATTACTAGGTAATTTCGAGGTTAATTAGTGAGGAGAATCTGTCAAAAAAATTGAAAAAAATTATAAATGTTGGGTATATCTTTGATCTATGCTTTTTTTCCCAATAATTAATTAGCTTGTAAAGAACCCCCTTCCCTCGCAGTTGCTTGAAGTTGCAGCTGGTTCATATTAGCAGGGCCGGATTCAGGGGGGTGCAGGGGGTACAGATTACCCGGGGCCCGGGCTCGCAGGGAGCCCGGCGACAGAAGTTTTTAATAAACAGTTTATTTATTTATACTCCCCCAGATCGATAAGGCGTCAAAATGAGCAAATAAGTAGATCTCGTTTCAAATGGGCAATAGAAAAAATTTCGCCGCGCTTAAGCCTTTTTGGATTTTTGTAAAAAATAATAGTGCACTGTTACTAGTGTTTTAAAATTTGTAAAAAAATTCGCCCGTGGCGCTAGTGCTAATTTACCTACGTATTTTTTTTAGTTCAAGCTTGCAAAAGCTTAAAATTTGTAAAAAAATTGCCTCTGGCGCCAGAGCTATCAAAATTGAAAAAAATTTCGCCTGCGGCGTTAAGACTTTATTATTTTTTACATACTTAAGCTTGCTGAACTATGAAAATAAAACAGTCAGAAATTAACATAATTTGGAAAAATTTTCGACTGTGGCGCTTAGTGCCTTAGCTGCAGGCCTGCATGGGACAAAAGTTGCACCGGGGCCCGGGCTGGCTCTGTCCGGCCCTGCATATTAGGGTCACTTCATCTAGTCCTACTTCGTGCTTTTGTTCTTAGTCGTTTGTTTTGTTTTTTTGAACCAAACCAGACCAAAATTAGACCAAATACAGAAGAACAAAGGAAAAAAACTGTCATATTATGGTCAATTTAGTCAATTAATTTATTGTTATGTAATTAATTACGTACAATTTGGTTGGAATTAAAAGTTAAATGATACTAAGAATAATTCTCATAAGTTAAAATATCAAATTGATTGTTATTATTAATATTATTTATTAATATGCGAAACGCAAGACGTATTTATGATATTTGAATCAATTAACTCATCATTGTGTCAAATTCCATACATCTACAAAATATTACGCCTTTCTAGAATATTTTCAGTGTTATTAGAATTGTTTTGTACAATATTTCAAATAAATCCATGTTAGTCCTTAGGTTTTCCCAAATCACTCCAGTTCTGATGAAAAAAGGTCAAAATTACGCATCTAACTTCAGAGAATCCTGGGAATATAAATGCCATTTCACAAAATCTATTATTAGCAAATAATTCTAATTCTTTGCGAGTCTTCCACAATTCAAATGGATTCAAATCAAGCAGCAAGTTAATATGTATCTGCATTGATCCTCTTTCCCACATCGTCTACATAAGAAGCCCCCATTTTTAACACGATAAAGCAACTTAATTTTGTTTAGATGTCTGAGTATGTCTGTGTATCTATCTGTCTTTTTGTAAAATAGTTAGTCATAGTCGTTTCTTAAATCCCCTGTTAATTCCAAAAGTTCATCACAAAATCGAACCCTATTTTCAAAATCCCTCCCATGTAACTCTTGATTAAGACATAATTTATACGGATGTAATTTAGAATTTTTAATAACCCTACTAACTGATGTGCGTGATAAATGATGTTCCCTTGCGATTATCCTTGTAGACGTGTGGGGATCATTGATAACTGCTTCTTGAATTATAGTTATAGTTTCAGGATCTTTGGTTACTGGACTTTCGCAAACTTTTTTTATGTCCCTCACTCCTCCAGTATCCAAAAATAAATTAACAATTCTTCGTACTCTAAAGTAACTAATACTATCATCGGGGAACTTTTCTACTATTCTTCTCGTTGTTTCTCTTAAATTTCGAGCACATTCTCCATAAGTTAAAATAATTTCTTTCTTTACTTCTAAAGTTATCATTGTGGCATTCAAAACTTGGTTTTATAAAAATCTTGCTTTGTTAATTTTTTGATAATGTAAAATCAAATTTGACATTTATTGTCATCATATACGACTTATTTAAAAAATTTAATTTCAAGGCATCCTACTCTTTTGCCATAGCGGGGTCATTCCATTATGCAATAGCCCTTTTTTAAGGTTTTATAAAATTAAGAATTTAAATCGAAAATTATTGTTTTTAGTGATAAAGAAAAATTGTTACTTTTTTTAATTTTGGCATTTGAAAGTATTGTTATGCTTTTAAAAGTGCATGTGTGGAGCTCTAGCTCAAAACCAAAAAAGAGTAGAAAACTTTTGTTTTGGGTCAATTGAAGATAATTAGGTCCATATTGACTGGTAAAAGTTTCATGTTGATATATTTGTTAATAACACCACAGTTTAACTGATTTGTCTACCGTGTATATAGGGAAGAGGATGACTATGGTAAGTATTAGTATATTTTGGCCATATACATAGCAATCAAGGTGGAATCCAGTAAACATGACAACACTGCTGCCAGGTATTACACGTTAGTTTTGTGTTCATAGCCAGAAGGACGCGAATATAGCCACTAGGTATATCGGATGCCACCTTGCTTTTTAAATGTATATAATATACAGAAAATATACAAATAGATTTCATAAAAAAAATCTCTTTATCTCTACTTCATGATTTATGCTCTTATGAAAACTTTATATGTTTGTATGTCCTGAAAAGAGAAGAAAAGAGAATAAAGAAAAAAGTCAAGACATGAAACAAATGCAAAAAAATAAAAAAAAGTATCAATTTGTTTTTCCAAAAACAAAATTTTAACATTCAAAAATTTTCAGAAAATTAAACAAGTTGTTAAAAAAGACTCCAAACCAAAAAAAAAAACAAAGTCAAACAAAAAGTTTAAAACCGAAAACAAAAATTAATTGAATTAAAAAAAAAGTTAAATCCAAAATCCAAAATCAAAAATAAAATTTAACAACAAAAAAAAAAATTAAAACCGAAATAAAAAAAACAAAATTTATTCAAAATCCAAAACAAAATTTAATCAAAATCCTAAACAAAATTTTAAACCAAAATTAAAACAAAATAAAAAAAAAATAAAAACCAAATAAAAAAATTAAAACCCAAATCAACAAAAAAAAAATCAAAAACAAAATTTCAAAAACCGAGATAAAAAAAGTTACTATATACATTTAAAGTTTTCAATTCAATAGTTTACAAGTTTGGACTTTTTGTATGTTTCCTGAAGTTATTTTTATTATTTTTCAGGTAATTTGGTACGACAAATCGTAAAATGTAAAAAAACAGATTTTAAAGACATATCATAGTTATTTGACATATTTGCACACTAAACTAAAAACGGTTTAAGCTTAAACTTGGTATGAAAACGTGGCCGGTTCAGGGCATTAGCTAGTTTAAACTATTTTTGTCTAAAATGGGGTGAAGAGGGGGGAAATGAGTATTTTCTAATATATCTAGTTAATTGTTAACCAAAAATATATTTGACTTATGCGAAGTAGTAGCCAGACCCTTTTATTTATAATTCATTAGATGTATAGGTATAATAAAAAGAACGTTGGTATCAATTAATTTTCTTCTTTAGCTCTTTTTATTTGCCTACTGTACCGGTTTGGGTCATGAGCCCATCAATACTTTGCTAGCATACGCGTTTTTGCCTTTTGTTTTTATATCTTATAAATTCACTTAAAAAACTTGGTTAATGCCACAAACGCTCGCTCCAATGCCATATTTTTAGGGAAAAAACATCATATAAAAAAAAGATTTTCTATTTGTACAACCAAAATCCTCAGCGGTTTACCCCTCGATTTGGTCATATATTTTATATATCAAATATACGTCAAAAGATAGTTTAAGCTGTCTTGTCGTCGTTTTTTTAATTTAAATATGATCATTTTTTGCTGTATCTTCTAAAATAATGTCGGGTTATAGATAATATGTTATGGACATATACTACTGTTAATAAAGACTACCAGTTCATAATATAAAATAGATCCGTGAATATAATTTTTCACTATATATTTTTTTAAATTTTGTTATTGAGGTTAATATTTTCGGCATCATTTGTATTTAAAATAACTCATGAACCCTTTGATATAAAGACTTCAAATTTGGCCCATTATCTTCTCGTAGAATGTAAGTGTTTCAAGCCAAAGCTCAAAGCAATCAAAAGTTATTGTATGTGATAAGGGTATATGTACTTCACCTGAGAACCATAAGATGATCGTTTTTTGCTGTATCTTCAAAAATAATGTCGGGTTGCAGATAATATTTTATTTATAATATTTTAATATAATTTTCCACAACAAATAAAAGAAAAAATTGTATTTGAGGTTAATCTGGCCGCCATCTTGAGTTTTAAAAACAATTGAAACATACTTTTTCCAAAGCGAAATTCAATGCTCTTTACAATGTTGGTAACACAAAAACCATAGGTTAATTAGAAACCAAATTATATAAGTTTTTTAAATATTTTGCAGGATGTTTGGAAAAAGTCGTAAAAATGACCCAGCCTAATATCTCAAAGAAATTTTTTGTCGGAAAAATCAATTTGCATTTGTTAAATGAAACTATTTTTGGCACATATGCAAAATTTGAGCAAAATCAGAGAGGTGAAGTCGAACATCTGTCCTCTCTCACTCCTTGTATTTCTGTTTTTTTTTTTATGTTTATTTTTAACCTGGTACTATTCTACTTAATTAAGGATCCCCTAAGTCCAGGACTTGTGTGGGCTAGTAGTAGAGGGAACCACCGGCTTTAATTGACTTTCGAACCAATATATCTAGGGAGTACGCCTTCGCCAAATTTCAATTATTAATTAACTGAAAAAGGCAATCGGCGCCAGTGAGGTTTGAACTCACGATCATAGCTCAGTGTCAACGCTATATCGATGCCTTAGACCGCTGAGCTAATCTCCCAGTTATATACACTCATAGTCTTAAGATAATTAGTCAGTAAGTAAAATGTATTATAAGTATTTCTTTAAATTCCACACACAAACTATGTTTAGGTGGAATAACATAATAATTTATAAGTATTGTAATGTATGAATTAAATAAATCTGAATCTGAAATCTGAATTTGAAAAAGAATATTTCCTAAATTTTACTAATTACGCAATTTTGGCCGTTTTTGGGCGTTTATAGCTCAATTGTTTTTGATGGTAGAAAAAAACGTTTGGTATAAAATTTAAAGAAAATGTTGTCTTCTACAAAATCGAAAATATCTCGTTTTGCGCTTAAGTGCATTGAGTAATAGGCGAAAAACTGAAAAAAGTGCGAATTTTCGGCGCTTTTTCCAAGATGGCGGATGGAGCACAGGGGATGGGGTGACGAAAACTTGGATTTTTCACTACCTTAGCTACCTACATACAAAAAATCTAGAACTACAGGACCTTTTGTAGGGTATTATCCCTCTATTCACTGGACTATTAATTCTTATGGGAAAGTGACGTCACTTTTACGTTATTTTCTATTATTAATCATTCACAGCGCGTAAGTGCTAGAATAGTATTATACGGTAGCTTCGAATTACCCAAAATCACCAAAAATAAAAAAGTCCTAGACAACAAAATTCTTTGATAAATATGTGTTCAATGAAAAAATAAGAAACTTTGAAAATGTCCGTCTGTCTGTCCGTTTTTTTTTAATTTTTCTTAATTAAAAAAAATCGTTTTTCAAAAAATAATACAGCTATAAAAATACAATATATGTCATACAGCTATCAAATATTAAATCTTAAATAATTTGTATCACTTGGTCGGGACTTGACGTACGTCATTAAAACGAAAAATCAAGTTTAATTTTTTTTTTCGAAACGAAAAAATTAAAAAAAAATAAAATATTTTTTTATTTATTGTTTTGAAAAATGTGTTAATGGAAAAAGTAAAAAAAAAGTTTATTATCTATTGAATTTTTTTTATTCTTTCTAATAGGAATAAAATAACAAAAAAAATATCAAAAACTAAAAAAAAACTTATTATTATAAATTCAGAAGAAGATCACAAAAAAAAAACAGAAAAAAAGGGTATTAAAATTAATATTATTAATAAATATTAAAATTAAAAAAATATATATTAAAAACACTAAAGCTAATTTATTTCTTTAACTAAAAAATAAATGATTTACCAAAATTAACAGTTTGACTTTAGATCCGTTGATATAATTTTCCACAATAATTAAAAGAAAAAAATTGTATTTTAGGTTAATCTGGCCGCCATCTTGATATTTAAAAACCATTGAAATATACTTTTTCCAAAGCGAAATTCAATGCTCTTTACAATGTTGGAAACACAAAAACCATAGGTTAATTAGAAATTTTGCAGAATGTTTGGAAAAAGTAGAAAAAAAAACTAAGAAATTCTTGATCCTTACTCATATTGGAGTTGATTTAAATAAACCATAGAAAAATTGTTATCTCTCCAAAATATAAATTTATTGTCTATTAAACAAACATTACAGCGACAATTGTTTCGACTTTTTTAACATAAACTCATTTTCAAGCTACAAATAATGAAAAATTAAGTTGAAAATGGTACAATTCCTTTTAGAAAAACTTACTTTTTAAATTTATAAACAAATTAACTTGAGTACACATTATTAGAAATGTCATACTGACCTTAACTATATTATTTTTTTTATATAAAATCTTAAAAATTTAAACAAAAAGAAAACTACAATAAGTTAAAATAAAATAAAATAAATTAATGAAATCTAAAATTTAAAATTGAATAAAAATCTGGGACCTCTATCACAAAATAATCCAAACTATATTTCAAACAGACTAAAGGAATTAACTTTAAACTGCAAAAAAGTAGTTAAACATAAAAAAGGGAAAAGATTAATTTATATTTAACTTGGTAATTGGAATAAAATTGGAGAGGTGGCAGCAAATTCTCATCAAAAACTCAAAAACAAACCAAAAAGGGAACAAATTTTTTGGAAAAGTTTTTAAACAAAAATATTTATTCCAAATATTAATGCTTTGTAAGGGGACAGGCAACAATCTCCGGTCTAACGTTTAAAACATTATTGTAAACATAAATGTTCAAAAAATCTATTTGTTCATTGTTCTATTCCCGTCAATGAATGTATACCCTTACTCAGAAAACACCTCCGCAATTCCAACTTACCAGAATATGTTAGTGATGACCTCTTAGAACTTTTTAAAATATGCCTTAAGCAAAATTTTTGTCAATTTAATAATAAAATTTTTATTCAAAAAAACAGGTTTACCTATGGGTTCCCCCTCTCTCCCCTCTTGGCTGAAATATTTTTAGACTATCTTGAAAATGAATTTCTTTCTAAGAGTTGCCTTTTTAAAAAGCACATAAAATTTTATGCCCGCTACGTGGATGATATTTTTGTGATTTTTGAAGGTAGTGAACAAGAAATTCAAACGTTTTTAAATTTTTTAAATAGTCTACACCCCAATTTAAAATTTACAGTAGAAATCGAGTCTAATTCTTCACTCCCCTTTTTAGACCTTAAATTTACAGTAATAAATAGTGAATTGCAAGTCTCCATTTATAGAAAACCCACAACAACTTCCCATTTAATTTCTTTTCAAGCCTTTAACCCTTTTAGCCATAAAATGGCAGCTTTCAATTCCCTTTTTCACAGATTATTTTCCTTACCCCTCAATAAATCAGATTTTAAAACAGAGTTAGACACAATTTTTCACTTGGCAGAAGTTAATAACTACCCTTTAAATGTAATTAAAAAACTTTACCGTAAAAAACTTAATAAATATAGTTTAGCAAAAGTCACCTCCCTTATACCTATTTCAACCCTAAACCCATCATCCTTTTGTAGTATTACATACATAGGTCCCTCTTCTTTAAAAATCAAAAAACTCTTATCTCAATTTAAAATTTCGGTGTCCTTTTCAGCCCCCTCTAACCTCAACCTCCTATTATCCCATAAAAAGGACAAAATTAATCCTTTGGAAAGAAGCGGCGTTTATAAACTGACCTGTTCCTGTGATAGCTTTCACATAGGCCGTAGTTATCGTAAAATCTGTATAAGAACCAACGAACACTTCCGTTTACTGCGTGCAAATAATATTGATCTAGCAGGTCTGAACTATGTCCAACTTTGCCAACCATGTGTTGTGCAACAACCATGACTATGAAAATGAAGTAAGCGTTTTGCATATTTCGAGGAACGATAGAGTTACAGATCTACTAGAACAATTTGCCATTTGGTACAACAAAAAGTTTCATAGGGATAGGTTAGTTAATGAACAAATAGATTTTTTGAACATTTATGTTTACAATAATGTTTTAAACGTTAGACCGGAGATTGTTGCCTGTCCCCTTACAAAGCATTAATCTTTGGAATAAATATTTTTGTTTAAAAACTTATCCAACAATTTTGTTCCCTTTTTGGTTTGTTTTTGAGTTTTTGATGTGAATTTGCTGCCACCTCTCCAATTTTATTCCAATTACCAAGTTAAATATAAATTAATCTTTTCCCTTTTTTATGTTTAACTACTTTTTTGCAGTTTAAAATTAATTCCTTTAGTCTGTTTGAAATATAGTTTGGATTATTTTGTGATAGATGTCCCAGATTTTTATTCAATTTTAAATTTTAGATTTCATTAATTTATTTTTTTTAATTTTAACTTATTGTAGTTTTCTTTTTGTTTAAATTTTTAAGATTTTATATAAAAAAAAAATATAGTTAAGATCAGTATGACATTGTTGCCTGTCCCCTTACAAAGCATTAATCTTTGGAATAACTATTTTTGTTTAAAAACTTTTCCAACAATTTTGTTCCCTTTTTGGTTTGTTTTTGAGTTTTTGATGTGAATTTGCTGCCACCTCTCCAATTTTATTCCAATTACCAAGTTAAATATAAATTAATCTTTTCCCTTTTTTATGTTTAACTACTTTTTTGCAGTTTAAAGTTAATTCTTTTAGTCTGTTTGAAATATATTTTGGATTATTTTGTGATAGATGTCCCAGATTTTTATTCAATTTTAAATTTTAGATTTCATTAATTTATTTTATTTTAACTTATTGTAGTTTTCTTTTTGTTTAAATTTCTAAGATTTTATATAAAAAAAAAATAATATAGTTAAGGTCATTATGACATTTCTAATAATGTGTAAGTTAATTTGTTTATAAATTTAAAAAGTAAGTTTTTCTAAAAGGAATTGTACCATTTTCAACCTAATTTTTCATTATTTGTAGCTTGAAAATGACTTTATGTTAAAAAAGTCGAAACAATTGTCGCTGTAATGTTTGTTTAATAGACAATAAATTTATATTTTGGAGAGATAACAATTTTTCTATGGTTTATTTAAATCAACTCCAATATGAGTAAGGATCAAGAATTTCTTAATTTCATTAATCGCTAGTCGTAGCAAAAAGATCCGATGGTACAAAGAACTAAACTACACCAGGAAAAAAGTTTCTTTGGATATTTGGTTCCTAAAGTCCTGCAAAAAGCTTAAAGTTTTTCCTAAGTTCATTCAAGTCAGAACGAAGAACAAATCTAAATCCGCATCAACTGCCATAGATGCTGCAAAACAGGTTTGGCTTTAGTCAGAATTAAAAGCAGCTTACGTCGCCAGAGACAACTTGTATTTTAAAATTTGGATTCTGCATAATAGGTCCTTATGTATTTTACATCCGGCTATTTGGGACTCTTTGGACTGCAAGGTAAGGGATGAGATTGAACGAGGGGGTAGTGTTCATTTCGCTAGGCTTAAAGGAAAACTAAACTTGCTTACGTCACGCTTAAAGCAAACAAAACCTCCAAATCCTCCCGCTTGTAATTTTAAGTTTCACCCTAGAACCCTTAACCTATCCAACCAACACTTCTCCCCCCAGGAAATTAAATTTTTAGATAATGGTTTAAAATATTTCCCCCATGTTATAAGTAAATCTGATTCGCTAAATATAATTGCTAAATGCGAATTAGCAATTAAAGATAATAAGGTTCCTAATCCCACAATTATAGGTTCCACCATTTCCAACTTTATCACCAAACCATCCTACACTCAATCCCATTTACCTGAAAAATCCCTTCTTTCCTCTATAAAATCTAAAATTAAATAATCTTCTTGTTTCCAAGGCAGATAAAGGCCAACGCACAGTCATTATGACTCAAGAAGATTATAAAGATAAAGTTTTTGATTTTTTAAACTCAGACGATTTCATTAAAACCAATAAAAATCCTACTATTTCTTTCCATAACAAATTTTAAAAAATCCTTAAATCCTCCTCCAAAACTCTAGCATATGAAACATCATCTGAGTCCTTAACCCCTTCGAATCCTTCTACTCCTTTACTTTATGCTTTACCTAAAATCCACAAGCCCAATATTCCTGTTCGTCCCATAGTATCCTATACTGGCTCATCCACCCATAAACGAAGTGTTTAGAAAATATATCAAATTTAAACCACGATATTCTGTCACGAATGATATAGAATTATGCAAGAAATTAAACAACTTTAAAGTCCCACCAGGTTGCAAGCTAGTATCTTTTGATGTACAGTCCCTTTTCCCTTCTATTCCCGTCAATGAATGTATACCCTTACTCAGAAAACACCTCCGCAATTCCAACTTACCAGAATATGTTAGTGATGACCTCTTAGAACTTTTTAAAATATGTCTTAAGCAAAATTTTTGTCAGTTCAATAATAAAATTTTTATTCAAAAAACAGGTTTACCTATGGGTTCCCCCCTCTCTCCCCTTTTGGCCGAAATATTTTTAGACTATCTTGAAAATGAATTTCTTTCTAAGAATAGCCTTTTTAAAAAGCACATAAAATTTTATGCCCGCTACGTGGATGATATTTTTGTGATTTTTGAAGGTAGAAGAAGAAATTCAAACGTTTTTAAATTTTTTAAATAGTCTACACCCCAATTTAAAATTTACAGTGGAAGTCGAGTCTAATTCTTCACTCCCCTTTTTAGACCTTAAATTTATAGTAATAAATATTGAATTGCAAGTTTCCATTCATAGAAAACCCACAACAACTTCCCATTTAATTCCTTTTCAAGCTCTTTTAGCCATAAAATGGCAGCTTTCCATTCCCTTTTTCACAGATTATTTTCCTTACCCCTTAATAAATCAGATTTTAAAACAGAGTTAGACAGAATTTTTCACTTGGCAGAAGTTAATAACTACCCTTTAAATGTAATTAAAAAACTTTACCGTAAAAAACTTAATAAATATAGTTTAGCAAAAGTCACCTCCCTTATACCTATTTCAACTCTAAACCCATCATCCTTTTGTATTATTCCATACATAGGTCCCCCTTCTTTAAAAATCAAAAAACTCTTATCTCAATTTAAAATTTCCTTGTCCTTTTCAGCCCCCTCTAACCTCAACCTCCTATTATCCCATAAAAAAGACAAAATTAATCCTTTGGAAAGGAGCGGCGTTTATAAACTGACCTGTTCCTGTGATAGCTTTTACATAGGCCGTAGTTATCGTAAAATCTGTATAAGAACCAACGAACACTTCCGTTTACTGCTTGCAAATAATATTGATCTAGCAGGTCTGAACTATAAGTCCAACTTTGCCAAGCATGTGTTGTGAAACAACCATGACTATGAAAATGAAGTAAGCGTTTTGCATATTTCGAGGAAAGATAGAGTTACAGATCTGCTAGAACAATTTGCCATTTTGTACAACAAAAAGTTTCATAGGGATAGGTTAGTTAATGAACAAATAGATTTTTTGAACATTTATGTTTACAATAATGTTTTAAACGTTAGACCGGAGATTGTTGCCTGTCCCCTTACAAAGCATTAATCTTTGGAATAAATATTTTTGTTTAAAAACTTTTCCAACAATTTTGTTCCCTTTTTGGTTTGTTTTTGAGTTTTTGATGTGAATTTGCTGCCACCTCTCCAATTTTATTCCAATTACCAAGTTAAATATAAATTAATCTTTTCCCTTTTTTATGTTTAACTACTTTTTTGCAGTTTAAAGGTAATTCCTTTAGTCTGTTTGAAATATAGTTTGGATTATTTTGTGATAGATGTCCCAGTTTTTTATTCAATTTTAAATTTTAGATTTCATTAATTTATTTTATTTTATTTTAACTTATTGTAGTTGTCTTTTGTTTAAATTTTTAAAATTTTATATAAAAAAAAATAATAATATAGTTAAGGTCAGTATGACATTTCTAATAATGTGTACTCAAGTTAATTTGTTTATAAATTTAAAAAGTAAGTTTTTCTAAAAGGAATTGTACCATTTTCAACCTAATTTTTCATTATTTGTAGCTTGAAAATGACTTTATGTTAAAAAAGTCGAAACAATCGTCACTGTAATGTTTGTTTAATAGACAATAAATTTATATTTTGGAGATATAACAATTTTTATTATTTAAAAAATAATAATATAGTTAAGGTCAGTATGACATTTCTAATAATGTGTACTCAAGTTAATTTGTTTATAAATTTAAAAAGTAAGTTTTTCTAAAAGGAATTGTACCATTTTCAACCTAATTTTTCATTATTTGTAGCTTGAAAATGACCTAATGTTAAAAAAGTCGAAACAATTGTCACTGTAATGTTTGTTTAATAGACAATAAATTTATATTTTGGAGATATAACAATTTTTCTATGGTTTATTTTAGGAACGTATGCAAAATTTGAGCAAAATTGTAGAGGTAAAGTCGAACATCTGTTCTATTTCAAACAGAATATCCCCTAAATTTTGCTAATTAAGCGATTTTAGCCGTTTTTGGGCATTAATGGCTTGGTTGCTTTTAATGGTACAAAAAACATATGGTATCAAATTTAAAGAAAATTTTGTCTTCTACAAAATCGAAAATAACTCGTTTAGCGCTTAAGTGCACTGAAACGGAGTTATATGTGAAGAACTGAAAAAAGTGCGAATTTTCGGAGGATTTTCCAAGATGGCGGGGGGAGCATAGGGGATGGGGTGACAAAAACTTGGATTTTTCACAACCGACCTACACAACATATTAAAAATCTACCGAACCTTTTGTAGGGTACTCCTCCTTTTTTGGCCTCTATTCACTGGGCTATAAAGGTCCTTTTGAATATTATGACTCAGCTCGGCTTTGAAAACCACATTTTGAGCCGAAAATTCTAATTAGAGATATTAGGATGTTTTTTTTTTTTATTAAAGTTAAAGAGTTGCTTGAATGCCCAACGACCTTATTTTTTTAATTTTGTGCTTAAGGACTTTTTTATGATTGAAATTACGTAAAGTTTCCTAATTGTGACGAATGTAAATACGTATTGTATATTAGCATGAAATATATATTAATATTAAAGTTTGACGCACGGATCTGTGGCTACGGGAAATATGTTTGGAATGTGTGTGCAAGTGGGAGGCCCGTTGTAAGAACGCACGCCTTATAACGCTTTTGACGGAAAGAAGAGAGCGCGAATGATTAATCCCCCTTCCTCCGGAGACTTTCTTTCATGCGGAGAACTATACTATTACTAATTTTCAAAGTAAAATATAAATTTAAAAAAAAACATAAAAAAGCGACGTTAGGCACTTAAGCCACTCTTTAACCCTCCGTTAACCAGGTAGGGTCTGACAAAGTTAAAATATGTTAGATATTGCTTATAATTTATTACCAAGTTACTATTTTATACATCTTTTGCTGGCTGATACTTATTTCAGCCAGAAAAATATTTGTTGCTGGCTGACAAACATTATTTATTCATTTGGGGGTAAATCCAGCTTATTGACATATTATGGAAGTTTTATAGTCATATTATGGAAGTCTTAAAGGC
Source organism: Brachypterus glaber (assembly GCA_958510825.1). Lineage (NCBI taxonomy): Eukaryota > Metazoa > Arthropoda > Insecta > Coleoptera > Kateretidae > Brachypterus > Brachypterus glaber. The sequence continues at coordinate 21,818,129 of OY294046.1, forward strand.
ACATTATGGGAGTCTTATGAGACTAGTGACCCGAAAGCCCTTTAAGGCCAATCAGACATTCGCATTCGCTGAAAGCTCCCAGGGACTGAATATGGGACATACCATGGAAGCTTATTGTGGGAGATCCCTGGAAAGTGCCTGAAAACTCCCTGGGACGTTTGTATGGATTACTTGAAACCTTTGAGTCAAAGCTGCTTATGTTTAAATGAATATAATTCTAACCATTTTTTTTTTAAATTTGTTTGAAGTTGCATTTTTTAGTAACGTTTTCAATAAAGTTTCTCAGAATATTCAAAAAAATGAGTTTTTTCTTTTTTTTTACAATTACATAGGCCCACAAAAAGACAAAAGTGGTCTGCGCCATGGATAAGACCATGATATTCCTGTGTATTTTTACCCGCTAAAACCGAATCTAAACTCAGTTTAACCCTTACACGTCTGAATTTTTGTCTACAGTGACCAACATTATTTTATGGTATATTTCAACTTTAAATGATTACTATAAAACTATGTTTTTTTTATTTTTTTTTTAATATTTTCCATTGAAGAATTTAGAGTAGAAAGGAAAATAGAAACGTGAAAAAGTAACCAAAATTATATTATTGTGTATTTCAACCTTAAATGATTAGTAAGACATAAAAAATATTTTTTGTAAATCTTTTAATAATATATTATTATAATAATATCTATAAAGAAATTGCACTGCTCTACTACAGAATTTTCACAATCAATGAGAAAATCCCTACCAAAATGTCATATAGCTGCTATTTCACGCTTTTTTGAGATCATCAGTGAGCATATATTGGTATGTTGGCTTTCGCACCGACTGTTGAAAATTTTTAAATACCTATCAAAAATAAGTATAACTGTATCGAGAGCGTACAAATTCGTGGCGCCATCTAATGTTTGCACAAAAGTACTACACATTAGATGTTGGCAGACCTGTAATCTGATAAGAATTATCTATATCTAGATACACAGGCGGACAAAATTTTTTGTCTCGAAGCCAGCACCTAGTACCGACACGGCAAATCAAATTATAAATGAAAATTAATTATTTCAACAGTCGGTGCGAAAGCCACCATACCAATATATGCTCACTGATGATCGCAAAAAAGCGTGAAATAGCAGCTATATGACATTTTGGTAGGGATTTTCTCATTGATTGTGAAAATTCTGTAGTAGAGCAGTGCAATTTCTTTATAGATTTTAATAGTTTGCCGTCTATAAGGCACTAAACTTTATTTTCACATATTATTAATAATAATAAATTCTTCAAAATGCCATGAAACATCGAGAAAATGTGAAAAAGTGGGTGTTAAAAAAATATAGGTCTGTCTGTCCTCTGACTATAAACCTTGTAACTTTTAAACGAAATGTCCGATTAAAAAAAATCCTTCACTGTACGCTTGAGGACCTTCGTAGTTTACCCGACGTCAAATATGCTTAACATTGGAGAGCAGCAAGGGGAAAAAGGGGTGAAAACCCAATATTTTTGTCGATAACTGGCTTATTATTGATCAAAAAATGACAATTCTTATCCTACAACAAAATTAATTAAAATTTTAGTAAGAAATAAAAAAATACTTTTTATCTGTTCAAGAATTTTTATACGATCAATAATAAAGGATTTATAGCAAAAAATATTAGTTTTTATCCCCTTTGCCCCCCTTACCTTATAACAATGTTAACCATATTTGAATTCAGAAAAACTACGAAGGTCCTGAATCGTACAATGAAAATATTTTTTTAATCGGATATTTCGTTTAAAAGTTATAAGGTTTATACTGCCCTGCTAAGACAAGTTGTCATATCTGAAAATTAGATGTTTTGAGATAGGGCCAGTTTTATTATTTTTGTTTGCACTTTTTGAAAACATGTTTAAATAAATATGGCGTTGGGTTCTGATTTATTTTAAATCAAAAAGATGTGATATTGTCATACTAAATGTATTTGTTCTATCTGAGAAAGTTAGGACAAAATGATCTAAAAAGTCCAATCAAATTACTAAGATCTGTAAAGTTAGTCCTAGTCCTGACTAATTCGTCTAGAAAAGACTAGTTACTATAATTTTATTTAGAAAACATTGAAAATTTTTCACATAGGACAAACATCTTAGACTAATTTTTAGGATTTGAGTTTTATATAGGACATTTATCTTTATTAGGCACATGGGGCTAATGTAAAGCAATACAAAGGTGTGCTAATCTCAAAAAGTGAATTTATAGTCAGTATAGTCAGAGGATAGATAGACACATTTTTAAGACGTTTCATGACATTTTAAGTCCGAATATGCAAAAATAGCTATTTTCCTAACAAGTGTGGAAAGAGGCTCTTTTCCGCACTAGATTGCATTTGCTTGAACGACGCGTAGCCTAATGGTCAGGAAAAATATTTTTTCTACGAGCGAGTTAAAAATAAAATATGCTTTTATATATAAGTATACTTGATTAAATTTTATTTTTATATCTTTTCCAATAGAAAAACAATTAACAATTAATTTTTTTTATTTTGTGAATAAATATAACAAGTATAACACGACAGAATTAAGATATTAACAGTTTTAATAATTATTGAAAAGAATCTTATTATTACTAATTCTATTTTGGTTGAACATTAATGATAAAGTTGCAGTTTTCATTTGCCATTTCTATTATTCCTTCAGGTAACTTCCATCTTCTTCTTTAGGGTTCATCATTTTCTTTTATTAAAACTTTACAATTAAAATTGACAACACAACTGACACGAATAAACTAGCTTAGGACGGTATCATGTTGATCGGTCGCCATGGAAACAAGTGTCTTAGCCAATAATGTTACACCTTTGTACAATCAAGCTACTTGTTTTTATGAAATAATTATGCGTGCGGAAAATACCTTCTTTCCACACACATATGCGACATCTTTCCGCACGATCGTAGATTTTTAATTTAAATTTTTCGGTTGACTTCGCCCATAAAACAATAAAGCGCTAGAAAAAAAACATACGCACTTTGGCGTTGGAGATAAGCATTTTTGTAATGTAGTAATCATACATAATAACTATATTATATATAAAATATATCTGGAAGTTCAAATACGTAATATGTACAATATACATTGTATACATTATAATAAAATAGAAAAAACGTAAAAAAACGATCGATCCAAACGATTTTTTTTATATTTACCTAAATTACTTCTTATGGTATCTTAAAATATAATATGTGAAAAAAAATCAGGGGTCGACAACAAAAAGTTAAAATTTGCAAAAAACCACCGTTTTATAATAACCGAGATACCCATGCTTGGGGTCGAAAAACGGACACCCTGTGTTAAAGAAAACGTTCTACTGTACAAGTAAAGCAAAACCATGATAACATTAATATGTTTTAAGCCTCCAGTTAACATATTAATGGGTTATTAAAAACTGGCCCGACCCGACCGGACCCTATCGTCACATAATTTTGGGTTACTTTTTCGTAACGGTTTCAGCCCTCTACGCCCGTCTAAAACATATTAATGTTTTAAATATTGCAAGTTTTGGCTACTTACATTGAGAATATTGTGTTTGCTTCTTAGGATATCCTGACGAACAGTCCCTCTGATTATAGGTTCAGGCCTGTCATTCGCATCCAAGAAAGCCTTGGCCAACGGATTGTATTTGATCTTTAATGACGTCACTTCCTCATTCTGGTACGTCATCACCCCTATAAACTGTATTTCAGGGAAAGGAAACGTTAATCCCATCCTTGGTTTTGTTCGAACCCGAACCAAATACACCCTGGGTTCGAATTTATGAAGAGAATTTAACATAATTTGTCCATTTCCGTTGGTTTTGTTGGTAAGTTTGACTTTTGCAAATGAAATTGATTCTTTCATCCAGTGCGCTCCAAAATTTGGGCTTTCAGGATGTATGTAGAACGGTTTCGGGGGTGAAACTTCTGCTTTTTTTGGGTTTTAGATAGAACATTTCTTTTTAGTAGGCACATGGGGCTAGTGTATAGCAGTACAAAGGCGTGCTTATCTCAAAAAGTGAATTTATAGTCAGTATATTCAGAGGACAGACAGACCGATATTTTTTTAACACCCACTTTTTTCACATTTTCAAGACGTTTCGTGGCATTTTAGGTTCGAATATGTAAAAATAGCTATTTTCCTAACAAGTGTGGAAAGAGGCTCATTTCCGCACTAGATTGCATTTGCCTGAACGACGCGTAGCTGAGTTTAGGCAAGCAATCGAGTACGGAAAAGCCTCTTTAGGCATGGTTAGGAAAAATATTTTTTCTACGAGCGAGTTAAAAATAAAATATGCTTTTATATAAGTATACTTAATTAAATTTTATTTTTATATATTTTTCAATAGAAAAACATTTAACAATTAAGAAATTTAAACATTTTTTTTATTTTGTGAATAATTATAACAAGTATAACACAACAGAATCAAGATATTAACAGTTTTTATAATTATTAAAAAGAATCTTACATTAGTTATTACCAATTCTATTTTGGTTGAGCATTAATGATAAAGATGCAGTTTCATTTGCATTTGCCATTTCTATTATTCCTTCAGGTAAGTTACATCTTCTTCTTAAAGGTTCATTTTTTTATAAAAACTTTACAATTAAAATTGCAACTGAATTGCAACACAACTGAGACGAATAAACTAGCTTAGGACGCATGTTGATCGGTCGCCATTTGTATAATCAAGCTACTTGTTTTTATGAAATAATTATGCGTGCGTAAAAGACCTTCTTTCCACACGCATATGCGTGCGGAAAGAGACATCTTTCCACACGCTCGTAGAATTTTTTTTTGATTTTTCGGTCGACTTCGCCCGTAAAACAATAAGGCGCTAGAAAAAAACATACACACTTTGGTGCTGGAGATAAGCATTTTTGTAATGTAGTGTTCATCCATAAAAACTATATTATTATATCTAAAATATATCTTGAAGTTCAAGTACGTAATATGTACATATTATAATAAAATAGGAAAAACGTAAAAAAAGCGATCGATCCGAACGATTTTTTTATATTTGCCTAAATTACTTCTTATGGTGTGTTTAAATAATTTATAAAAAAAAATAGGGGTCGACAACAAAAAGTTAAATTTGCAAAAAACCACCGTGTTATAATAACCGAGATACCCATGCTTGAGAAAACATTCTACTGTACAAGTAAAGCAAAACCGTGATCACATTAATATGTTTTAAGCCTCCAGTTAAACATATTAATGGGTTGTTAAAAACTGACCCGACCCGACCCTATTCTAAGCGTCACATAATTTTGAGTCACTTTTTCATAACAGTTTCAGCCGTATCGGTTTCAGACCTCTACCCCCCGCCTAAAACATATTAATGTTAAAATAATGCAAGTTTGGGCTACTTACATTGAGAATATTGTGTTTGCTGCTGAGGATATCCTGAGGAACAGTCCCTCTGATTATAGGTTTCAGGCCTGTCTTTCGCATCCAAGAAAGCCTTCGCAAACGGATTGTATTTGATCTTTAATGACGTCACTTCCTCATTCTGGTACGCCGTCACCGCTATAAACTGCGTTTCAGGGAAAGGAAACGTTAATCCCATCCTTGGTTCTGTTCCAACCCTAACCAAATGCACCCTGGGTTCGTATTTATGAAGAGAATTTAACATAATTTGTCCATTTCCGTTGGTTTTGTTGGTAAGTTTGACTTTTGCAAATGAAATTGATTCTTTCATCCAGTGCGCTCCAAAATTTGGGCTTTCAGGATGCATGTAGACCGGGTTCGGGGGTGATACTTCTGCTTTTCCGCCAGGCACCCATTCACCATTGACGTACTTCCAACGATGAGGGTCGATTTGAACGAATTCCAGTAGGATTGTGTACATTGCTTTTGGGTCTAAACCTGATGCGCTTACTTTTACCACTGGAAACATTCGTCTAATAAAATAATAAGGATTAGGGTTACTGAATTTTGTTTTGACGTTTACAGTCTCCTCCGAAAACGTTAAAACAATGTAGTGAAAAAGTAGGAATATTTTTTTATTGGGAGTGAGTGATAAATTTTGTTATAAAATTTTTTAAGGCTATATTTTAAAAATATTAGGCTTTAAATCTATTTTCAGATATAAAACCTAACATTTTTAAAATATTGACATAAATGATTGATTTAAAGTTATGTGGTTTGGTCTGTTAAGAAATATTCATATAAACATAGGTCCTGTCTTTCTTCGTTTAGGAGTTATAGCGTTTTTAATGTTTTTTAATTTGGAAAACGTAGTAGCCATGATTTAGCAAAACATTTAGTAACTATTATAAATAATCACCTGCCAAAAATTGTTTGTTTCCGTCATGATTTCTTAAAGTTTTACCATGGCCACCTGGATCACCGGACCTTAATACTTAATTTTATTCATGTGGTCACTTCAAGACACTTGTTTATACTTTGGAAATAAATAATCGTAATCAATTATTGCAGAGGATTTAAGATGCTGAAATTGATATTAGAAATAATATGAATTAACTACTCGAGCAAGAGAGTTTAGTTCGTCGTTGCCAGGAAAATGGACTAATTTTTGAACATTTACTGTAGTTAAATTTTATTCATTAACCACTTTAAAATATAATTTAAAATGTTATTTTTACCTAAAATATGCATAATTATATTTTAAAACATAATAATTAAACTTTTGTCTCCCTTTGTAGAACTTCTCTCTTTATCTTATCTAAATGTCAATGGCCATGACATTAACAAACAATTTTTTACAGGTGGTTGTTTAAAATACTAGTTACTAAATTTTGTTTTACTAAATCATGGCTACTAAGTTTTTTGAACTTAAAAATTTTAAAAACGCTATGTTTATATGAACATTTCTTCATGAAATTAGATCTACTTTTCGTCGCCAAAGTTTGTAAACGGGCTAATAAATCACCATGTATAGGTTGCTAAAATCGAATAAAATTCTAACTTCACCCCCACGGAGATGAGGGGGTAAATAATTTTAAATTTTCAATATTTTCATCAAAATTGATATATAGGGGTGATTCATAAGCTTTATATAAGCAGTTAGATTAACATTTAGTTTTCTCTTCCTAATATAAAAATTAACTTTAAAAATATAAAATTAGTGTTTTGTTTTGAAGCCAAAGTTTTGCCGGTAAGTGAAATAAAATTATATAATATTTATATTTTTAAAAGCAGAAATAAAATTTAATATAAAGCATACTGAAACATTACAGAATAAATTCGTTTATTCTGTTCTTTAGTAAGTTTTTAATATTTTATTCAACTTCTACAACGGCTAATATAGAATACTTAAAGGGTCGCTAATGTGGAATATAATATTACGTATATGGTTTTATATTTTTAGAATAAAATGTTTTTTTAATAAAATAAAATATTTTTTTATTAGAATAATATGTTATTTTACTAAAATATTTATTATTGAATATTTTATGTGCAATGTATAAATGTATAAAACAAGCCGTAATGCTACGCATTCCATTATATATTATTGCATTTTCCCAAATACTTAAATATTAAAAAAAAAAATAAAAAAATAACGATATTTTTAAAAAAGATCTTTTATGAAAAACGAAAAATTATTTATTTTTTTTAAAGTTTAACAAAAAACATATATATTTATTTAATTTTTCCATTTTTTTTTTCATTTTCTTTTTTGCGAAAAATAATATATATATATATATATATATATATATATATATATATATATATATATATATATATATATATTTTTTTTTTTTTTTTTTTGAAAATTATAGTTTTTAATCTTTTTTTAAAATTAACACCATACAACTTTGTTGTTTTTAGAGGAATTTCTTAAAAAATTGGTAGAATTGATCCTTATAAAAAAAGTAATTTTTATTGAAAAAGTTACTTTAATCGGAATTTTCTTTCAATTTTTTTAAAAGTTTAACCCCCCATAACTTTTTTTGAGGTGATTAGTTTCAAAAACAATAGAACTTGATTTTTCCTGAACATTTCGAGTCGATCGGATTATTCGTTCTTGAGTTATCGTCTCTACAAAAAACTTGACATTAGACGGACAGTCAGACAGACAAAGAAGAGAGAGATGGACAGACTTATTTTTTCATGAAAAAAAATTTAATCCAAGAATTTTTTGTTTAGGAAGATTTTTAAAGTTTTTTGAAAATTCGAAACTACCGATGTGAATAGTATTTTAAGTGTATTCTACATTTCCCTACCATTTTTTTTAACCCAAAAAATGCACCCTTTTTACTTAAACCGCGATAAAAAGGAAATTGTTTAAAATGAAACCGGAAACTTTAAAATAATATGCCCCATAATATATTTAATCCATATTTATTTTTTTTAAATATTCCTCTATAATTTGAATTTGTTTTCTTAAAAAACACATGGGTATTTTACAATTACTGCCTTTACTTTACAATAGGGGAAAGGGACGAATACCGTGCCGAGTGTATTTCCATACGTTTAAATATGATAAAAAATAGCTTGACTACATCTTTATACCAATACTTAAGAATGACCTGTATCATAGCAACAGAATAACCGTTATTATGTTTATTACGATTGTCAGAGAAAAAATATGTCAAACTTGGAAAATAGAACAAAGTGTTGTTTGAATATAGTATTTTTAGAAATAGTCTTAGTACATATAGTGTTGATAAGTAGTTATAATTTATTTCCTATTTTTAAAATATATTATTTTAAAGTAAATCTATATTTAAATATTAAATAGCAAGTTTAAACATGGCGCAATCATAAAAGAAGAACCTAATATCAAAAATCTACGGCAAGTACATTGGTTTTTGTCGCAAAAAGAAAATTTAATCTGGGCGACAGTAACATAAAAAAAATTGGTAGTGAAATTACCCCCAGATTTTGACCTACAAGGACAGTGTGCTGCAGGTGAGTGGAAGTTTTGGAAAACTTCCTTTGAAGATTACATGGCTACTGGTCAAAATGAAGCCAACGATAGAGTCAAACTATCAATTTTAAGAAATATTATTGGCATTAATTCTGCCAGAAATATGTCAACTTTTACAATATCTTCTGAATTTGAAAACAAATATGAGTATATGATGGGACTACTAGATAAATCCCAGAGTCAATGAGTGCTTTGAAAGGTGTAATTTTTTAAAGAGGGTTCAAAAGGAAACTGAGTCCTTTGAACACTTCTTAACAGATTGCAAATATTTAATTAAAACCTGGAATTACAATGATATAGATCCAAATCAAACGAATGAAGGTAAAGCTTTCGTGATAAAATTGTCATGGAAATAAAAACCACACTTCTAGAAAGGCACTTTTAAGAATAGATAATCTAACATTGGATAAGTCTAAAAATTTTCAATTTCAACATAAAAGTGAGATAAATGTAGTACGAAGAAAAGAAAATTGTAAAAAAAGCTTGGGAAGAAAGAAGTCCACTTGAGTGTCCAGCATTCGGAAAAAATGTAAGAAAATCATTTTGCAGTGTCATGACGAGTTTAAAATATAAGAAATGTTCAAAATGAAGGAGATAGCTCTGAAGGTAGTTCGGAATTTTCAGTTGGAAATGTTGATGCAGATGACAGAATGGTATGTAAGAATATTGGCACACGGTGATCCCCGGATATGATTAGGTTTTAAAGAAAGGGCATCAGAAACAAAGAATGGATCTTGGGAGTACAGGGTATGGGCATCATAGATCCATTATCAGTTAAATCGCGTTTGCATATCTTTGGAAGATATTGGTAACAACTCTTCAGGAGGCATCACGGTCAACATCAACTACTTAAAAGAAAACCTAAAAATCGATTCTTATAGTATTTTTTGTGTAGATTCTGACAGCCTTTGGCAAATTTAACTATCTTTTTTAATTTTTGAGAAGAAAGCAGTAAACTACGATTTTAGTGCAATTGTTGGACTGGTATAATACCTTTACTTTAGTGACTATTAAAACGTAACTAGACTAAAATAATAGCCTGAATATAAAAGTATAAAAGTATAATAGAAACTTTAATGAAATATTATCCTATTTACTTTAAAAACAATATTTCTGTATCAATTTTTACCACCTCAGGGTGCTTTAAGTTGACCAGTATATTATATCCTTCACATTTTGACTTTCTTGTCAATGTTTAGTTAAACATATGAACTACAGTGGTTCTAAAACAATTTTAGGATTGCTAAAGGGTAAATGATAATTATTAAAGTCTTTGCATCCTTAGCAAGTTTGCTTTGATTCCAGGAATTATAGTTTTTGGGGTGGCTCAGCCTAAGTATTTTTATCTCACACATCTGTTAGGTATATATTAGTATTATAACGACTAAAAAGAATAAAAAATTATAAAACAATTTAGAAACACGATTTTATTGAAAATTATTTATTTAAATTCTTTTTCTTGTTCTTTATCAAATATATTTTATTATAATGTTTTAGTATTTCTTATTGTAGTTTTAATGTATTTCATATTTTATCATTTTATACTTGTTTTTATATTTAACTATTATTTTTTTTAATTAAACATTGCCCTGAAGAAGCCCCAACAATAAAGGCGAAACGTTGGCCTTATAATTTTTGAGTATTGTTAATTGTGTTCTTAAAAGCAAGACTTCCAACTAATTGTAAATTATTGTAAATAAATGCACTAAAAAGTAAAAATTTAAAGCCAAAACGTCAACTTGACTTCTTCAAACTAAATATACTTTACTTCAAATTCACAACAACTTAAAAAAATAATTAAGCATTTATTACACAAGTTAAACATCTTTACTATCCGTAAAACCACAGTTTAAATTTATTTTATTTATAAATAGAAAAAAAAATCTAGTTTAAAATTGTTTTAGAACTACTGCAGTAAAAAGTTTAACTATGTTACATTGACAATTAAGTCAAAATTTGAAATATATCATCACAAAATGCACTAAAAAGTAAAAATTTAAAGCCAAAACGTCAACTTGACTTCTTCAAACTAAAGATCTAAATATACTTTACTTCAAATTCATAACACCTTAAAAAAAATAATTAAGGTAAAATATCCAATAGTTGACACTACCCCAATAGTTGACAGTTTTAAATAAAACAACCTAAAATAAGATTACATTACATTTATTGAGGCGAAATAAATAATAAATGGGCACCTAGTACCATCTAGTCTTCGAATTTGCAACTGAAGATCAGGTGATGAGTTGCGTTTTAATATGGCAGGCAATTTTTTAGTGGAGTGTTTTTGTTCGCATTTTTTTTACAGTTTCTTAAGACAAGTGCTAAGAAATTGGGTGTTTTTAATTTTCAGTATTTAGTGAATAATACGTATTTATGCATGCTAATCTTAATTACAGGCTTTTATGGGTTCAAATCAAACTTTTTCTGATTATTTACAACTCAATAAGACAGTTTTAGCTTTTTACATAGGGGGTGTCAAGCACTAGATTAAAAAATAAACAAATTTCAATAGTTGACAGCTAATTTTACGGCTCGTGGGGATCGTTTAAAATACTGTATTATACACCTCAGGGTGACCACAGGTTTTTTCAAATTAAGATTCCCTCATTTTTTCCTGATTCTTCCCTGATTTTTTCATGATGCTTTCCTGATTCTTCTCTGAACTCCCTGATAAAAATTAAAAAATTTCCCTGATTTTAGTACAGATCATGAACGTAGAGATACAAAAAAAGTTTTTGAAGCCAATATTCGTAAAAAATTTGAACATCCTGTTTTATTTTTGAGTTATGATTTTTTATTTTTTTCAACTTTTTTTTCTGTAAAACTGATCTATGGATTGGTAGAACTCTATGAATAAAAACTTGTTTTAGTAATAGTTTATCATGTACACCACAGCTTTTTTTCAGTTTCCCTGATTTTTTACAGTTGATCAAATTACCTGACTTTTCCCTGATTTCCCTGTTTTCCCTGATCTGTGGACACCTGCACATTTAATTAAGATCTAAATGTGGATGGGTGTTTTAAGATAAAATGAATGTTTTTTTTTTATAATTCCAATAAAAAAATAAAATATATCAAAGTATTTTAACTAAAATGCTCATCTCTTATTTTTCGTATTTTGCTAAGAACTTCACTTCAGTTTTGTAAGTTATTGTACAATTTTGGTTAACCTCTAGTCGCAAAGCATTTAGAGATAAGATAAGATTTAGAACTTTAAAGTTAATAGGAAATAATACGTCAACTATTGGTTAAAATACTGTCAACTATTGGTGCTTTGATATCGTTTTGTAAAACTTGATTTTTTTTAATAAAAACAGTAATTTATAAGTTACATTTTTAAAGCATTATGCTTTTAAAGTAATATTTCTTTTAAAATAAAAGAAAAATATGTTATGTCGACTATTAGATATGTTATATGTCAACTATTGGTAAATTAATTTATTACCCCTGTCAACTTAACAATTTTTACAAGGTCTACAAAAAAATTAAAAATATTTGTTTGTATTATCACATTCAAACATTTTGGTACTAATATAAAAAGAAAACATCTAACTAAACACATGTATTCAATAAAATATAAAAAAAAATATTAGATAAAATTTTAATTAAAAACATTATAGAATTTTTCTTAGACTGTCAACTATTGGGGGTTTTACCTTAAGCATTTATTACACAAGTTTAACATCTTTACTATCCGTAAAACCACAGTTTAAATTTATTTTATTTATAAACAGAAAAAAAAATCTAGTTTAAAATTGTTTTAGAACTACTACAGTAAAAAGTTTAACTATGTTACATTGACAATTAAGTAAAATTTGAAATATATCATCATATATCACTTAAGATGAAAAAGGTCGTATTTTAAATTTTACTTTGTTGTTCTAAATTTTAAGAAACATAAATGAAATGACATTAAATTTCACACTTTACGCAGTGTAAAGCTTAATGTCCACTCTATTTAGAGACCTTACTGAATTGTGGCTTGTAATTAAAATGCCACAATTTAGCACCAAAATAAAATAAAGTAAAATTTAACATACGACCTTTTTTACTTTGAGTGAAGATATTATACACTGGACATCTTAAAGTATCCCGTAACGTTAAAACATTGCTATAGAGAGACTTTCTTTCGGTTCAGTAGGATTCAAATTTTTTATATTTGCTATTATAATTTTAAACTTAACTATTTAAGCTGTTATTTAAAATCAGTCACGTTTTAATATTCACTGAAATAGCGTTTTTATGCCAGTAGAAAAATTGTGTTAAAATCATGGTTTTTGCGTTTTTCTCAAAATCGGCAAAAGATAGGTAAATATTGAATTGTTAGAATCGGCGCGAAAATGACTACTAGAATAAATTTAAATTTTTCTCTTAAGTAGTTGGTGTTGATCGGGATTCCTCCTGAAGAGTTTTTACCAATATCTTTCAAATATATGCAAACGCGATTTAACTGCTAATGGATCTATGATGTCCATACCCTGTACTATCAAGATCCGTTGTTTGTTTCTGATGCCCTTTCTTTAAAACCTAATCATATCCGGGGGGCAGTGATGGGCAGTTTAAAGATTTGGAAAGAAAATTTGGAGATTGAAGGTGAGTTAATTAAGTCTAAGCTTGATACAGGCGCTGAAGTAAATGTGATTCCGTGAAAATTTTTGGAAAGCTGAAAGGACATTTTAATCTGTATTTTCTCTCGTTTTAATTATGTAATAATTAAAATAATTCTTGGTTTATAGAACTGCGTTTAAATTTATAAAAACAAAATTTCCCAACGTTTCACCATTTATTGAATTGGCATCTTCAGGGGATAAATAACAAAAATATTATTTAAAATACAAAAAATTGAATTAATGACATTGACAAGAAAAATAAAGGTAACAAATTAAAAATAAGGTAAATTGAGGTGTTAAGGATAAGTATTAAGTTTGAGATGTGGAAGTGTAAGGCGTAAGTTAAAATGTACAATTTTTAACTAGGTGCCGTATATGAAATTCTTTAGATTAAAGAAAACAAATATGCCCATACCACGGTTCACCTGGGCGATTTTAAATAAAAATTTCGTAGACCCCTACATTTTTTGGACTAAAACATACCTGATGACATAAGAAATCAATTTCCATTTGAAAGAAAATCGTAAAAGATACACTTTTTTAGAAAGATAAAAAAACGTTTTTTTGAGTAATCGAAAATGCTCTCTGGCTTAAAAGTTGCTCCTTAGTAAAAAACTGTGGCCACTCAAAAATGAGCCAAATCGATTAATGTTTAGAGGTAGCTCAAAGCACTCAAACTTTGAAAAATATCGGTACCTGTTTTTCGGATAAAAAGTGATTGTATATAAAATTAAGGAAATTTTGCATTGTTTCTTTGGTAATATTTAGAAACAATACTAATTGTGAGAAAACTAAAAAAATTATATTCCCCCTCCCCTTAAGTTAGAACATAAAAAATCGCCAATTATTTGAAGATTTTGCGAAAATTTATTGAAAATGGGCACATTTAAAAGGACTTAACTTCCTTAGGAATGATTTTTTGACCAAGATGCATATAAACTATCTATGTTTTTAATGTTAAATAACCACTCATTACTAAAATATTTGTTTTTTTGCTTTATATTTTTTATTTTTTTTATTTTTGGTTCTTCATGCGTAAAAATTTACTTTTAAATGCATTTATATTTAAAACGGTTAAACCTGTGATGTTAAACCACAGAAAATATTTTTTGCGTATTTTTACATAAAAAAGTTTCCAACCAAAAAATTCAAAAAAAGTACACCAAAAAAAGTTTTAGGCAAAAAAACAGAAAATCCACCCGGTTTCTAATCGAAATTAATTTTTTTTACTCAACTTGAGGAAAAAAATTATGTTTTCTGTATAGTCATGTAGGTTAACATGTATACAGGGTGTATTTGAAATAGCATCGGAAATTTTAACAGGTGATTCTACATGATAAAATATGACAAAAAGTTCCTATAAACATATGTCTAAAAATGCGTCATAAGGGAGCTACGCCCCTTTGAAATTGGCTAAAAAAATCGGTTTTTATTTAATAAATCAGGAACCCTTTGAGATATATTAACGAGGTTTTGCACGGGAATTAATACTAATAAGGCCCATCTTTGTATGTCATTTTCACGTACTTATTTAAACCAGGGGTGTGCGAAACGGGGGGGCCTTATCAGTTTTTTGTACCAAACTTTTTTCTGTGTAACTTTTTTGCAATTTTATTTTTGAAAAATTTTGGTTTTCAGCATTTTAGTATTTATTCTTTCGTCCTCGAACCGTGAAATTTCACCTTCAAATGAATTTTTCTCGAAAACGGTTAATCCTACAGTATTACAACAAGAGTACCTTTTTTATGTATTTTGACCTAAGGAATCATATTTCAAAAATAAAATTGCAAAAAAGTTACACAAAAAAAAGTTTGGGACAAAAAACTGATAAGCCCCCCCCCCATTTCGCACACACAAACGGGTCTCGATAGGATTAGTTGACGTGCGAAACCTCGTTGACATATCACAAAGGGTTCCTGAGTTATTAAATAAAAACCGATTTTTTTAACCACTTTCAAAGGGGCGTAGCTCCCTTATGACGCATTTTTAGACATATGTTTATAGGAACTTTATTTTATGATGTAGAATCATCTGTTAAAATTTCCTATGCTATTTCAAATACACCGTGTATATGCTTATATACTAATATATAATTTAGCAGATTTTTTATTTAAAACAATTTTTTATGCACTTTTAAAAACTTGCAAAAATAAAATTTTCGCGAAATCTTCAAATAATTGGCGATTTTTTCATGTTCTAACTTAAGGGGAGGGGGGATATAATTGTTTTAGTTCTTACATTTAGTATTGTTTTTAAATATTACCAAAGAAACCCTCCAAAATTTCCTCAATTTATATCGGTATCAGTTTTTATCCGAAAAACAGGTACCGATTTTTTTTAAGTTTGAGTGCTTTGAGCTACCTCTAAACATTTATCGATTTGGCTCATTTTTGAGTAGCCACTGTTTTTTACTAAGGAGCAACTTTTAAGCCAGAGCGCGTTTTTGATTTTGAAAATCGCGATTTTTTGACACACCTTATTACTCAAAAAAACGTTTTTTATCTGTCTAAAAAAGTGTATCTTTTACGATTTTCGTTCAAATGGGAATTGATTTCTTATGTCATCAGTTATGTTTTAGTCCAAAAAATGTAGGGATGCACGAAATTTAATAATATTCTTCATACCCGCCACCCAGTCAAATATGCTTTTTATTTAACGATGTTGTGATATATTTTGTGTAGGTTTTGTGTATCTGTTTTGAAGTTTATTGTGTTAGGAGTAGTGTTAATATAAACCATTTCTAAAAATTGTCGCTTAGATTTTATGGGTTCTATGTCTAAAATGGATACATTATCAAAATCGAAACAGTGGCCTTTGTCAAAGCGGTGAGTAGCAAGAGCAGTTTTATTTATACAGCCTGTTCCAGAACTCGCGTACCGAAATTTGAGGGTATATTAAAAACCCTCTGGAAAATATGAAAAAAATTTCAAAAAAAATCCATCTTCGTTCAATTCAAAAATAAGAACGCTTTAAGTGGACCAATACTGTTGCTGATTATAAATTACCATTAAAGGTTGAATTTGTAGCTATGGAAGCAAATTTAATTATTGCAGGTACATATTCTGTAGGTTGACATGGTGATTAATGTGACATAAATATTTATTAATGTCATTAAAAAATATTAAAACTTTCATGATGTTTACTTCAGAAGAGTATTGCGAAATGCTAATTTTATATGGCGAGTGTGGCCGGAGTGTTTCAGCTACATCTGTAGAATATTCTATTCGTTTTCCCAATAGAGAACATCCTAGCAGAAATGTTATTTTAAGATTGGTGCAAAGGGCAAGAAATTCTGGAAATTTAACTCCAAACAAAAAAGAGATTGGAGGCGCTCCGCCAACTTCAAGAACTGTTGATAATGAAGAAGCTGTCATTCAGGCTTTTGAAGAAGAACCTGAAACAAGCCTTAGTATCGTGGCTAGAAATCTTGATATGTCTAAGACCTCTGTTCAACGAATTCTAAAAAATGAAAAAATGCATCCCTTTCATTACACTCGAGTACAATGCTTGACACCGGAGGACTATCCTTTACGAGTCGAATTTTGCACATGGCTGTTGCAGAAACATCAAGAAAATGAAAACTTTGTAAAAAGCATTCTTTTTACGGATGAGTCTTGGTTTCAAAGAGATGGTTTTTTTAATTCAAGGAATTCTCATGTTTGGGTACAGGAAAATCCCCATGCCTTCAGGCAAGGAAATACCCAACGAAGATTTTCCTTGAATATTTGGGCCGGAATATTGGGAGATGCTATAGTAAGTTATTTTGAGAAATAAACCACCATAAAATGCTTAAAATATTTGTTTTTAGGTTGGACCCCATGAGTTTCCTGGCAGATTGAATGGCGAAACCTACACTAGTCCAATGGATTTCTTTTTATGGGGCCATGTAAAAAATTTAGTGTATAGAAATATGCCAGGCACTGTAGAAGAACTAGGAGACCGAATACATGAAGCGCTTGAGTCAGTAACTCCAAATATGATTATTAATGCCAGGAGAAGTCTGTTAAAAAGAGCTGCTTTATGTGTTCAGGTTGGTGGAGGTCATTTTGAACATATTCTTTAGCATGCTTCATACATTGAACGCGAGTTTGCTAAAAATAATGCGTTTCTTCATGTTTTAAGTTCATTAAACACAGGACAGACATATCAAGATTTCTTGCCACGATACTAATGCTTGTTCCAGATTATTCTTCAAAAGTCTAAATGACAGCTTCTTTATTATCAACAGTTTTTGCATTTCGCGAAGTGTCTCCAACCACTTTTCTGTTTGCGTTTAAACTTCCAAAATTCCTTGCCCTCTGCACCAATCTTAAAATTACATTCTAGCTAGAATGTTCTCTTTTCGGAACACCGATAAAAATTTTTCCTATGTTCATTACTTTGAAATAAATAAATAAAATTCAGTTATTGTATTTTTATTTTATTAATTTGTATTAAGAATTTATAGCCAGTAAATTAATTAAAAGATCTGAGTTTCTAATAAAAAAAACACTACATTCAGCGCGCTGCATGGAGTTGCAGCGGCAGTTTGTTGATGCCGTCTAAGACGGGTATCATAAAACCACCGCCGGATGGAGTGACCCTATAAAAACAGAATATTTGATAGCCTCTGTCGGTTTTGTCAAAATATAATAACCTAAAAAGATTCTAAAGTTGAAAGTCTTAAACAATGCACGAGTCAACCATTAAAATGCAACCATAGTTACTAATAAGTAGGGAAAAACTAATTTTTAGGTAATTTAATATCAGCAACAGGATTGGTCAGATTAAATAGCTTCCTTTTTAATTAGTATTGAAGATGGATTTTTTTTTAAATTTTTTTCATATTTTCCAGAGGGTTTTTAATATACCCTCAAATTTCGGTACGCGAGTTCTGGAACAGGCTGTATATAGAACATTTTTACAATTTGACATTTTAATGATAGAAAAACTGAATATGTATTAAAAGCATTTAAAGGTTCAATTTCAAAACCTATTGGCATTGTAAATTTAAATATTAAGTTTAAGGAAAAAAATATTTTTGAAGATTTTGTTATTGTAGAGGGTGCTAGCCAGGTTCTAGTAGGTGGTCAAACTTGTATACTTTTAAATATAATAAAGCGTATTAGTAGTTTAGATTTAAATTATAATAAATCTAAAGAAACTTTTATGAAACAAAATATGGCAACTTGCAATTGGCAAATTTTCGGGTAAATATAAAATAACCACGCATGAAAATTTTGAACCAGTTTGTTAACCCCCCCCCCTAAAGTCCAACGAAAAAATCCTTCTGTGTCTTGATCCATCAGATCATAATCAGCAAATTGTTCTTAAAGCCATGGTTGGGAAACTATCAAAGATAAATTATTAAATAAAAAAGTAAAAGTTCAGTTTTTGACCTTTCAGAAGGAAGATTGACGATGAATCATCATGAAAATGTTGTTGCAATATACACAGTGTATTTGAAATAGGGTCCGAAATTTTAAGGGGCTATTCTACATTAGAAAATATGACAAAAATTCCTATAAACTTTATGTCTAAAAATGCGTGGTCAGGGAGTTACGTCCCTTTGAAAGTGGCTAAAAAATTCGGTTTTTATTTAATAACTCAGGAACCCTTTAAGATATAGCAACGAGGTTTTGTACGTGAACTAATCTTAATAAAGACCATCTTCGTTTGTTATTTTCATTTACTTATTTTAAACAGGGGCGTGCAAAACGGGGAGGCCTTATCAGTTTTTTGTCACAAACTTTTTCTGTGTAACTTTTTTGTAATTTTATTTTTTGTATAAGATTGGTCACGTACATGAAAAAAGTAATTTTGTTGTAACACTGTAGGATTAACCGTTTTTGAGAAAAATTAATTTGAAGGTGAAATTTCACGGTTCTTTGACAAAAAATTAAATACTAAAACGTTGAAAACCAAAATTTTAATGATGCAAGGTTATTCTATATTGAAAACTAAGAAAAAAAATTTCGATACATGTATGTCGAAAAATCGCCTTTAAAGCTACTATGGCCCTTTAAAAATTATGTATTTTTACAAGACCATAGCATAGCTTTTTGGATAGGCCACATTATTTTAATGCCTTGCATACCCCAAATATCAAAGAACACTAGCGATGTGGGCACATTCGCCAAGCGTTCTGGCACCTGCTTTGCAAGTTTATTAACCGTATTGGATCTTCCTCAGGTGACGAACGGCTTGAGTAAATATGAAGCAAATGCCGTCTCTTATTAACCCTGGCTTAAATTGTTGAACTTCACAAACAAATTTACTTTCACCATCTCGTTCAATTGTCTCCTGAATATATGAGGGTGCTAAGCGAAATTTATAATATAAAAAACTTTTGGAACATGTTTCAAAAGTTTTTTCTTGAAGATAACCCAGGGAAAGTCTTGGAAAGGAAAAATGAACCAATTCATTTTGATTGATTTGAGCCCATCTTCCATTTCCATTTCTTATATGTTATTGTGTTTCTTCCACTCTCCATTGTAAAATATTTTCCTGATTTGTTTGTTGATCAATTTTAATAGTTTTAGTCAAAAATGGTTTTTAAGTACTGTGGATTAACGAAGCCCATGCACAAGCCTAAATTCATTGTGTAAACATATATTTATGTGACGAAAAACATATAAAATTTTGGAAAAATCTGTACTGAGCTAGGAAACAATTAATTCGTGCCATGTTCTTTACACAGGAAAATCAAGCTTTTATATCATATAAAATTGTATAATGTAACAAAATGATGGGTTTGATTTACTTGAAAGTATATTTTCTTCTTTTTAGTGCACTTAAATAAAAGCTTGTTCTTAAAAATGTTTTTTTACTATTAATTTATTTTTCTTTTTTTAGTCTTTAAAATTGCCAAAAAGTCCAAACTTTTTTTCAAATAGGGGGGCCGAACCAGAAGCTTGCTTCAGGGCGCCAAAATGCAAAGGCAGGCCCTGTGTATTATTCAATGCATGGTAATCCTTACATGTATATTTGTTTGTGCTTAACTGACAGAAATTTTGATGACTAAAAAAAAGTCTCACATCTAAAAAGATATGGTTAAATAAAAAAAGGGACTTTTTAAATTTTAGGGGTGGGGAGGTTGGGGGTAAATTTTATATAAAATTGTATTGCCATCAGAAATAGGCATGTGTACAGAATTTCAGCTCTCTACGTTTATTCTAAGTGGGTGAAACAGAGAGAGGGTAAACTTAGCCTTATACGCGTATGGGGGGTGATGGGGAGATAAGGAGGTATGTAAAATTAATTTTAAAATTTTATTATCACTGGATAATGAGTATGTAATCTAATTTTAGTTTTAAATTATCTCATGTGGGTAAAAAATGGATTTTTTAATTTTAGGGGAAAATTTGCGGAAAATTTTTTATATAAAATTGTTTTGTCAACCGAGTTAAGCATGTGTACTAAATTTTAGCTTTTTAATTATATTCTAAGTAGTCGAAAAAGCGTTTGGCAGATTTGCCCTAAACAAACATACATACATACTAATAACAAACATTGCAAGTTAAATAAAAGCTTGTAATAAAAAAGGACGGTCAGATGGATAGACGGATTTTTTGCAAAATGTTCTACTCTACATGTAAAGCAAAACCGTGATAACATTAATATGTTTTAAGCCTCCAGTTACGATACACAAAAGCGTCACATATTAATGTTATCACGGTTTTGCTTTACTTGTACAGAAGAACGTATTTAACAATGATCCCAGCCGAAAAATCAATGATCTCAGCTCAGGACTCAATGATCCCATCCGAGAACTCAATTATCCCAGCCGAGAGATCAATGATCTCAGCCGAGGACTCTATGATCCCAGACGAGAACTATTAAAATTAAATTAAGAAACCCCAAGTAAATGATTTTGGTTAAAAGTATCTTAAAAAGAATCTTTTATCCAATACATACAGATATTGAGACAATTACCAGCTTTATTTTAAATAGATAAACTCAATAATAACCCCCGCGTGGCTTTTACTTTATTGAGTGGATAATTATTTATTTTACCCACTAAACTGTCACTTGTCAAATAATATTCTTGTAAATGTCATTAAAATTTTTAATAAAAATATGAATTTCTAAGCTATTTATTGGATAAAACCTTGTATGGCACTCATGGGTAAACCGATATTGCCCTCTCGAAAATTAACCTCGCAGGTTAATTTTCTCATGGGCAATATCTTACTTTACCCACTAGTACCATAAATAACTATTACTACCCAATATAACCAAGTGCATGTGAAAAGTTATTAATAAACGCGTTATAATTAACGAACTATAAATAAAGTTGTAATTTTAATTTAAAATGTGCCTTAACCCTTAATTTGGTAATGTTTAGTATATGATACATGAATCTTAAGATAACAAAAATAGTTATTTACGGTACAAGTGAGGTAAGTAGGATATTATTCACGAAAAAAAAGTTGACTGATGAGGCTCCTGGGCCGAGTGGGTTAATTTTTGAGTGAATAATGTTGCTTAGTGGTGATTAGAAATTTCTTAACCCAACTTGTTTACAGGATGACTAAAACGTCATTTTCATTTATTAAAATGTCAAGTTTGAACTAACATTAATACTAGGTATTGAATAAAATTTTTTTGGCAAAACAAAAATTATTTGGCAATGTCAGTCATAATACAAGTCAATATTACAAGTCACGTGACTTTTTTAATATTTTTTTTCATAAATGTTTTGCATTTATGTATCTAAATTTCCCCTTAAAAGATTTTTTATATACTTCACCCCAAAGAGTGTTTGCCAAATTAAGGGTTAAGAATGCAGTGTTGCATTGTACACTAAGAAACAGGTGCGTATTTTTATTATGGTCAGTTATGTGACGGGCTGTATTCTTTTTGCAAGCAAAACAAATAAGAAAAACATTTTTATTTAGATCAGAACTGCGGGCCGCTTGAACATTAGCTCACTTTTGCTTCTTCATGAAACCATTACTAGACGGTATATAATTTTTTTCAGTTTTGTGACGGTCAGTTATGTGACACCTTAGAATAAGTAGTCAATTTATTATTTTTTGTGTGTTTATTATTGAGTATTTGTCATAGCAGCGTAAGTATGGCAGTAAAAAAAATAAAATAACTTATCTCACAGTGGTTTCCACATTCGATACTATTGTAGAATCCTTTTTAAATAATTTTCATATGTTTCTGTTTCTATTTGTTTAGAATAAGAATAAGAACAAGAATTTATTTATTTCAGAGAAAATGCCTTTACATAAAATAAAATAAAAAAACATAAGGACATTGAGTGAAATATTGTCAAGTTTTAGGTAAACTAATATAAAAGTAATTAAATAAATAGTACAAATAATAGTACAATTTTGTGATTTTTTTTTTTTAAGAAAAAAATTCTTGTATTGTATAAGGTTCTATGTTGCATATATATGAAAATAACTTGTTCTTGAATGTTTTTTGTATATTTATAGATTTAATTTTCAAAGGAAGCTTATTGTAAAATTGAATTGCTGACTAGTGTGATCCCTTTTCGAACGCCGCTAGTCTATGCTTAGGAACACTATAGTGTTATATTATATATAGTTACACAATCTGTTTGATGTTGATGTTTATAATCTGTTAATAATAAAAAAATAATCTAACGCCCAGTGGGTCAGATCTATACAGTTTTTACATTTTGTATTATCCTTGAGATTAATAAAATTACTAAAAAAATGTGATATAAAGCAATGCGATCCAAATTAAAAAAAAAGTGGTAAAAACTTGTTTGTGTGTTTTTAGACCTTTTCCATGTCTGCTTAAATATGGTATAACAATTAAAATGATTTATTGCATAGTGGTCTTAAAATTGTAGAATATTGTACAATTAGTTTTAAGTTTCTATATAATTTTTATTTTTTACTTTTTATTTTTAATTAAAAATATACACACAGTGGGCCAGATCAATAAAAATTACTATATTTATGAGTTTTTTATGTAATCTTTTTTTATCTACTACTTGAGTTCAATAAAATAATTTAAAAATATAGTCTAAAGCACTGTGGTTGGAACTTAAAAAAAAGTGGTTAAACCTTTTTTTTTCTGATATAGCGTTTTTATGTCTGCTCATGTATGGCAGTATAAAAATAAGATGATTTACCGCACAATGGTCATAACATAGTTTTTACATTTTTAAGCTAAATTTTCCTAATTTATATACTGTCATACAGAAATCAAAAATTCGATAACACACAAAAAAGTTTTGACCAAATTCCAAATTCGAACCACAGTGAGACTTTTTATTGAACTGTGGAGTACAACATGCTTAAAAATTGAAAAACTATGTTATGACCACTGTGTGATAATTCATCTTAATTTTATACTCACAGTGCGACCCTGCATTTTATAAGTTTTAAGAGATGTGCACCAAAAGTTTTTTTTAGATTAATAAAATAGGTTTATTGGTTATTAAAAATCACTATGTTTAAAAATCGCAACAGATCCTTTTGATAATTTAAAGCCTATTTTAATATTTTTTTTTATTTAAATTTTTTTTAAACTCTTTTAAACGTATTATCTCGCCTAATAAACTTATTTAAAAAAAATTACGCTAGTGAGCCCTTCAGTGAACCTTAATAAAAGTTTAAACAATTATAAATCCTATTAAATACCATTTATTGCGCGTTAATACCTGAATTAAACTAAAAATTAGTATTGTATTTTTCACATCTAAAAACTAAAAACTTTTAAAAAACGTTACCTTAAAAACTAAATTAAATCCTATTAGATGAAAATTCAATAACTGCCTTTAAAAGGTGCTGACCATACCGTGGGTCGTTAACATTATTCATTTTGTGTTTATTCCAGACAGTAAGGAATTCTCTGTGAATAGACTCCCCAGCCTGTTCTGACCAAATTCCTAAGACACTCTCTAAATAGGAAACACTGTCTTTAAGGTGATGCAATATGCAATGAATTTTACTAGTTTTTGATACCCCGGAATCATTTAAAACTGCTTCCAGATGTTTGAGATCTGATTCGAGTTGTACTTCAGTTTTTTTTGTACCGAAACATTTATCGACGATTTTGTTCATCACATTGAATGACGCAACAAATGGCATAACCAGAACTTGATTCACATTTCCCAGTACTTCTTTTGATTTTAATTCATTGGCATGCTTTAGGAGCTTTTTACAAGCATTGCAACGTCAACCTATCCTTGCCCCTATTGTCATTTTTCTCTGCAAGAAATGAGAGCGTATAAATCTGCTGCCAAGGAGCTAAGAACCTATGGTGGTTTGGAAATTAATTTTAAAAATTTGGTTTATCATTAGATAAGAACATTAAAAGAGCCAAAGAGTCTTTTAGTGTTGTCAATAAACCTTTGTTTGAAGAGAACGAAAATGTGCGACTTTTACAGAAGTGCATCATACCTAAATTACATTTGCTGCAAGGATTTGTGAATCACCTCTTTTGGAAAGGCCTGGTCCCATTGCTGGGAAGAGAGAACGCTCTTAAATGGCCCAAGAATTTAAATATAATTGCCAAGAATTATCAAGGAGATGGCAATGCTTGTAGAAAGCTCCTAAAGCATGCCAATGAATTAACATCAAAAGAAGTACTGGAAAATGTGAATCAAGTTCTGGTTATGCCATTTGTTGCGTCATCCAATGTGATGAACAAAATCGTCGATAAATGTTTCGGTACAACAAAAACTGAAGTACAACTCGAATCAGATCTCAAACATCTGGAAGCAGTTTTAAATGATTCCGGGGTATCAAAAACTCCTAAAATTCATTGCATATTGCTTCACCATAAAGACAGTGTTTTCTATTTAGAGAGTGGCTTAGGAATTTGGTTAGAACAGGCTGGGGAGTCTATTCACAGAGAATTCCTTACTGTCTGGAATAAACACAAAATGAATAATGTTAACGACCCACCGTATGGTCAGCACCTTTTAAAGGCAGTTATTGAATTTTCATCTAATAGGATTTAATTTAGTTTTTAAGGTAACGTTTTTTAAAAGTTTTTAGTTTTTAGATGTGAAAAATACAATACTAATTTTTAATTTAATTCAGGTATTAACGCGCAATAAATGGTATTTAATAGGATTTATAATTGTTTAAACTTTTTTAAGGTTCACTGAAGGGCTCACTAGCGTAATTTTTTTTAAATAAGTTTATTAGGCAAGTAAATACGTTTAAAAGAGTTTAAAAAAAAGTGAAAATAAAAAAAAATATTAAAATAGGCTTTAAATTATCAAAAGGATCTGTTGCGATTTTTAAACATATTGATTTTTAATAACCAATAAACCTATTTTATTAATCTAAAAAAAACTTTTGGTGCACATCTCTTAAAACTATAAAATTGCAGGGTCGCACTGTGTACTGCCATACTAAAGCAGACATGGAAAATGATATAACACAAAAAATTGTTGACCACTTTTTCCGAGTTTGGACCACAGTGCTTCAGTTTATTTTTTTATTAATATGTAGAATTGTAAAATGTCCAAGCTTAAAAATATACACTCTAGCTTGTTTGTGTTTTATATCATTTGACCTTCTGTGCATTAGAGCATATCGGTATTTAGTTTGTTCCTTTTATATGTATGCCAAATTAGGGACTAAAATTAGTTAAAAACAAGCAAATGTAGTTTTGACCAACTTTTTACTGTGCGTCATATTATATATTTTTGAATAACTTGGCCAATCTTTGTGATAAAAAATAATAATAGCTTTCTGTCAAGATTTAACCCTATATGCGCAAAACATATTTTTTAACCTAAGAACTGACCAAAAATGCAAAAATTCGCAATCAGCTCCCTCAACCCCCCCCATATTTTTTTTGTTAAATCATAGCAATATTTTGACAAAAAGGACAACCATATTGGTCCGCCAATTTGTAAAAATAAATTATTTCCAAATATTCGCAATTAGCGTTTCCACAAATGTTTAATGCTCTTGCACTCGAATAGTTAATTTTTAATAAAAATTATGAATTTTATGATTTTTTTTGTTAACGCGTAAGTATTAGACTTTTTTGTAAAAGCGATTGATTCCAGGGTCAGAGTATTCAACAAGACCTATGTTGGAATATTTTAATCATAAATTGTAACAAATTATGAGCAATTTTTTTTTCGAATTTTGATCTTGGTTTTGTCCTGTAGAAATATATTTACCCATAAGCATCACATATTAATGTTATCACGGTTTTGCTTTACTTCTACAGTAGAACGTATTTAACAATGATCCCAGCCGAGAACTCAATTATACCAGCCGAGAACTTTAAATTTATGTGACGCTTACGATATCAACAATGATCCCAGTCGAGAACTCAATGATCCCAGCCGAGAACTTTAAATTTATGTGAAGCTTACGATATCAAAAGTGATCTCAGCCGAAAACGCAATGATCCCAGCCGAGAACTAAATGATCTATCCGAGAACTCAATTATCCCAGCCCAGAACTTAATGATCCCAGACGAGAACTCAATGATTCCAGCCGAGAACTCAGTGATCCCATCCGAGAACTCAACGATCTCAGCCGAGAACTCAATGATACCATCCGAGAACTCAATGCTTCTAGCCAATGATCCCATCCGAAAACTCAATTATCCAGCCGAGAACTCAATTATCCCAGCCCAGAACTTAATGATCCCAGACGAGAACTCAATGATTCCAGCCGAGAACTCAATGCTATTCTCATTTAGGTGATATAATATCATATCACCAGCTAAATTCACCGAAAATCAGTGTAAGCGGTATTCTGACGAGCTGACGATTTTTTTATTCGAAACAGGTTGAAGATAAAAACCACTGATGGTTTTAGATGTATCATCATGTGAGCTTTTAAGGGACATGAAACAGTCTGCGGGGAAACGCTTATTTTAAACACTATATTGTCCTTACATCCCATTCATGTCGGAACTAATCGTTTCCCCGCAGGTTGCTTTATGTCCCTTGAAAGCTCACATAATGATCCATCTAAAACCATCAGTGATTTTAACATTGTAACTTATCTTCAACAGGCCAATCTCGGTAGTCTCCTTTGTTCACTCCATAATTGTTAAGCCTCATAGTACGGAATTTTCACACATATAAGGGAATTCCGCCCGAATACATATTTTCAGTTAATTTTTTTTTATACATTTTGTATACATCAGGGTGTCCCATTAACTTTCCTATACGAATTATCTTGAAAACTGTAAGGTATTAAAAATCTAAAAAGCAGTCTAACTAGATATTTTCAGTAAGCTTTCTATTTATGTAATCGTTAAGGTTTTAAAACTCACCTCCTAACCCCCAGCAACCCCAACTTTAAAATCTCAAAGAGCAATATGAGTCGTGTTATGCATTATTTGAAAGATAATTCTATTTTGATTATAATTCATATTTAATTTTTAAAATCGGATAAGCCGTTCCGGAAATATGAATTCAAATAATTTTAAAAAATTAAAAAAAATATATTGAAAAAAAAAATATATTTTAAAAATAAATGTATCTTAATTGTGTTATTGGCCAAATTCTAATATTCTACATCCATATGACATAAAATGCTCCAAACGACCACCATTTTTAATTATGCACTGTTCAAATCGTGACATTAAATTTCCTCTGCAAGCTGCATATACCATATCCGGATTAATAGTCTGACAAGCATTAGTAATAAGTTCCTTTAAGTCCTATAGGTCAGTTGGTTATGTTTGGGAAACTATTCCTTCCTCATAAAAAAACTAGTGGCGTTAGATCAGGAGAGCTTGGTGGCCAGGAAATTATTCCTCTCTTTCCAATCCACTTTTTTTGGAAAATTAGTATTTAAATGTTGAGTGACGGAATTAATAACATGAAGGGGAGCACCGTCTTTTGCTGCCATCACGTTTCTATCTCATGGTATTAATTCCGTCATGTTTCCAGTGGAATAATTTCTTGGCCACCAAACTCCTCTAGATTTTTTTATGAAAAGGAATAGTTTACCAAACATAACAAACTGATCTAGAGGACTTAAAGACACGCATTTCTAATGGTTGTGAGACTATTAATTCGGATATGGTATATGCAGCTTGCAGAAGAAATTTAATGTCACGATTTGAACAGTGCATAGTTGAAAATGATCATTTCGAGCATTTTATGTCATATAGATGTAGTGAATGTTAGAATTTGGCCTATAACAATTAAATTACCTTTATTTTTCAAGATTTTTTTCAATATTACTTTGAGATTTTAAACTTGGCGTTGCTGGGGATTAAGGGGTGAGTTTTATAACCTTACCGATAAGATAAATAGAAAGCTTACTAAAAATATCTAACTGACCTTCTCTTTAGATGTTTGATATCTCTTACAGTTTTCAAGATAATGAAAGTTAATGGGACACCCTGTATATGGAGTTGTCTTCGCCAGATCAACACGACCTTCATTTATCCGATTTTGCTCAATTTTGACTCATCCTTATCAAATAGGGTCTAGATCAATAGATCGAAAGCATTTTGCTAGACAACTAGTTTTGAAGATATTAGGGCGGCTTATTTTAGACGTATATTTAAAATTTCAAAAACATGATTTACATAAATATAAATATCAGGTCAGGAGAGGACAAGATAAACACCTACTCAACCGAAAAATTTAACTTTTCGCTCTTGTATTATAAATAACTATTGTTTCAAAGAAACTGTTAAAATACATACGCGAACCTTTGGACTAAGCGAAATTATTTTTTTGTGAATAAAGATGTGAATTTTATGGGAGACATAGCGTAGCGTAGTGGCTAGCGCGTATGCATAGCAAGTCTACTATCGTGAGTTCGATTCTCACTGGCGCCGATTTGACTTTTTCAGTTAATTAATAATTGAAATTTGGCGAAGGCGATAAGTGAAACGGACACTCCCTAGGAACTGGTTCGAAAGTCAGTATAAGCCGGTGGTTCCCTCTACTACTAGCCCACACAAGTCCTGGACTTAGGGGATGCTTAATTAAGTAGAATAGTACGAGGTTAAACAAACATGTAATTAAGTTTTTGCAAATTGAAGGTTTTGCTAACTAGAGGTTTGTAAAATTAAATTTTGAAAAGAAGTTTTTACGAAATTTCTTTGCTGCGAACTGTTTTTTTCAAATTAAAAAATGTGAACTAAATAATTTAATATATTTTTTTCTGCTTTTATTAACTTTCCGTAAAATTTCCGGTACAGGATTTAATATAAAAAACTTTTTATTTTTACAAACCGCACAAATAAGTACTGCTTATAAAAATCAGAGCCATATCTGTAGTATTTATATAAAATTTTCAGTAGTAATAGCATAAGTGCATGTTGAAAAAAATTATGTATAATTCAAAATGCACGAATGGTATTTTGAAAGACTATTTCACAAACAAAATAAGGAAGTATATAATTTTACAATGTTTTATGTTGTTTCATATTTAAATTAAAAATAACTAAACAACAATGTTACTTTACACTATAATTAAAAATCTAAATCTCAAATTAGCCGCACTTTTTAAATCCACTTGTTCGCGAATGTTGCCAAATCTAAACTTTGCTCGAGGGATATTTTGCTGGAGATTATTACAATAAAATAGTTTTTATCATATATTTTAGCATTTAAATAAAGATCATTGCTGTTTTTGTTTAAAAAGTTTAGTTTTTAATTGAAAAGAAATAAAATAACGGGTGTTTCTACCCGTAAAAAAACAATTTCCCATCAGTTTCTAATAAACTTTGGCAACGCTGTACTGGTAATTCTTTACTGAAAATATATTAATAATAAATAAGTGTTTAAATTAGTTTTTAGTGGCCTGTTTTTAATACCAAGATTCAATTAAATAAATTAAAATTTATGAATATCAGTGATTTAAAGCTTTTAAGATGGAAAGTGCATAAAATATAATATAGAATCTATAATTTATTTCAGGCGTATATATATTTACATTGTTATTAATTTGAGCCATTTCGCCTGAATGACTATTTATATGGATAAAAAATCTAAAACAGAAAATAAAATTAAAATGTTCTTATCAGGCGCACCAGATGCGCTGGTATTGCGTTTAAAATAATACTTATCTGCTATATCTTATTTACCTAAAAAATATTATTAGTCAATAACTTACCAAAGTTTGAAAATTTTGCCTAAATAAAAAATTTTTAATAAACTTCTTGATAAATCGTTAAAATAATTAAAAAAGAACGAAAAACTGAATAAAAGTTAACTTCTAACGTTTCGGGATCTAAACTGATCCCGTTTTCAAAGAAAATTATGAGTTTAGAATTTGTGCAATATTTGGCTTTATCAATCAAATCTGGTAGGCCTTTATCTGTCCGTCTGACAGAACTCAAAGTTAACTGTCAAAAAAGAAAAATATTTTCTTTAAAATTTTAGCTAAAGAGCCTATCACAGAAATACGAAAGCTAAAAGAATTAATTTTCATAAAATTATGCAGAGATAACTGTATTAGCCAATGCTCTTCATATTTATCTAATATTTGGACACCAATACAATGATGAAGTATTACGCGGTAACTTAACTTTGCCCTCTTTTCAATAAACAAGTTTTTTCCAAATTAACTTCTCTACACGTTTTCAACAAAAACGCCTTTTCCAAATTAATTTCTCTACACCTTTTTATTGTTACAGGTGTCTTTGTTTCAATTACCTCGAAATTACATATTTTGACATTTGTCATATTTTGATTGATAAAGCCAAATATTGCACAAATTCTTTCAAAAACTAATAATTTTCTTTGAAAACGGGATCAGATTAGATCCCGAAACGTTAGAAGTTAAGTTTTATTCAGTTTTTCGTTCTTTTTTAATTATTTTAACGATTTATAAAGAATTTTATTAAAAATTATTTATTTAGGCAAATTTTTTAAACTTTGGTAAGGTATTGACTAATATTTTTTAGGTAAAGAAGATATACCAGATAAGTATTATTTTAAACGCAATAAGTAAGTAAGTAAGTAAGTAATTTATTGTTTATCAGAATAAATCTATAACAATTAATTAATAATATAATAAAAGTATTTAAACTAAGTAATTTAAATTTTAAGACCTAAATTAAGAATATAAATACAATATTTAACAATATTTAAAATTTTAAAAATATGTATATCAAGTTGCAATTAAAACCCAAATATATAAAATAAAATATAGGTACCTACATCATAAAAAATAAAAATACACATGTGATTATTCATTTAATGCAAATGCCCTTAATCTTAATATATTGAACAGTGTTTGATAAAGCAATTTAATGTGAGTAAAACTGGACACAATATCATGTAGATCTGCTGAATGAGTAAGACTTAAAAGTTCTTGCCTTAAAGGGTCATACAGAGGGCAACTAAAAATTACACGGTGAAGGCTTTCTGGCACATTTTTGTTACAAACTGTACATAATTCGTACTGAGACCAGGAGTAAGATACGTTATTTAGGTACAAATAGCAAAACTTATCATTAGAACAACGTATTTGTGCTAAGAAGACTTTTAAATTATATACTAAGTTATTTACATCATAATTTATACTTTTTAAAAATTTGTACTGTGTACATGATACAGATAAAAGTATAGAGTTGGTGTCGTTAAATTTATTATCTAATATGCATTGGTTTATTACATTATTAACATCATCCTTGGTACGTATCTCACTAAGACTTGTATTAGGTAAAAAATTATTAAGTGCACACTTTAATTGTGAGTACCAATTATATTTAATTCGATTTGAAGGCGCAGTATCCATATATTTTAAGTATTGCAATGCC
Source organism: Brachypterus glaber (assembly GCA_958510825.1). Taxonomy (NCBI): domain Eukaryota; kingdom Metazoa; phylum Arthropoda; class Insecta; order Coleoptera; family Kateretidae; genus Brachypterus; species Brachypterus glaber. The sequence goes on from OY294046.1 coordinate 21,850,318, forward strand.
GCAAAAGAGTACCTATACTCAGGCAACTCTTGAACCCTTAGAAAAAAGTTTAAAGCTAACTTTAAAATGTGTATACTAAGCTTATATAAATTAAATTCATTTCGAATAATATAACCTGGTGTATTTCTTTGTATAAACCACAGACTTTTTACGTATTTTTGCTGGATATTTTCAAACTGATTAATATATCTTAAACCCCATACACTTATTGACATTAACGTTGGAATAACCACGGAATCAAAAAGTTTTAATCTACCTTCCCAATTTGTTAACTTTGATCTAAAAATAAGACTCTTTGTAGCTCCAATACATGTATTTGTTTTACTAATACGGGATTCGAAAGCTTGGTTAAAAATACAATTATATTTAAAGGGAATTCCCAAGTAAGTGTAGGAGTTAACTTGATCTACAATATTTCCGTCATAGTAAAAAGTGTGTTTGCTAACTTTTGGAGATTTTCTGAATACTACTATTTTTGTTTTACTTATATTTAATTTTAATTTTTTCAAACTATTATATTTTTGCAAAATATTAATACTTTTTTGTAGGTTTGCAGGAGAGTCTGCCAGAATTACCATATCGTCTGCAAATAAAAGTAGAATTAGGTCTATTAACTCACTTAAAGGGATACCTACGGCACCATTTTTTTCAAAAAAATGTACAATATTGTAGATAAATAGGGCAAAAAGAAGTGGACTAAGGGAATCTCCTTGTAGAATTCCTTTGGATATATTTATAAATTCGGAATATATATTGTTGTTAAAAATAGTTAGTAACGCATTTTCGTAAAGGAGTTTTAATATTCGAATTATTTTAGCGCTTATTCCAAGTTCATATAATGTTTACCAAAGTAAGTCATGCGGTATATTATCAAAGGCGCGTTCATAATCTACAAATAGTGCATAAATTTTTCTTCCTTGAAGTCTAATTCCCCTACTTATTGCTGAAAATAAGGTAAAAATGTTATCTTCACATCCTCTATTTTTCCGAAATCCCCCTTGAGCTTGAGGTAAAAGTTTATTACTTTCAACAAATTGTCTAATTCGATTATATAAAAGCTGTGTAAAGATTTTAGTTATGTGGTTTAATAGAGATATGCCCCGATAATTTTTTTTAAACGCAATACCTTACCAGCGCATCTAGAAATAGGTGCTCCTGATAAAAACATTTAAATTTTATTTTCTGTTTTAGATTTTTTAACCGATATAAATAGTCATTGAGGCGAAATGGCTTAAATTAATAACACTGTAAAATATAATATATTATCTGAAATTAATTTAGGGGTTATCCCTAGGATGTTTTGGTAATAAAATAAGCATTTATATTGCTTATCAATAAAAATAAATCAACTAAAGGTAAGCTTCACAAATTAAAATTACATTTGAAAAAATATAACATTTATTAAGATGTCAGTAACTGTCAGTTTCTTGTTTCCATAATAACTAAGTAATAATTGCATTGTGCAAAAATTATCAGATTCATTTTGATCTGATTGGTCAAGAAACTAAAAATGCAAGGTTTTAATTGGCCTATATATTGTTTGTGAAATAGTCATCAAAATATATAGAAAAATGCGAAAAAAAAATATTATTTTGAATTTAGAATTAAAAAAAAAAACAAATAAAGATATTTTAAATCCGCTTTTTCGACTTAGAGAACCAATCAGGAAAAAAAATTAATTAGACCTTAATTACTTTCTCTGATCCAAAGTACTTTCTCTGATCCAAAGTTCCCGACACATCAGTTTTCTTCGAAACGGTAAAAGTTATGGGTTTTTCGATGGGGTCACCTAAGCTACAAATTAAGGTGGATTTAAGGTTTTCAGTTTAGTCAATGGTGTGCGTAGCGATAGTCATTTTTTAAATTTTTAGTGGCATGTATAGGAAAACTAACTTAAATCGAATAATATTTTAATTTTATATATTTATCACAGAAAGTGTTTAATATACACACAAGCGTTAAGAAGTTATTTGTAAATAATATTTTTTACCGTAAGTTATTTTAAAGGAAAAAACAGGCAGTCGGTGGTTCAGTTGGTTTAGGCAGTAAACAAATTTAACCTCCAAAAATGGTGTGGGTTTAAATCTCAACAGCGGAACTGCTCTATTTTATTATTTAATTTTTGTTATTTTTTAATAATATTAGTTTTTTTGTGTTTTATAAATGTTCCATTAATTTTATTATACAGGGTATTTGTAAATTTCAGTTTCATTTGTAGTAAATTCTCTATATTTTTTAATGCCTTTTAGCCCAAAAAATCCTAAGTGATAACAATTTTTTTTATAAAAAAAATTTTATTAAACCAATCTAATAAGCAATGTATTTGGAACTTATCACCTTTTTAAAATGCAATCTTTGACAAAAAAAAGCCCCAAAACGATGTTATTGTTTTTTACAGACAACAAATTTCATAGGAAAAAACGGATGATCTTTTCGTTATAATATTATTCACAGCGCGTGCGCTAGAATAATATTATACGGTAGTTTCGAATTTTCAAAAATTTTCAAAAATTGTCCTAAACAAAAAATTCTTGGATACAAATTTGTTTCATTAAATAAAACAAGAATTTTTCGTTATATTTTTTTATTTTGTCCGTCTGTCCGTCTGTCTGATGTCACGTTTTTTGTAGAAAGGATAACTCAAGAACGAATAATCCGATCGACTTGAAATTTTCAGGAAAAAAACAAGTTCTACGCGGGGAAGATCACTTTTATTTTTGAAAGTAATCCCCTCAAAAACAAAAAAGTTATGGGGTGTTAAACTTCTAAAAAAATCGAAAAAAGCTGAAAGAAAATTCCGATAAATGTCATTTTTTCAAAAAAGATCTCTAAAAAAAATGTTAAAAAAATTATATTTTTTTTTTATTTTTTTTATTTTTTTTTAAGTATTTGGAAAATGGAATATACCATTTACTGCAAATAATATATAATGGAATGCGTAGCATTACACGGCTTGTTTCATCTTATTTTAGGAGTGTCGTGTAGAATAATTTTCTCTTTCGGGTTTAGACCGTATTGATGGAAATAATACCAAAACCAACAATACAATCCACCTACACGGTCTAAGCCCGAAGAAGATAATTCTTCTACACGACATTCCTAAAATAAGATGAAAAAAGTATATTTTTCATGGTAAAAAGGGTTTTATGGTAGTAAATAAACAAATAATTAAAAAAATATAGTTTTTTGAAAAACTACAGACAGACAGACGGACAGTCAGATAGACAGATAGACAGAAAGACGGGCGGACGGACATTTCTAAAGTTTTTTATTTTTACCAAAGAAGATCGAAAATCAGAACTTTTTTTAATATTACAACTTTTAGAGCATCGAGAAAACAGTTTATGACTAAAAAAACGTTCTCACTTCTGCTAGAATTACAACTTTTTTATTTTTAATAGTATGCAGTATGTTGCAGGATGCTCACTACGAGAATACTCGTTTTAACCGTATTAATTTACGCAACATGGTGTCAGCGAACTGACAACTAATTTCCCCTTGGCAGTGAACATGTTAACCTATAAAATATTTCTAATTTTAAGATAGGTGGGTGTAGTTTGCCCTATCCCCCCATAGCTACGGCCCTGGCTGTGCGCCACCTCTATTTTTTTTATTCTGAAAAAATAGGGTGGTAATCTACTCAGCCTAATTAACAACTTTGGGGGATAAGACCTCTAAAATAAAAAAAAAGGCAAAACTCTAGGTATCCTAATGGTGGTATTAAATCCATCAAAAAGGTCTAAACTCGAAAGAGAAAATTATTCTACATGACACTCCTAAAATAAATGAAATAAAGAAAAAAAAAACACCCGTTTTTTCTTATAAAGTTTGTTGTTCGTACTGTTCTAAGTAAAAAACATTAACACCGTTTTGGGGCACTTGGCTTTTTTTTTTAAAAATGCTTTTTAAAAAGGTGATAAAAAGTCCAAATACATATCTTATTAGGTTTGTTTAATATCATTTATTTCAATAAAAAAATTATGTGTTAAAATGCATTAAAAAAATATAGAGAATTTATTAAAAATAAAACTAACGACCCATCTACACGGTCTAAACCCGAAAGTGAAAGTTCTTTTAATTTTAGTGGTCAATTAAAATTTTAAATTGTGTTGACTCTTAATTTCATATTTAAAACGATTGAACTATTTATTGTGTTTTAAAATCTACAAATACCCGTTATAATAAAATTGATTGAACATTAATAAACCACAAAAAACTAACACTATTAAAAAAAAAATAACAAAAACTTAAATAATATTAATAAAAAAGGTACTTCCGCTGTTGATATTTGAACCCAGACCATTTTTGGTCATTGAATTTGTTTACTGCCTAAACCAACTGAACCACTGACTGCATGTTTTTTCGTTTAAAATAACTTCACTTAAGGTGAAAAATATTGTTTAGAAAATAACTTCTTAACGCTTGTATGTATATTAAAGACTTTTTGTGACAAATATATAAAATTAAAAAATTATTCGATTTAAGTTTTCCTATACTTGCCACTAAAAATTAAAAAAATGACTATCGCTAAGCCCATCGTTCACTAAATTGAAAACATTAAATCAAATTTAATTTGGAGTTTGGACTTTTTTAGGGGTGACCCCATCGAAAAACCCAATAAAATTTTGTCCATAACTTTTACCGTTTCGGAGAAAACTGATTGAGTCGGGAACTTTGGATCGCCCGGTACAGTGTCATATTATTTAATTCGCCATATCCATCAAGTTCTGCCATAACATTACAAAAATCTATGCGATTTTGGACACTTTTTAGGGATTTTTTTTTCTTTTTTCATTATTTTTTCGACAAAAAGTCCAGGATGTACAGTTGTGGCATTAAATATCGGGAAAACTTCAAAAAAATTCGTCTCATTTTTATATTTTTTTCATGGATTAACATGGGATTATTTTAAAAATTAAAAACTAGGTTACTTAGTATTGACATAACTGAATTATTTAGTTGAAGTTTACTGTCAAAATATATTAAATTAATATACTAATGTTTATTGATAAATATATATTCATTAAATTTTACTGAAATGTTGTAATTATTTAAATAATAATAAAATTGATATTCTTTGGATCAAAATTGTACTATATGGGTATAGAATATGTGTCTAATATCCGTACAGCTAAAAACTCACAAGGTTCTATAAATTTTCTATTGCAAATGGATTTGAGTAAGACTTCATTAGTGAAAAGCTATGAGGTAAGGGGAAAAAATTCTAGTATACTGCAACTGCACCTTGTTTCTCTTATATAATTAAAAATTGATTCACCATTCATTGTAGCTTTTGACCCACGAGGATGCTTTTTCGGCTTGATTTAAAAACCTAATGTTTTTTCAATACAACATTTCTTAAGAAACAGATCTATTTCTTCATTAATATCTCCCAATACTAAGGACGACTGAGCATTTTTTCTCTTAAATTTGCACGATAAGTAAACTCATCTTAAATAAAGATAAAACACTTCTTTTACACACTACTTGTATCACAGCAAAAAATAAACAAACATTTGACATATTTTGATGTTAGCTAAAAGATGACACAAGACCCACTATAATCTATAAAAAATTGTTTTACTTCGGGTGCCAATGTGAGGGTTATTTATAATCAGTGATCGGACTTTGGATTTTTTTTAACAGGTCCGCATTAAGGAAAACAGAATAATTTCATAAAACGCAAGATCATTTAAATTGTATTTAAAGTAACAAAAATACATTATTATTTTTATGTAATTCTTGGTTTATTTAATTAACATGGGCGTAATACTCGAATTTTTATTATTTTGTGCAACTAAAAAAGGAAAAAATGTGATCAAAATTCAAAAATATTTTAGATAGAAATTATGGTTTGCAAATATTTAAAGATATTTATAAAAAAAATTAATGAATGAGAAGCCACTTGGGTTGAAAATACACCAATAAAGCATATTACGCACCGAGTACGAGAACCTAGTTTTCAGTGCACGAGAGTGCTTTTTTTACGAAATAGTTATACGCACTATTTTTCCTACGACCTAACACCCAAACATCCCAAAACCGCAAATTGATCTTAAAATTACTTTGCCAATTTGAGGTTGTGTTTGACGTTTACTAATTTTCTGACAGCAGATATATAAAATCAGCTAATTGCCACTTTCCAACCATTATCATATGCAACGAGTGGAAAATAGGCACTAACTACTAACTAGGTCGTACGAAAATACGTTTTTCTTTGTACCACTTACATCGGTAGACGTGGAAAGGTCATTTTGTTTACATAAATGGGTTTTAATACGAAAAGAAATGCATTACTTCAAAAAAATTTAGAAAATATTTTAATTATTTACTTTGAAATAAAATACTTAAATAATTTCTTACATAACGCTTTTATTTACTATAGTGATACCAAAAACAATATCTGTATATAATATAAGTAATATTGTTAGTAAAAACTAAAAATCAGTCGCTAAACATTCTCTTACTCCATGCTTTTTTTTATTTTTTTTTTGTACTTTTTATTAGCATCCGGAAAAGGACCTTTCCTGATTACTGGCTAAAGGATTTGAAACAAAAGTGAAAAACGGCTTTTGTTTAAATTGGTTAGTTAAATTAAATATCTTTTTAATAAACTATTCCCTATTGGTCAGTTCCATAAAACCAAACATTGAAACTGAACCAATCAGAGCATTATGTGGCCAAACGAGAAAAGAGGGCACCAACATTATTTTAGCTGTTAAGTACAAGCAAATAAGTTATTTGTTGCTAAAATGTCATATTTTTTAAAAAATTACCCCCGGCCCCCCAAAATCTCTTATTTAGGGCATATTTTTTAAATACAATTCCAGAAAAGCTAGAAATTTTAAATTTGGCATACATATAGGGAATATTGCATATACAAAAAAAAAAATTAACCCCCAGCCTCCGAATTCCCCAATTAGATGCTTTTATTAAATACAGTTTTAGAAATGCTAGAAATTTGAAATTTGGCATACACATAGCGAATTCAACATATACCCAAAAAAAAATAAAATTAACCCCCGCCCCCGAATCCCCCAATTAGGTGCTTTTATTAAATACACTTTCAGAAAAGTTAGAAATTTGTAATTTGGTAAGCACTAAAGGGATTTTACATAGATCCCAAACAAATATGAAAATTTACCCCCAGCTCCCTAATCACCCCCCCCCCCAATTAGGTGTTTTTTAAACACACCAGAAAAACTATGAATTATAAATTTGGATACACTTGGATACATCCCAAACAAATATGAACATCGAAGCCCAGGCTATTCAACGTCCCTCTTTTTGGGTGATTTTTACATTTTTAAATAGGCATTTGTACACTTTTAAATCAGTTTTAAAATTAATTAATAAATATTTTCTAAAAATAAATAGTATTTAATTGGAATTAAACAAAAATGGTTTGAGGAGGACCCTTGCGGCCCTATATATAAATGTATTTAATTTTACTTTAGGTTATGCAATAAATAATTATAAAATATAAACATATGCATTTAAAACATGTATCAGGTCTTAAAATTTAAGAAAAAATGGTGAAAACTAAAAAAAAAACATTAAAAAACATGTGAAAAATATGTTTTTGAAAATGTTGCGCAAAGATCGGGGGAATCAGCTATTTTCCTAACAAGTGTGGAAAGAGGCTCTTTTCCTCACTAGATGCATTTGTCTGAACAACGCTTACCGGAGTTCAGGCAAGCAATCAAGTGCGGAAAAGGCTCTTTACGCATACGTTAGGAACAAAAATTTTGTATACTAGCGAGTTAAAAATAAAATATGCTTTTATATATAAGTATACTTAATTGGATAAATTTTATTTTTATATTTTTTTCCAATAGACAACAATTAACAATTAAGAAATATAAACATTTTTATTATTTTATGAATAAATATATCAAGGATAACACCACGACATAACTAAGATATTAAACAGTTTTAACAATTATTGAAAAGAATCTAACATAAGTTATTACCAATTCTATTTTGGTTGAACTTTTATGATAAATTTGTTGCAGTTTTCACTTTCATTTGCCATTTCTATTATTCCTTCAGGTAACATTTCATTTTTTAAGGTTTATCATTTTCTTTTATAAAAACTTTACAATTAAAATTGACAACACAACGAACAAACTAGCTTGAGTCACTATCATGTTGATCAGTCGCCATGAAAACAAGTGTCTTAGCCAATACGTTTGTATAATCTACCTACTTGTTTTTATGAATTATGCGTGCGGAAAAGTCATTCTTTCCACTCGCATATGTGTGCGGAAAGAGACATTTTTCCACACGCTCGTAGAAAAAAATTTTAACAGGTTAGTAAATTAAACTTTTCTCAACGTTTTTCAATAAAATTTGGAAGCACGCAACTTGAAGCAAAAAACTAGCAGCAAATATTAGTAAAGTAAAGTAAAGGTTATTAATTCATTGATCATACATGATGTAGGATATAATATAATATGATAAAAAGTATAGTAATATATATACACATAAGTATATGAAAATTATTAAAAAATAAATTAAAGTACTAAGTTTGCATCCAAATATGCATTAACAGAGTAAAAAGAAAAATGTATCAATATTTTTTTTAACTTGTTTCTAAATTTTTTTAAAGTTACATTTTTAAAATTTTGCGGTAACTTGTTATATAAAACAGGTCCTATATAATAGGGGTTACATTTATATAGTGTAATTCGATGACGTTCATTTTGTAACTCAAAGTGTGAAAAATAAAAAGAAAGAGCCGCTTTTCTACTTACTGTTAATCTCAACTGTTTTAAGGCATAACAAATGCTTGTTATTTTTTTACATACACTATTTATATGATTTTGCCAGTTTAGACATATATCCAGCTCAATACCAAGCAATTTAAAATTGGACACTTGTTTTAAGTTTCTTTTGTTTACGGTTATTAAATGACTATAGTTGTATTATTGACCTGTTGAAAAGAACTGCATAAAAAAAGATTTTTCTTCATTTAATATTAAACTGTTTCAACAAAAATAAGTGTATAATTTGTTGAGCTCGATTATAATTAGATTAATTAGGTTTTGTATATTAAAATGAGCAGCCAAAATGGTAATGTCATCTGCAAAACAGACAAATGTGAAATTTATTATGATTTTAATGTCATTAGTAGTGGCATACAAGATAAAATTAGGCCGCCATATTTGATGGCCCTAGGCCACCTTAAAAAATATGTATTTTTAATTTTTTAATTTCTATACATAAAAAAACATGTTCTGGAGTAGTTTACCCAATACAATCTTTATACTGTACAATGTGTCCACAGAACCACTATTTTTGTATAACCTGAAAAATAGGGTCTAATTTTGATTTTCATGCATCTTTCCTAAAAGTATTAGGTAACTACCACGTATATTAAATTAAATTTATAAAAATGGTCAATAATGATGAAGAAAAGTCTATAGAATATAGTGTCATAGTTTTCTTGCTCTAAATCACAAAACTAAAAATCGACTTTTGGTATGCAAAACACCCTACCGGACACAAAGTGCAGCTTACTGCTTTTTTTACGTTTATGTTAGAGCTCTTTTAAAACAGGAAATATTAAGAGTTTTGTTTTTGTTCGGGAGGTATTTTATTATAAAAAGTAGGATTCAAGCCTTAGAAAGGGCAATCTAGCCTAGAGCTTTTTTTTACAATTTTAGACCCCTTCCCCATGGTGATGCTGCATGATATATTGGTATCTATATGTTTACTTGTTTTCAAAATTTATTACCTACCTTCCACTTTTTGTAACAATCATTTCATTAGTAAAGCATTTAAATCGCATCCACAAGTCTCTGTCGTCTAAAGTGACCATTAAATCTCCTTCACTATGGTCATTTTTACATTTGTTCATATTTATTTCAGGATCCACTACAGACAGTATATTCTGTGCCATGTGCTTCTCTAAAAAAAACTAAAATAAGTAATAATATTCTAGCCGATATAGCCACAGCGTTTACTTGAATATGCAGTGTTACGTAACTAACTAACTAGTTAGTTAATATAGCGAAAATTAGAAAAAAAAGTTATATTATATTATTATTTGGTATGACTGAAACGTGTGGTAGTAATACAGATAAATTTCCTAGTCTAATTAGTTTCAAAAATTATAATCTAGTCAGTATTTATAGTAGATTCACGGATTCACTAAGTCTGGTCATGCTGATAACAAATATAGAACATATTCTTAATTTAAGCACTAAACTAAATTTTGAATGTGTTGCTTGTAAGTTAAACCTGAATAATTAAACTATTTGTATACTATGCGTTTACCACTCGAGCACGCTCCACAGATGGTGGTATTCAAACATTTTATTCGAAATTAGATGAAGCACTTCTTTTCATTTTTAAAATAAAATTTAATAAGACCCAATCCGCGCAGATTCAGGCCAAGTTGAATGCACAATAGTGACGGATTTGACTGAAATTTGGACCACTTGTTCCTTAAGTGCCTATTGGAAGATTACTAGATATGATTTTTTTTTAAATTTTCATAAAAATTTATTTTTGTTAAACTTTGACTTTTGCGTGGAATAACCTAAAAACCAATTGAGATAGATCAAAACGGTTTCCACCAATAAAAAAATGGATATATTTTTTATATGTTCTCCATATTTAAAAACATTTTGTTACAGCAATAATGAGGCAAGTCCAATTATGTTTGAATCCATATTCCTCAAAAACCCCATTTTTTTTATTTCAGGATATTCTCCCAAATGTGACTACTTTCAATAGCAATAGTCGCTAGAATACCTTTTTTTGGTATATATTTTTTATAACTAAAATAATGCTCAAAAATCGATGTTTTTGGTGTTTTTTAGTGAAATTTCATCTTTAAAATGCAAAAATACATAAATATATATTATTATATTATATAATAATATAAAAATGATTATGTAGATATACTGAATAATATTCTAACATACTATAATTAATTTGTAAATAAGGTATCAGACAGAAAGAAATAAAGTAAATAGACAGGATATTCTTTTTCAAATAGGACCGATGTTCGACTTCAAATTTCACATATATATATATATATATATATATATACATCCCGCTATCATTACTGCGTCCATACATGTGCACGCCAGTATTCACTATTGCGTCCTGTACAATACTGCGTCTGTGTACCGGACGCAGTAATGTTTTCCCATAATATCTCCTACATATATTAAGAAATAATTATTTTTAGTATTTTAGAATGTTCTTTTACACTTTGGATACACGTAGCTATGGAAAAGATTGCTCTAACATTTTATCTGGGCAAGTTATTTTCATTTAAATTTACAAAATTCGGACGTAGTATTATTCGGAAGATGAAACCTAACGTATATCAATAGTTCAAGCAAATTCTGTTTGGGGGCGTCTTAAAATTTGTACTGATTTAGATATGTATATTTCTCTAATATACATATCTAAACCCTTTCATATTCAGTATAATACTGCGTCCTAAACTTGGCAACGCCGAGTAAATAAATAAGTTTAAATATAAACCTGGGCAATTTCAAGAGCTACCAACTCGGCCATTTTAAAACTTTTAAAATATTCGCAAAATTACTTGTCAGTGTAATTTGACTGATGGTCAAGATTGACGCAAGATTCTCTACTTAAATGACAATATCTAGAAAACTAATTACAAATTTTGTTCTGTCCCTATTTTTAAGCTGGTTAATAGCTTTTTCAAATAAATTTTAAAAAATATGGGAAATTTTTAGCCGCTTCTTACACTAAAACTGTCACTTTAATTTTCATGAAGAAACTGGTTCTCTGTTCTTTTGATTAGATGTAGTTGAAATTTTTAAATTGTCCTTTTATTGGTTTGTTTTAAATTAATCAAAATGCAGGAACGCGCAGCGTACATTAGATTAGCGGTCACTTTTCACTAAATTTACGAACACGCTCCTGCATTTCTGGATAACCATATGAAATTTAAACCACATCTAAACAAAAAAAACAGCAAAAAATCATATTTTTTTTTTCATTAATTTTGTTGTAATAAACGGCTAAAAATAATTAATTTTGAACTTGACATGTTTTTAATCCATATTTAAAAAAAAAATCAATACACAGGTGTCCCTAATCAAAAGGAAGTTTTATTTTCTGGTGCCAAGAACACAGGTTGACAGTGGGTTGTCTGAAGATTAAAAAAACATTAATGTCAAAATTATCCATCAATCCCTTTTAACGAAAATGGGGTTTAATATGCATCTTATGATAAAAATGCTTAATAC
>OY294046.1:21862759-21920051 GCA_958510825.1 Brachypterus glaber
ACAATAAATTGGGTTTTGAAAATGATTGCGAATAGTTGGGATTTCAAACATAGAATGTTTTAATTTAGAAGTATATAATGGAAAACTAATATATAATGGAAATTAGAATTTAAGGGCTTTGCATAGAAATAGGACTTAGAAGTAAGAATTGATCTTTCATGTTCTTGAAGAATTTATTCACATTTATTTAATATATTATTCTTAAGTTAAGATGAAATCGTTTTATCTGTTTCCAAAGCGCCGTCTCCTAGAATACCCGCTCCCGAATAAAGTGATAAGTGGTTAAGTATATTCTCCGCTCGGGTATACTTTAAATACGATGGAAGATTGTATGGCCAACCTAACTGAGTAAGTTATAATAAAAGTTATAATTAACTGCTGGGCTATAACCGAATTATATATCACATCATTAGTAGAAAAATATTTAATAGTAAAAAACCACTTCACTACACTCTTTGTAATGTTGGTAACACAAAAGCAATAGGTTAATTAGAAACCGAATTATATAAGTTTTTTAGATCCCTTACAGGATGCTAAAAAAAGTAGAAAAAATGATCCAGCCTAATATCTCAAAAGAAATTTTTTTTAGGAATAATCAGTTTGCATATAAAACACTATTTCAGTCACATATGCAAAATTTAAGCAAAGTCGGAGAGGTGAAGTCGAACATCGGTCCTATTTGAAAAAGAATGTCCTGTATACTTAGTTTATTTCTTTCTGCCTGATATGTTATTGACATAAATTATTTATAGTATGTTAGAATATTATTCAGTATACCGGGTATCCCAACTCTATTTACCCAACGATTTTCTCGAAAACTTGAAGAGATAATCAAATTCTGCGAAAACCATCTTAAATAAGACAATTTAAACTATGTTTTAGCATATATTTGATACTTTCAGCTCTTAAAATGTAGGCAGGGAGGCATAGGGGGACATTTTTTTAAATAGAAAGGGATTTCGTGTGATACATCATTTTAAAGCTTATTAAATTCTCCATTTAACTATATATTTTTTATTTTTTAAACATTTTTTTTTTTGGGCTTAATATAGGGTTGAAAATGGGTATTTCTGTCAAATTACCTTAAAAAAATCAAACAATTTTTTAAAAGTTACTAATTTCATGATGAAAAAACGCAAATTATACTTTTAAACTAATTTTAATTGACATGACTAAAAATTTACAAAAAAAAAAAAACTTAAAAAGTCTCATTTTTTAACACAAAAAATTAAAGAATCAAACGACCCCCTCTATTAAAAACAAACTCCCCCCCCCCTGCCCACATTTTGAGAGCTGAAAGTATCAAATATATGCTTAAAGATAGTTTAAGTTGTCTAATTTAAGATGGTTTTCGCACTCGATTATCTCTTTTAAAATAAAAATTAATAAAATTTTGCAAACTTATCTTAAAAGGGTGTATCTAATTACTTTATGTGCAAAAATTAAAATATTTTATACAGGGCGTTCAAAATAAATATTCAAATTTTTGGATATTCAAACATAAAAAAATACATTTTTTTTAATGGAATGCTATATTTTTTATTCACTCGTTAAATGTAGAATGAAATTATGCATAAAATGATATAAGATACTTTATATATCCCTTTAGAGGTTTAAAAAAATAAAGTTGTCAATTTCAAGAATTTTATTTCATTTTTTTTAAATTATTTTTACACTAGGATAATAAATTTTTTAAAATAATTTATACAAAAAAATAACGTGTATTTTCTCTCGTTCTAATTATGTAATAATTAAAATAATTCTCGGTTTATAGACCTTTGGCGGTATCCACAGGCTCGCATAACTATAAGACATAGCTTAGTGCATATCCACAGGCTCGCATAACAAGCATAGTACATAAGAATGTCATGCCGTGATTGGTTTGATGTGCCGTCATGTATCATGTAAGCCAATTACGGTATCGCATTCTTATGTACTATGCTTGTTATGTGAGGCAGTGGATATGCACTAAGCTATGTCTTATAGTTATGCGAGCCTGTGGATAGCGCCAAAACCAATACATCATGAAATCAACTCGTTAACGGACTCGTGTTTTAGAGATGGTTCTCATTAGCGTTGAGTACAAGTTAGGGCATATCCACAGTCTCGCATAAGAACGTAATACATAAGAATCCGATGCCGTGATTGGCTTGATGCGCGGCCATGTATCTTGTAAGCCAATCACGGCATCGCATTCTTATGTTTTATGTTCTTATGCAAGCTTCTGAATAGGCCTTTAGTTATTTTGCGAGAGGCCTCTCGTTATCGCCTACCTCGCGATAACGATAGTTATCGTTCCTGCGTAAAAGTTGAATATTTCAGCCATCTGATATTAGTTAAATGAATTTGACACAAACGTCATTATTTAATTTTCGAATTTAATGATTTTTAAAATGCAAATATATTCTTTAATAGGCATTATGCATCATTAGGGTGGTTAAAAAAATTCAAACTGAATTTTGGAAAACGAGCTGTGCGTTAAATTATTTTCCTATAGGGCAGTATACTCCAAAAAAAAATTTGGAGTTGATCGTGTTACATTTAGGGGTGTTTTGGGGACCCTAAACTTTCAAATTTAGGCTACTTTACAGGTTTATTTCGACTCAGTATATCACCCTAACAGTTTTGGAAATATGGAATAATTTTTAGACCTAAACTTTAACCAATATGTAAATATACATATTTTTAATTTTCAGGCCGATGAAAAAGCTTTTAGGGGTCATACGGGGGCCCCAAAAATGAAGATTTATCATTTTTTTCATGCTTTTTCCATATAAATTCTAACTGGCCACTTACTAGAGATACAAATCTCAACTGCCTCACGCGGATTATGATACCCCTATAACCCTATAATAAACGTGAAAAAATTGGGGGTCTGGCAGATGTCGGGAAGAGCTCGCTAAAATGCACTATTTTTTTTCGGTTGTTTCAGAGTTTTTTATTAGTAGTCGTTGAAATACTGCGTTATTATGATCTAATATCCTAGTGTAATATTTATTCTTAGCGTTTACTAACTTTTGGGACCACTGAATAATTTTTTGGGCCCTGCAAGTGGTCCAAATTTTCAAATATGGCCAATTTTATCATATTTATTATTGTTTTTAGAGTTTTTTTATTACTAGCCGTTGAAATACTGCGAAATTATGATCTAATATCATGGTACTATATTTAATTTTAGCGTTTACCAACTTTTGGGACCACAAAATAATTTTTTGGGCCCTGCAAGGGGTCCAAATTTTTAAAAATGGCCGATATTTTTATATTTATTATTGTTTTCACAGTTTTTTATTACTATCCGATGAAATACTGCGTAATTATGTTCTAAAACTGTAGTACTATATCTATTTCTAATGTTTACTAGCTTTTGGGGCCATGGATTAATTTTTTGGGCTCTGCAAGGGGTCCAAATCGCCGAATTTTCCTCGTTTCTCAGTGCTTTTTTAATATTTTGTATCGCTTAAGCTCAAACTCAGGACTTATTTCACCTATAAAGTCCATTTTGTATTAAAAACTAATGTTCACTACTTAAATTCATTTATAAGTCAAGTTGATGTTTATGGCTGCTTAATTTTTAAGGCCGCTTAATTTTTAAAATAAATTTTATAAGCTAAACTATTCTATAATAATAAATAATAAATAATAAACTATAGCTATGGTCCGTTTCATCAAGCAATTAAAAATCGTACAGTGAATATTTTTACAACAGGTTTGAATAGTATATGTTTGGGTATAGAATATAGTTAATGTTTTATAAAATAAACTAAGCAGTATATTCGAATCTGTTTTGAAAATATTTACTGTGCGATTTTGAATTAACTATCCTGCTCATGAAACAGACCATAATTATATTATTTAGGAATACAAAACATTAATAAATCTGATAAAATCGTCCATTTTTTAAAATTTGGACCCCTTGCAGGGCCCAAGAAGTTATTCAATAGTCCCAAAGGTTAGTACACGCTAAAAATAAATATAGTAACAAGATATTAGATCATAATTACGCAGTATTTCAACGGCTAGTAATAAAAAAATATCTCAAAACAATAATAAATATGATAAAATAGGCCATTTTTGAAAATTTGCACCCCTTGCAGTGCCCAAAAAATAATTCATTGGCCCCAAAAGTAAGTAGACGCTAAGAATAAATATAACACAGGGATATTAGATGATAATTACGCAGTATTTCAACGGCTAGTAATAAAAAACTCTGAAAACAATAATAAATATGATAAAATCGGCTATTTTTGGAAATTTAGACCCCTTGCAGGTCCAAAAAATAATTCAGTAGTCCCAAAAGTTAGTAAACGCTAAGAATAAATATAACACCAGGATATTAGATCATAATTATGCAGTATTTCAACGGCTACTTATAAAAAACTCTGAAACAGCTGAAAAAAAAACAGTAAATTATGCAATTTTTTTAAAACAGTGCATTTTAGCGAGCTCTTCCTGTTATCTGCCAGTCCCCCAATTTTGCACATTTATTGTAGGGTTATTGGAGTATCATAATCCGCGTGAGACAGTTGAGATTTTTATCTCTAGTAAGTGGCCAGAGAATTTATATGGAAAAAGCATGAAAAAAAATGGCAAACTTTTATTTTTGGGGCCCCCGTATGACCTCTTAAAGTTTTTTCATGGGCCTAAAAATTAAAAATATGTATATATACATGTTGATTAAAGTTTAGGTTTAAAAATCATTCTACATTTCCAAAACTGTTAGGGTGATATATTGAGTCTAAAGAAACCTGTAAAGTAGCCTAAATTTGAAAGTTTAGGGCCCTTAAACCACCCCTAAATGTAACAAGATTAATTTCAATTTTTTTTTTTGGCGTATATTACCCTATAGGGGAATGAGTTAACGAACAGGTCGTTTTCCCAAATTTAGTTTGAATTTTTTTTAACCACCCTACATACATTAGCACATTATAAAAGGCTTTTATCCTTTAAAATCGTATCACAGGCAGTAACCGCTTCAACATTGTCATATTTTTATAGCAGATACAAAAATATGAACTCCTGGCAGATACACTAAGTACCTAACTAGGACTATAGTAAGTACGGTAGTATTTGACTAATACGAGGGGCAATTTAAAAGAAGGCAAAAAGGTCAGAGCTGCTGTTTTGTAGGATTTGAATGCTAAAAATCAATTTTAATAGTCTTTATATATTTTGCTTTACCATTTTTACTTTCTCATAAAGAAAGTATTATGATATAAAAAAAGCAAAAATTTTTTACCTAAATCATCTTATTTTTTCCTGAAACGTTGAGAAAAATCAAAATAAGCAAAAAAATGATATCCGTCTGTCTGTCGGTCGGTCTGTCTGTCTGTTTGTATTCATGATACCTTAAGAACGGTTTGAGCCAGCGACTTGAAATTTGGTATGCAAATGTATTTTTATATTATCTTTAACAAGTTCGTTTTGGAGCAAAATCGCTTTGGGGGAAATGGAAAGATGGGGGGGGGGTTTATTTTAACCATAACTTGTTTATTATTTACAACCAAAAAAAATTAATTATATATTTTCTGTAACCCTATTTTACCTTTGAGGTGGTTTCTTTCATTGTAAATAATAAAAAAGTTAGGTCCAGATTTTTTTTTACAATTTGGGGGAGAAGGAGGGGCTATAAAAAATATAAAAGTAAAAATAATAATATTTTTTTTGTGGATTTTTTTATTCCCTTAAGGTGCTTCTTATTTTTTTTTTACTATAAATAATAAACAAGTTATGGTTAAAACAAAAATTTAACCTCCATTTTCCCCTTTCCCTCAAACCGATTTGATCAAAAACGAACTTGTCCTAGATAATATAAAAAATATCTGCATACCAAATTTCAAGTCGCTACCTCAAAGCGTTCTTAAGTTATCGTGGATACCGACCGACAGACAGACAGACAGACAGACAGATATTATTTTTTTTGCTTATGTTGATTTTTCTCGATGTTTCAGGAAAAAATAAAATGATTAAGGTAACATAATGTTTTCTTTTTTTTTAATACTTTCTTTATGAGAAAGTAAAATTGGGAAAGCAAAATATATAAAGACTATTAAAAATAATTTTTAGCACTCATATCTTACTAACAGCCGCTCTGGCCTTCTTTTAAATTACCCCTCGTATTAGTCAGATACTACCGTACTTACTATAAGCCTAACTAGATACTTAGTGCAACTGCCAGGAGTACATATTTTTATATCTGCTATAAAAATAGGGTAATATTGAAGCAATTTCTGCCTGCGATAGGATTTTAAAAGATCAAAGCCTTTTATAATGGGCTAATGTATGGTGCATAATATCTATTAAAGAATATATTTGCATTTAAAAAATCATTAAATTCAAAAATTAAATAATGACGTTTGTGTCAAATATTTTTATCTGATTTTAGGTGGCTTCAACATTCGACTGTCTCTGACTGTACGATAGTTATCGCTCTCACTTTGGTCTCGTTACGGGCGAGAGGCCTCTCATTATCGTTACAACGATAATATATTTTTCCACCGATAACGAGACGATAGCGAGACGATAGGCCTTTAGCGGCAACACTAGCTGGAACATAGGGCGGTATTGGCCCTTCGTCTAACCCATACGAGTGAGAAAGAAATACAGCACTCGCAAGGCCGCGTTATGTCTACGAATGTATGCCGAGACCGCATATGTGGAACATGCATATAATAAATGCATAATAGTCTCTGGCTCTTTCCGACAGGCCCTGCAGTTAGAATCAGGTACTGTATACCCATAACGCGGCTTCGGTAAACCAGTGTATTAAAAACGACATCTTGGCAAGCAAGAATAAATCCCTCAGTCTCCGAATTCAGCCCACTTGACTTCAAGAAAGCGGAAGTCAATTTTTTGAATAAGCCAAGGTCTTCTATAGTTTTAAAGAAGATTCCATGCATTGGCTTATCCATATGCGTCTGCGTGAGCATGGGCTTTTAATTGAACGGGACCCAACTCAGTGACATAGTTTTGGGTTTCCCTTTCAATGTCGAAAATAAGACCAAGTTCATCAGCTGCTCTCGTTGCCGCCCTAAAAAAAAGGCTCCAGCTCCTGCTTCTTCATAGTCATGGACCATGTGTAGCATGGGATCTCTGCTTCTAATGAGTTTATAGGCTGTATCCAAAACCACTCTATTATGGAGATACCCCAAACTCAAGCTTCTATAGAGGTGCATAAGCTTGCGATTACTTGTATCGAGTTGGCGCTGGTCGTTTACTGTCCAATTAATAACTCCGAATGAGTAAAGTAGGATCGGAACAGCAAGCATATTTGTGGCAGACACCTTCTTTATTCCAGACAATTCTAATGACCAGATTTGTCTGAGACGATGTCTGTACTTACTGCGGAGGGCTTCTTTAACTGTTTTTACTTCATAGGTATGTCGTTGTTACACACCCAGGTACGTGTACGTCTCTCCGGCATCCAAATGATGTAGAAGACTTTCATCCACAAGCTGCACGTCCTCGCCGAAGTCTACTGATCGCCTTCTCTTAAGATGCACCAGTGCACATTTATCCATGCCAAATTCTATGCCGATAGCGAGTGTGTAATCCTGCACTACCCTTAGGATTTGCTTGAGATCTTTATCTCAGGAGGCATAAAGTTTTAGGTCATCCATATAAAATAAATGGGTGACCTTATGCCTTCTATTACCGTGTGTGCTGCAACTGTAGCCATGAGTATTCCTAAGAGCAACGGATAAGGGGAGTGGTGAGATGCAAAACAGAAGAGTACTGAGGGAGTCTCCTTGGAACACGCCTCTTCTGAGTGCCACCAACCGTGTCTTGACTGCCATTACCACTAAAAGCGCGTCCTCCAGAGTGGCAAGAGTTGCTCCATGCATCTCACTATAGGGTCTGGTACTCCAAGGCATCTGAGCAGGAAAGTAATTAACTCATGTGGTGTTGTATCGAATGCCTTGCTAGCTGACCCAGGCCATTGAGAGGTTTCGCTTATACAGTATGGAGTCCTGTGTGATACATTTATCTATCACCAGGTTCTCCTTACAGCCAGCAACACCTTTCTTAGACCCTCGTTGCTCATTTATAGACTGGCATACTGGGTCAGACCCATGGAGTACTCGCATGTATAAGATGCGTGTAAACAACTTATAGCACGCATTTAAACACGTTATCGGCCTGTAATTTTTTGGCATGGACAAATCTCCGGTCTTCGGGATAAGCACTGTACGACCAAAACAAACCAATCAGGAATAGGCTCCTCCCCATTTAGCTAAGAGTTAAAGATTCTTGCTACATGCTGGTGGTTTGAGGGAAACTTCTTCAACCAGAAGTTGTTAATTCCATCTGGGCCAGGATTCGCAAAGTTCATTAAACCCTCAAGGGCTCTCCGAACTTCTTCCGTCTTCCATCTTCTGTGATTTTTTGATTTGGTGCATCTGGTTCTGCAAAAGGCTGTTGAAACGGTCTGTAGTATGTTTCAAATTGTGCCAGCGCTGGAGTATCTCGGTGAAGCGGATGAACATCTTCATAAATTTCACTCTAGAAGTTTTCAACTTGATCCACGGTTGGTGGATTTTCGACAACCTGTTGAGGCGGTTGAACTAGGTGAGAAGGGTTCTCTCAAAACTGTTTGTTTTCCTCAAAGGTTCTCGCCCGCCCCACTAGTAATTTTTTGATAATCACTAGCATCCGTATTCTGTCAAGACAATGTTGTTTAATTGTATTTAACACTGTCTTGTTTAATATGTGATGTGGACGTCCTATGGTGGCTGCAATTTGACGCACTTTAGACGTGAATGGTCGATTGGCCTCTATATATTCCATCACACATTGGATACGG
This sequence comes from Brachypterus glaber, assembly GCA_958510825.1. Lineage (NCBI taxonomy): Eukaryota > Metazoa > Arthropoda > Insecta > Coleoptera > Kateretidae > Brachypterus > Brachypterus glaber. The sequence goes on from OY294046.1 coordinate 21,871,560, forward strand.
GATGCATGTTGTCGAGCCGACCGGATCTTACCTTCCACCTTTTGTATTCGCCCCTTAGTCTTTTTAGCAAATGACAACGTTGGCTTACGTTGCGTTTGCTGATTAAAACTTTCAGCGGCTTGATACACGGAGCAGTTAATACTCCAAATGTCGGCATCTTCTGGAAGTATATCATGAATCGTAACATCCGCTCGAGACAGATCTTGTGGCTTGGGGGGTTAAATGTTATTTAGTGCCCTCTTGGTGCTAGTTCCCTCTTGATTTGGTGGTACATTGTCTCCACCCTCCACTGCTTGGGCATGTGGCCGATCTGCCACTTCTACCACCCGCTCAATCGGTGGAGGTGGAGCTCTAACGTAACCCTTGCTACTTAGGTTGAATACATAATCTCTAAGATTTTGGGTGGAAAAGGTATTGTGCTCTGGACACATTTCGCACCACATTATTATTATTATCATTATCATTTGCTAACTGATAATCTCAAAGAAATGATGGCGGAACGAGATAGAACTCTTAGTCGGTATAAAAGAACTAAAAGTAACGTGGATTGGCTATCTTACAAGAATATTAGAAATGCTGTTTGCTTAGCGATAAAAAATGAAAAAAAGGTTTTTTATAACATAAAATTAAATAACTGTAACTCTAACAATGTTTGGGCCAATATGAAGTCCCTCAATATGCTTAGTAAAAAGTCATCTTTATTGCCCGAAAATCTTTCCGATGTCAATAGCTTAAACAGTCATTTCATTAACTCTATTCCTAAGCTGGACAAAGATGAGGACACTGTTTCTTTTTATAAAAACAATACTAAAATTCCTAATAGTCCACAATTGCATTTTGAAGAAGTACCTGAAATTGATATTTTAAAAATTATTGATAACATCAAAAGTAAAGCTATGGGTTGCGATGAAATCAACATTTTAACAATTAAGTTGTGTGTGCCTTATCTTTTGCCATACATTACACATGTAATTAATTTTTGCCTAAAAAACTCAGTATTTCCTTCCCTATGGAAAAAGGCGCTAGTTATACCCCTTCCAAAAAATTCAGATCCAACGAGCTATGACCATATTCGCCCTATTAGTATTTTACCGACGTTTTCAAAAATATTAGAAAAAGTAATACAGTCACAATTACAAAAGCACTTAGATTTGAATAATATAATACCCAGTACTCAATCTGGCTTTCAACCAGGGCATAGTTGTGCTACTGCCCTACTCAACATAACAGATGATATTTTTTCTGCCAAGGTCTTTTAACCATCCTAACAATACTAGATTATACCAAGGCCTTTAACTGTATTAATCATGATACCATGCTTGCTATCTTGCATTATATTGGACTTTCAGAAAGTGCAGTGAATATGTTGGCTAGTTACCTAAGTAATAGGTTTCAGGCTGTTTTCTATGATGGTAAAAAATCAGGTTTTAATAAAATATCTTGTGGTGTGCCGCAGGGGTCCATTTTAGGGCCTCTACTTTTTATTATATACATTTCACACTTCACTTCTGCATGTCTTTCTGCAGTACAACATTTTTATGCTGATGACAGCCAGTTAAAAATCTCTTTTAAACCAGATGAGTCATCGCAAGCCATTGCTGCTTTAAATTTTGATTTGAACAATATTCACGAAATATCAAAAAAACACTGCCTACTATTAAATACTAGCAAATCAGCCTCTATGCTGTTCGGCAAAAAAAATCTTATTACAGATTTTCTCACAGATCATAGTGCCAGCATAAATATGAATAATGAAATAATTAGATTTCGCGACGATGTAAAAAATCTAGGTCTAACCATGGATGCGGACTTACGTTTTACTAAGCACATTTCAAACTGTTTAAGTAGAGCATATTTAAACTTGAGGCTTTTGTACCAAAATAAAGAATATTTAAACAAAAAAAATAAAATAATGCTCTGTGAAACATTAGTCTTGTCACAAATGAATTTTTGTGACGTTATCTATGGGCCTTGTCTCCTCGCGTCTGATCAACATCGCTTTCAAAAACTCCAGAATTCTTGCTTACGATTTATTCATGGCATTAGGCGTAACCAGCACATCAGCCACACGGTTAAATTAACTGGTTGGATAAATATGGAACACAGAAGGTTTTTACATTCAGCTGTATTATTTTTTAAGATCCTAACTAATAAATCTCCGACATATCTATACAACAAAATTAAACCTAGGTCGGATGTACATAATGTAAATATACGCTTCAAAAATACTCTGACACTTCCCAAACATGCTTCTGAAATTTTTAAACGGTCATATTCTTACCAAATTACTAGTGTTATAAATAATTTAAATTTTACTTTTATTGGTCAAAAACTTTTATGGTTTAAAGCAAAACTGTTAAAAATCTTGCTGATGGAAGAAATCTATACCACGTAGATTGGTGTACTGTTGTCAGTTTGGAGGTGTAGGTGTTTTCTTTTTTTTGTGATTGGATGTCTCCATTAATGCTTTCTTACTGCTAAATTTGTAGTGTGTTTTATTTGTATTTCTTTATGCATAGTTGGTTGCTCACATATAATTCTCAACACGGTTAGATAGGTTATGTTATTGTTTTAGGTTATCTTCTGTGAACATTTTGTATACATTATACTCATACGGGTTAGATGTAAGAATAGACGTATGATTGCAGGTCCTAGCCTGCCTGTAGTTATACGTACTAAATCTCGCCCATAAAATTTTTTTGTGATTTACTATTTACATATTTTTAATAAAGACCTTTATTATTATTATTATTATTATTATTATCATTATCATTATCATTATCATTATCATTATCATTATCATTATCATTATCATTATCGTTATCGTTATCATTATCATTATCATTATCATTATCATTATCATTATCATTATCATTATCATTATCATTATCATTATCATTATCATTATCATTATCATTATCATTATCATTATCATTATCATTATCATTATCATTATCATTATCATTATCATTATCATTATCATTATCATTATCATTATCATTATCATTATCATTATCATTGTCATTATCATTGTAGTTGTCAGTGTCGTTGTCATTGTCATTGTCATTGTCAAGATCATTGTCATTGTCATTGTCATAGTCATAGTCATAGTCATAGTCATAGTCATAGTCATAGTCATAGTCATAGTCATAGTCATAGTCATAGTCATAGTCATAGTCATAGTCATAGTCATAGTCATAGTCATAGTCATAGTCATAGTCATAGTCATAGTCATAATAGTCATAGTCATAGTCATAGTCATAGTCATAGTCATAGTCATAGTCATAGTCATAGTCATAGTCATAGTCATAGTCATAGTCATAGTCATAGTCATAGTCATAGTCATAGTCATAGTCATAGTCATAGTCATAGTCATAGTCATAGTCATAGTCATAGTCATAGTCATAGTCATAGTCATAGTCATTGTTATTGTCATTGTCATTGTCATTGTCATTGTTATGATCTGAATATTTTATATGTTGTTAAAATTTTAAAATAATATTTCTTTAATATTGCGCTATGATACAACCTGGCTTCACGAGATTCGGCTTCGGAAGAGTTCGGTGTGTCCTACATTTGTTCGGACCCCTCCTCGGTAATTCTTGTCGGTATAACTTAAAAGTTGTCTAGTAGTCCAAATTGTTTATACAAATTTAATTTATGGTTAAAATGATCGTTTCAGATGTCAGAAATAGCAATTAGTCTGCAAATTGATGATGACTTGTCGGGGTAATTAAATATGCGCGGTATCTTTGTAGATATTTTGCGCTAATAGCATTGTCAAATAAATTTAACTAGTGACCTTCTTATTAGCTATATAAACTCATGAAAAGATTCATTTTGATCCAGTTTTAGTTAGACTGCCTCCACGCCAGTTTCAAAAGTGAAAATGTAGTTTCTGTGAGAATTAATTTTGAGATTTATTCTTGAATTAAAAATAGTTTTTAAACTTAGAAAAATTTTGAGACTCGTTTTATCAGACATAAAAATAATTTTGGACACTTATAAATATTGATAGTATGAACACTGATAGAAATTTTGACGAATATTAATTAACTTTGAAAAATATTTTGTAAAATAATTTAAATGAACTTATACGAACCAGTTTTAATATACACTAAGAAAAATGTGGAAAATAAATTGGGATTTGAAAATGATTGCGAATAGTTGGGATTTCAAACATAGAATGTTTTAAGTTAGTAGTATTTAATGGAAAACTAATATATAATGGAAATTAGAATTTAAGGGCTTTGCATAGAAATAGGACTTAGAAGTAAGAATTGATCTTTCATGTTCTTGGAGAATTTATTCACATTTATTTAATATATTATTCTTAAGTTAAAAAGAAATCGTTTTATCTGTTTCCAAAGCGCCGTCTCCTAGAATACCCACTCCCGAATAAAGTGATAAGTGGTTAAGTATATTCTCCGCTCGGGTATACTTTAAGTACGATAGAAGATTATATGGCCAACCTAACTGAGTAAGTTATAATAAAAGTTATAATCTCTGTTCGGCTATAACCGAATTATATACCACTATCACTAAAACAGTGAAGAATTCGACATCACTACATTAGTAGAAAAATTATTAATAGTAAAAAACCACTTCACTACAATGGTGTTCAAGTCATACGGGACAAAAGCGATTTTTGTGCAGAAGTAATTAATAAAAAAAATCAAATAAGAAACGAAATTATGACAAAAGAGTCGGTAATATGAATGATTTTATTTTTTATGAGAAATAAATTTAAAAAATCGTTTTTGATGTGAGACTGGATTATTTTTGCTTAAAATCAAAATTAGGCTAAGGGAACAGAGACTTCAGAATCTTGAATAATGGCAGAAAAGGCAAGTAGAATTTTGGAAAAGTTGATAGCATCAAAAATTGGCCACATCATGAAAATGAAAGAAGAGTGATATTTTGCAAAAATTGCAGAATTGTATGGGCTATAGAAAAATGTCAGTTGAAGGGAAGATTTTTTTTTTTTCAAAAATGTTGGTGTGTTTTTTCTCAAGTTATTCGTTGTAGATTTGTAAAGTATGAAATCTTATTTGAATTTTTTTTGGAAATTATAAGTGTTTTTTGTTGAATTTTTGGTTTTTTAATTTTAATTGTATTACAATGGTAGAATTTTTTGTCTTTAAAATAAAGTATAAAAATACGATTTAATACTTAAGCAATATTTTTTTCAATAGTATTTTCCTTTGTCGGAAAGAAATGAATATACTTAGGTTTAGAGTATTTGATAATTTTAATTTGAACTGGGCGGAAAGAAAATATACATTTAGTTTTATTCATTAGCGTGTACCTTATTTTGTTTAATAAAACAATTTTTCAGGATATTTTTATTTTTTCGATATTTTTTTTTAGCGTACTTAAAAAAAACGTAATTATTTTTTTTTTAGGTTTGTATTTTATTAATATTTTTTTTTTTGAAAATTATATTTTTATTAAAGCGTACAATAATTATAATTATTCTCAGAATTTTTTTAAAATTTTTTTTGGAACTTATAGTACGATTTTTTTTTCTTTCATTAAATAGTACAGATTTTTTTTTAAGTAATATTAAAAAAAAAAAAAAGAAATATTTTTTTTTATTTTATTATTTTTTTTTTTTGGGAAATTGAAATTTGATTTTTATTAACGTGTACCTACAGTATAATTTTTTCTAAGTTATAATTCATAAAATTTTTTTTGGGAAATTAAATTTTGTAAAAAGTTAATTTTATAGAAATGTATATATTTTATTAAAGTGTACCTAGATATGATTTATTTAACGGTTATCATTTATTAATTTTTTTTAACTGGAATTTGATTGTTATTTTAATGGAAACAGAAATATTTATTTTTTTTATTGTAATTCAGTGTGAAAATTTAAACAAAATGTTTAAAAATTACCAAAAAAATATCGAGGTTTTATATGTAAGGAATGCCTACTTGGATGTAGTTTAAATATCTTGAAAAATGTTTAGTTGATTTCTGATTTTTTTTTTTTATTATAAAAAAAAATATTTTAAGAACCATTTTATTATAATTTTGTAATGTTGCTTTCAGTGTATAGGAAATACGTAAGTCTCTCTTCACCCACAGGTGCACGCTGAGTCTTTTAAAGTGTTTATGTAATAAAAATTAATAGTGTTTACGATTTGAAAATTTAATGGTTTATTTTGTGACTTCGTTTTTTTATCTTAGTATATTTATAACACAATTTTATCTATCGTATTGGAGATCTTAATAATCAGTTTATAAAAAAAAAAGTATTTATTCGTCTGGGATTAGCTACCCCAAACGTGATGAGTATTTTTTGTTATTTTCTCAGATATTTTTTTTCTTTCGAAATAATATTTTGTTTTTGTTCTTAATTTCAGTTTATAGTTTTTTAAAAATAATTTTAAGTCAAAGCGAATTTGTTTAGTATAATCTGAGAAAACCTACAGTTTTATGGAAAAATACTGTTTGTTCAGTACTGGCCAAACTGAACGTAACTATATTTTTCTCCGTGTACTTATTTTATTTTTTTTTATGGAATTTGCAGTTTTATCGTTGGTTAATATGAATTTATTTTGTTTAGGCAAGATATTTATTGCACAAAGAGATAGACAGTCACATATTGTCACAGATGGTCACATATTTTGCTTTCCCATTTAATTGTTTGTAAAAATAGGGTTAGCGAGAGTATTTTATGAAAATTATAACAAAAATAGTTTTCTGTGGAGAAAGGTTAAAAAGTTGTATTGATTTAAAAATGTATTCGAATAACAGTTTTTTATAAAAAAACTAAGGTTAAAGGTTATCAAAGATTTTAAAGGTCCAGTTCAAAAATAAATTAAGGCAGCAAGTTATATATTATTAAATTTATTTTGGTTGGGGATATTAAAATACTAGTAATGTTTTGTATGGAAAGATACAATTTTTGGTGTAATGGGTGAAACATATACATAAACAAAATTAAGTTCAATAATGAGTTATTATTATTATTATAAATATATTTATTCAGCTTTTACTTTCAGAAGGCTAACGTAGTCTTTCTGCCTATAGTAATATAGAGTGTAAATAAAATAAAATATCGGAAAGGTCTCAGAAAAGTTATTACAATAACTTAAGAAAGCCTACAATGTAGGATGATTTTTTATTATAATTTACGTAAAAGTTTGGAATATATGTGGGTTATGAGGGTTATGTTATGTAAAAAAATAATTAACCAGTTGATAAAAAAAAGTAATATATCGTAAAACAGCTTAACGTAGTTTAAAGTAAACCAAATAAATTTATTCTGTCTCAAAGCATTTATATGATAACTTGAGAACGCCTGCGATTCATTGCAATGTAGGCTTATTTTTATTGGGATTTATCTTGGAATTTACGTAGAAAGTTTTAGGATATTAGAGGGATACGTTACGTAAAGTTAAATATCGAGTTGGGAGTATAATATATTAACGTATTATATTAAAGGTCCGAAAAATTGGTGTTATAATAAGTAACACTTGTTTGTTACATGAAAAGTTTGAAGAAGGACATAGTCCTTTATGTTTTTAAATTTGCTACTTAAGCAAAAGTGGAAGTTATAAAATGGTGCAGATTTGGAGTTTTGGGTTTTTGAAAAATTTGTAAGAAATTTACGAAAATGTGCGCAAAATTTCGCAAATAGTATTACGATAGTACGATTATTAAAATCTGGAAATAGTAAGAAATTTGACAAAAAGTATTACAATTAAGTAAAGACTCAAACTTTAAATCAGGGGGTTAGGTAGTGTTTTTAACACAGAACCAAACAGTCTTGGTTAATTCGCAATAATTTGCAGTTACCAAAGAAAATTGCCATGGAACCTGGTGACAGGTGCCGTGATGTTACCCAAGTGGAGGAATGAATTTTTGTTTTAAAACTAAAGAAAAAAGGGGTAGTATTTTATGAAGTATGAAATAGGCACCGATAAATAGTCGACAAATAGTGAGTGGAGTTGGTCGCAATAAATTTTGCGAATACTATAGTATATTTTTTTTTGAAATAAATGAATTTATTTTTAAAATGAGTTAGAGATTCTCGGAAAAGTAGTAGAAGTTGTATCAATACGAGGGATATTTCGAATATAATAAGTTACGAATGATTATAAATACCTAGTCCAATAAGTGGCTATATGAATATTGAACTTTATTTTTGTTGAAATATGTAAGGGGTTATTCATTAATGGTATAACTTATTTTTTTAAGTGTGCGAAGTTGCAGTTATTAAAGTTGTATAATATTGCATATTATTAACTATATAACTTAGCAAGTTTGTCAATACGTAGTAAAGATTTTTTTTATTGAAGTTTATGGTATAATGAATAAAATAGAGAAGCCTATTGTAAAGTTTATGTGTAATAATGTAAATTATTAACTATAAAACGTATAAGGAAGATATAACTTGTTGTTCTTAAAAGTAATGTTTTAGTTGTTCTTATGACTTAGATATAGGTTTTTGGTCTTTGTAATATGTTTTGAAATTCCAACTTAAGCATGAACCGAACAGGAAAATGTTGCACATTTTCTTTTTGAAAAATGCTTATCATTTTTCAAAAATTAGGGGGTGAATATTTTATATGTTGTTAAAATTTTAAAATAATATTTCTTTAATATTGCGCTATGATACAATCTGGCTTCACGAGATTCGGCTTCGGAAGAGTTCGGTGTGTCCTACATTTGTTCGGACCCCTCCTCGGTAATTCTTGTCGGTATAACTTAAAAGTTGTCTAGTAGTCCAAATTGTTTATACAAATTTAATTTATGGTTAAAATGATCGTTTCAGATGTCAGAAATAGCAATTAGTCTGCAAATTGATGAGACTGAAACTCTTTTGTCGGGGTAATTAAATATGCGCGGTATTGTAGATATTTTGGGCTAATAGCATTGTCAAATAAATTTAACTAGTGACCTTCTTATTAGCTATATAAACTCATGAAAAGATTCATTTTAATCCAGTTTTAATTAGACTGCCTCCACGCCAGTTTCAAAAGTGAAAATGTAGTTTCTGTGAGAATTAATTTTGAGATTTATTCTTGAATTAAAAATAGTTTTTAAACTTAGAAAAATTTTGAGACTCGTTTTATCAGACATAAAAATAATTTTGGACACTTATAAATATTGATAGTATGAACACTGATAGAAATTTTGACGAATATTAATTAACTTTGAAAAATATTTTGTAAAATAATTTAAATGACTTATACGAACCAGTTTTAATATAGACTAAGAAAAATGTGGAAAATAAATTGGGATTTGAAAATGATTGCGAATAGTTGGGATTTCAAACATAGAATGTTTTAAGTTAGTAGTATTTAATGGAAAACTAATATATAATGGAAATTAGAATTTAAGGGCTTTGCATAGAAATAGGACTTAGAAGTAAGAATTGATCTTTCATGTTCTTGGAGAATTTATTCACATTTATTTAATATATTATTCTTAAGTTAAAAAGAAATCGTTTTATCTGTTTCCAAAGCGCCGTCTCCTAGAATACCCGCTCCCGAATAAAGTGATTAGTGGTTAAGTATATTCTCCGCTCGGGTATACTTTAAGTACGATAGAAGATTATATGGCCAACCTAACTGAGTAAGTTATAATAAAAGTTATAATCTCTGTTCGGCTATAACCGAATTATATACCACTATCACTAAAACAGTGAAGAATTCGACATCACTACATTAGTAGAAAAATTATTAATAGTAAAAAAACCACTTCACTACATCATTGTCATTGTCTTGTCATTGTCTTTGTCATTGTCATTGTCATTGTCATGGTCATGGTCATTGTCATTGTCATTGTCAGTTGTCATTATTATTATTATTATTATTATTAATTATATATTAAGTTAAATACTGTATGATATCATATAATCACAGAATATGCATTTTAGGTTGGGAAGTTATACAAAGAAAATATAAAAAAATTTAGTTTCACCAAACCAAACCTAACCAAAGTTCACACATTTTTAAATAATTTAGTGCACAGATACTGACAATTATTACTAAAAACCACTTTTTTCGAAATCAACTTCGGATCAAGCACAAAATTTTTTCTTTTAGTGTAAAGCAAACGGTTTCAAGAGCTTGTTTCTGTGTGCGCAATTCAGTCAAAGTTTAAATTTTTTAGTCAAGTTTAGCCAGCTTTAAAGGGATCAATAAATTCTACTTTTTTTATTTTTGTGGTCAAATTGCTTTAATTGTATAAAAACAAGTTTCCTAAAACCATTGATTAACACGCCTCACAGTGCACTGTGAGGCGTGTGTGTTTGAATGCACTTTAAATTCGAAAATCAAGGACTCTCATTTTTTGTTGTTGAATAATGTTCCATATATCCGTACGATTTACCAAATAAAGCAAAAAAACCGTCGCGATGGGCACTTTGTGAAAAAACTAAAATTTTGTACAAAACCCGGAAAAAAAGCTAATGTTTTATAGTAGGTTTTTTTGTTTCGCTTAAATAGTTGCTTCATTTTTAAAATACTCCATTTGTGGTAATTTAACGTTTTATAGTATATTAAAAAAAATATTGCCGAATGCTTAAAAACGTCTTTTGAAACGAATTGTTATACTATTTTTCTTCTGAAGGCCAAAAACTAACCAACCAAAAATTTTGATTTTTTTTCGTCTTTTTTTTTTATGGAACGTGGAAAAATGCAATAAAAAATAAGTGTCATAATAACGCTCATTTCTACACATTTGGTTGTCATATGGCAAATTTTATAAAACAAAAACAGGAAAGATATTATTTAATTTTTTGCATTTATGCTTATCATACAGGAGAATGGATTAACCTAGATTGCTTTTCTTAAGAAAAATATTACGTTGCTAAGAAACAAGCAATGTGATCTGCGTTATTTTCGTTAAAAAAAACTAAAAAATAAAAAAGAATCTTTTTATACAGTTTTTTTTAAGGATTTTTAGTCTTTATGTCAAAGCGTTCTCAAGACAATATTATAATCAGTTTACAATGCGGCGCGCCGGAAAAGTATTGTGACGGCCACAACAGATTTTTTCTAAAAGGATTTATATTCTGTGTTGATACTTTTAGTAAAATAAATATATTTTTACTTGATTTGCATGGCTTTTTACAGTGGAAAAAAGTAATCAAATGGAAAAGCAAAAGCATTCTGGTTTCATAATATCTTTAAAAAGCACTAGTAATGTAATGTCCACAATAATAATCTTAAGTGTGTGCTTAATACTAAGTAGAACGTAGATAAAATATCCCTCGAAATATATTTACTGTTTGCGTTTTATAAAATTTACCGTATGACACCTAAATGGGTTCCGTAATAAGCTTTAATATGACAACTATTATTTATTTGTATTTTCCACGATTCATAAAAAATAGACCATCCAAAGAAATTAAAAATTTTTGGATGTTAGGGTTTTTTAAACTTTAGGAGAAAAATAGTAAAAAAACTCCTTTTATAATACGTTTTTAAGCATTCGTCAATTATTTCTTTAATATATATACAATGACAAGGAAAGAATATTTAAAAAAAAATAAGCAATCATTTAAGCAAAACAAAAAATCATATTATAAGACCTTGGCTTTTTGCCGGTTTTTGAAGAAATTTGAAGTTTTCTAAAAAGCGCAGGACGAATTTTGCTCGTTTTGGGTTCAAATTAATCGTACGGATGTGGGAAAATATAATCAAGAGAAAAATTAAGTGTTCTCAATCTTAGCGTTTAAAGTGAACTAAACATAAAAATGTCACTAATATAATGTTAAGTTAGAATTATGTACTTTTCTACCAGGGTTTAATCAAAATTATAATAGTTATATACCAAGGGACTAAACTGGCTGTTTTAGTCCCGCTTCATGAGTGTTTCTTGACCGAGCATAGCGAGGAAGGGAAACAGAAATGCAAGAGACTAAAACAGCCACGTTTATTCCTGAAGTATATCCACTATTTTTTGCACGACCAAACATAATTTAGGTCTGTAGATAAAATTAAAATTAAAAACCATGTGTCTAAAATCCGGTGTTTTATTTTCGTAATTTAATCAAGATACCTCTTAACTAGCATTCATTGTGAATTTTACCTAAATAACTGGAACCGTTGCCATTAATGAGTTGTTATTACGTAGATCTCACTTATTATATAACTTTATGGTGTTAAATACAATTAAATATATTTTTATTGGTAACAGAATAGTAAAACCTGCCAAGAATATTACTTTTATCCTTTTTTTACTCAATAGGAATAATAAAGTTGCCTTAATCAAACAACAAGATGGCGGCGCATGACATTTCTAATTCCGAGCTCCCGAAAAGTTTCAATAATACTAGTGAAATTAAATGCGGAAATTCCAAATGTAATAAAAAAGTTGTCAATGGTGTTGTATGTAGTGTTTGTAAAAAAAGTTTTCATAATAAATGTGCTACTCAAGATAACGAAGAAAATCCTATATGCAACGTCTGTGTAAGTCAAGAAATATTGAACGACTCCCTATCCTCAACAAACTCGGATAAAACTGTCATAGACCTATCTACACCAGATAGTAAAATGATAAATGAAATATTACAAGAAAATATACGCCTGCAAAGTGAAAATTCATTACTTAAAAGGTTAATGGAGGAAATGGACGAAAAAAACAATCTATTAAAGTTTAAGATAAATGTTATAGAGGGCAATACCGCTAAGTCATCGAACCAGCAACCAGTAATACACCTAAATACCGCTAAGTCATCGAACCAACAACCTGCAATACACTTAAACAAAGTAGCGCAGCCAAGCACTTCGGCAGCGAAACTTGCACCAAAACAATCAACACAAACAAAATACAGCAAAACTACTGCGATTATAGACGCACCTCGGCAAATAATAACCAAAGAACAAGTCGAGAAATCTATTACAGCAGCTAAACAAAAACTTAAATCTAAAATAGTTGGAACTATCAAAAACGACATAAACCTCAAGCTGAAGAACAACACTGGCTATTTGTGAAAAAATACAAACCGTCATTTGATAAATAAGAACTCAACAAACACCTTCAAAATCAATTTCCCAATCATTCTTTTGCAATCCAACAGTTTAGTAACGGAGGAAGTTTCAACTCATTTAAAGTCGGTGTCGATAAGGTTATCCTAGACTCAGTCCTAAATCCGGAGGTATGGCACGAAGGAATCACAGTCGAGGACTATATTTTTCGTTTGGACTTTCCAAACGAAAAAAAGTGCCCTTCAGACATTCGTGGCGCAATACACACAAAAATAATTAGATTAGTGCATCTGAACTCGCGAAGCGCTAAATATAAACAAACCGATATCGAACTCCTTGCATATGATATGAAGCCCGATTTTTTAAGTATCTGCGAAATGAGAATGGACGAAAACGAAATAAAGCAATTTAGTCTCGAAAACTACAAACTAATCAATTATTGTTGTAGAAGTGAAAATAGTGGTGGAGGTGTAGCCCTGCTTGCACTTTCCTGTATAGAAACGCAACCTGTAACAGTATATACTGTTAAAAGCATTCCGTCGCACTTTGAGTATACTTGCGTAAGTAATAAATAAAAAAAAGACAATCCTTGTCACCATTTACAAGACTCCGGACGGTGATATAGACATTTTTGCAGATTCTTTATACAAATTGCTAAATAAAATAAATTCAAAATACGAACAAATATTTCTGTGGTGTGATTTCAACGTCAACTTGCTATTAAAAAATTCAAAAATAAATAAATTTTTAGATGTAACAGATTCCTTTAAATTAAAATATATTGTTCAGACGCCCACCCGTATCGAAGGTGACAGCGCAACACTGATCGATAATATCTTCACAAATCTAAAGTTTGATCAATTAAACCACAACTTATTTGATGTAGAATTTTTCGATCACATGGGTATTTGTGTGGATATTAAGAGCATTTCAGTAACCGAAAGTAAACATTCTATTCAACGAAACTATTCGGAAAGCAACAAACATACTTTTCGGACCTTGATAAAAAATTGTGATTGGTCAAATATATATTCAACGCAATGCGTAAACGAAATGTACAAACATTTACAAATCGCCAAACAAAACTACTTCAATAATAAACTTAGTCATTCAACAAATTTCTCTAAGGCAGCCTGGTCCGTATTTAGCGAAAATAAAAATAAAAAAAATAATCCTATTGTTATAAAAAAAAAATGGAAAGAATATATCGGATCCAAAATTACTTGCAAAAACTTTTAATAGTCATTTTAGAGAATCAGTCGTGGTGGCAGCACAGTCACATTCTAAAAACAAATATAAGCCTAAGCCAAGAAAAACCAACAAAACGTTTTATTTGATACCAACTGATCCAAACGAAGTCATAAATCTTATTAAGGAGTGTTCAAAGAAAAAATCAGAAGGTCCCGACTTTATTCCGGCTAATATTGTCATGCAAGTTGCGGATCTGATCGCAGAACCGTTAAGTCATATTATTAACACCTCGTTCGAAACAGGTAAATTTCCCAATATTTTAAAAATAGGAAAATGCGTTCCTATATACAAAAAAGGCGATCACAACTCTTTAGATAACTATAGACCGGTTTGTATACAATCCGTTTTCTCTAGAATCCTCGAAAAAGCTATGTCTCGTAGATTAACCTCATATTTCGAAAAGTTTTCTCTAATTCCCAACACGGTTTTAGAAAGAAAAAAAATACTTCAACCGCTCTTTTCGAATCTATTTCTCGAACAGCTAAATTTCTTGATGAAAAACTAAAAGCCGCCGGTATCTATTTCGACCTCTCAAAGGCATTCGACATGGTCGATCCCGATATAATGATCGATAAACTCGGGGAATATGGCGTAACGGGTCTAGCCGCGCTCTGGTTAAAATCATATTTAACTAGCCGCTCTCAATACGTCGAAATACAAGGTACAATGGGTGACGTAATTAATTATAATTTCAAGTCAGAAACAATCCCTTGCGACATAGGCGTACCCCAAGGGGGTGTATTATCACCTTTACTTTTCTTAATATTCTGCAACGACCTATTGGATGCCCTAAGTTCTGTAAAAAACTCGTTTATTTTTCAATTTGCTGACGACACATCGGTTGTCTTAGCAGCGGAAAATACCGAAGCACTGGCAGAGGCTGCAAGCGAGATCCTTCGTTTGATGACGAGTTGGTGCAACGAAAACGGTTTGCTGTTAAATGCGAAAAAATCGGCTGTAATACAGTTTACAAACCCATACAATCCTCCTACCGTAGACAGCATTTGGGTTCATCATAATAAAAATAGCATTCCTGTCGTCGACTGTACCAGGTTTTTGGGTGTAAACATCGACTCAAGAATCTGCTACAGCCGCCACATAGGGGTATTAATAAAAAAAATGAACAGCGCCCATTACGGCTTAAACGTCCTAAAAAATAAGGTATCATTGAATCTGCAAAAAATGTTCTACTACGCATATATTCAAAGTCACCTACATTACGGTATACTGTCATGGGGCTCAGCCGATCTGAACCGCCTATTTGTGGCGCAAAAAAGGATTTTGCGCTTATTGGATGGGTCGAGCTACAGAGAGCACTGCGCTCCCCTATTCAAGAAGCACGGCATCATGACAGTGTATTCACTATATTTATATAGTATGGTACTGTTCGTACGCGAAAATTTACACTTACTTCTTACGAACGGAGAGCTCAGTAACGGTATACAAACACGGTCGCAAAATATGCTTACTATACCAATTCACAATACCTCTACATTCGAAAAGTCACCACATTATATGGCTATTAAAATTTATAACAAGTACGACAATAGCAAAAATACTATTAAAAACTTTAAAAAGGAGGCTAAGCTTTATTTTGTTCGAAATCCATTCTACAGTATTCAAGAATATCTTGATACATAATGTTATTATATTTTTTAATTACTTATACCCAATGACAATATCCAACAAATTCTGTGTAATTTATTTATGGAAATAAATTTTATTTATTTATTTATTTATTTACTTAACTAAGTAATTACCCAATAAAATGACCAGCAGGGTTAAATGAACCACAAACAACTCCAAAATTTTTTTTTTAGTATATTACCCTACAGAAAAATAATTTAACGTATAGGTAGTTTTCCCAAATTCCGTTTAAAATTTGGTAAAAACTCTCAGGTAACGTACGTAACGTTTTTTGGTAACGTACCTAACAACTATAATAATTTCTGAAAATCATATTTATTTATTTTTTTATTATTCCACATGCTTATTACAAAGTTACACAAATTAGGAAAATATAATTAAAAAAAAATTAAATCAGATTAGGAAATTTTCATTATCATTTACTTAATTGAATAAGTGTACTTCCAAATTTTGTATTATACGAAACGCGCACACAAATTGCATTATTTTTATTTCCTAATTGATTATTAAATTTATACGTAAACTAAAATATGTTAAAAAGTGCTTGTAAGGATTATAACCTGAAATATAAATGAATGAACTATCGAGTATTTTTCTGAGACCTAAATTAAGGTGTACGAATGTAACGTACGTAATGACAGAATTTTATTTATTTATTTATTTATTTTATTTATACTCTTTAGAGACCTATTATAATAAAGTGTTTTATATCACGGAGTGTCCATCATCCATAAATTTCAGTGTTTCAATCGTATTTACCATTCTATTTTTATCCATTGTTCTGTTTTATACCAACATCTCCAGCATATTCTTCACATAGTGTGAAACCATGATTTTAGTAATTTAAATAAACATTAGTAATTAAATTTTACAGAAATAAATTATTCGAAAAATATACATTTGATTTTGACAGTGACATATACATAAATATTAACCTAAAGGAGGATTTCGTTTGAGGGAGGTATTTTGGGCCACATCAAAAGGTTATGTTTTTAGGTTTAAAATGAAAAAATGAAGAATTAATTAACTAAAACTGTTTATTTAGTTGTCATTGTTAAACAAATATTTTAAAGAAATTAAATAAAAATGAACGTCTTGGAAATATTGATGTTTATTATGAGACAAAGTCAACTAGTCAAGCTTTTTTGACATAAAGTTGCACAAAATTTATAATGAGCTCCAGTGCAGGTTTATCTCGGGGTGTGAGGATTTTCCGGTTCGATGCAAAATAAACAGGTAATTTTTCCACAAGTCTTTTATTGAACAGATTAATTGCAAAACATAGTGCCAAAAACCCAGAATGGTCAAAAAGGCGGCCAGGATGAGGTTTGCGGTACCCCAATGAAATACTGAAAAAATATGTCTAACATAGATTTCAGAGAACAATCTTAATTTGAAAATATATAAAGTTAAAAATCAAATATTGTATGCCTACCTGAAAACACCAGATCGCGTTATTTTAATTAATATGAAATAAACGTTTTAATCCTGAGGATGTTTACAATATTTGTGGATAATATTCACACTACCTCGAAAAATTCAATGAAACAAAAATCCCTTTCCCCCCTTTTTTGCCAGCGAAGATCTAGATTTTGAACCTTCAACTGACTACACGTATTCTAGGGTCCGCAACCAACAATACACGCTCAGCGGTATTTTGGCGAAGAAGCAAAATTGGTGAACGCTCCTTTTCTTTACAACACCCCCCCCCCAAGACTGTTACTACGGGAAAATTCCTCAGAACAGACTAGACCAAACAAAGAAAATGCTGTTCCCAACATCATTGGAAAAACAATTTTATATGACAGGCATGAAACATGCCTCTCTCTACTTTAGTTTTTGGATCTTCCAGGATATAAGTATTTCCGTGAACAACGGCTTTTATGCGAAAAGGACCCTCGAAGAGTAGCATGAATTTCTTCGTTCTCTGCTCAAGGAAATCGAAGAAATCGGGTTTTCTCTAAGTAGCACCAGGTCTCCAACACTGTATTGAGCAACGCGTAGCTTACTTTGTTGAGCAGCCCTGGATTTAAAGCCTCTTTAGCTAAAAAAACTTTAACGTGGCTATTTTGTGGAGATGCTCTAACTGGACTTTCAATAATGTCCGAGAACAAAAGTTTAGGGGGTGTGATTGTATGAACCTCCATCGGAGTATAGTTCGTGGATTCGTGTACCACGGAATTTAATAGGTCTACGATTTTTTGTACTTCGTAAGCCCAGCTAGTGTGTTTTGAGCTGCAGAAATTACGGAAAAGCCTAGACAATTCCAGCATAATTCTTTCGGACGGATTCGACATAGGGTGTCGAACCGAGGACTTAACTATTATTACACCCCATGATTCAAGGGTGTTTTTCCACAGTTCAGAAATCAACTGAGTGCCGTGGTCTGATAAAATGGCTTTAGGTTTTCTATATTTATCCATATAGTCATTTTTTAATCTTCTGAAAATAGACTCTGCTGTATCATTTTTAAGGGGGTACAGTTGTACAAATTTTGAAAAAATGTCCAAGGTGATAAGAATATACTGCACTCCGCCACGAGAAGCCGGTAGAGCGCCGTAAACGTCTATCGCCAGTAAGTTTCCTGGACCTTCGGGTAAGATGGCCTGGAATGGAAGGTTTGATAAGATGGAATGTTTGGTGCGTTGACAAATATTGCATTTTTTTAAAATTGCCTTTACATCCTTGTGCATATTTTTCCACCAAACTTCTTGCTTTAGTGCGGCCCAGGTCTGAAAAACCCCAAATGGCCAAAAGCAATGTGAAAAGCTTCCACAAACTCCCGTTTTCTTGAACTCGGGACGCATATAAGGCATTGTTCGTCTTACCCTTGGCGAAGAAACAACACCCCTTTGGTTAACACGAACCGAGGGTGTATATACGATACGGATATTATTTATTATTCCTTCCAATTTTTGGTCGGACTGTTGGTCTTCTTTTATAGTCGCTAGAGTTTTTCGAAAGTCAGCAGGAAGTTTGACAAAGAGTATTTTGAAACACTTATCCGGTGAAGTGAAGGGACGAGGTGCAGGAAAACGAGATAAGGCGTCTGCTACAACATTTTCCTTTTGACTCACTTATTGGATGTCAAAATCGAACTCCTGGAGGGACAACACCCACCGAGTAATTCGTGGTGATAACAGGGGGCACGAGTTTAGGTAAGACAAAGAAGGGTGGTCACTGAGGATAAAAAATTGGCTCCTAAAAGATAAATACGCCATTTATTGAGGCCTAGACGATAGCCAAGGCCTCCTTCTCGGTAGTTGAATAGTTTCTTTCCCGCATAAGAAGTAGCCGGCTAGCATAAGCCACTACACACCTCTTCCCATTTACCCACTGGTAAAGCTGGGCTCCTAAACCCACCTCGCTACTATTTTTTTGTACCCAATGAGGTATGTTTACATCTGGATGATAAAAGAGAACTTCCTTTTGAATTTCGTCCTTTAATTTCTCAAAAGCCTCCTGTTCTGCAACACCCCAAAACTATTTGTTTTTTTTTTCGAAGTAAATTAAACAACGGCTCGCCTATGGACCCGAAATTTTGACAGAAAGTTCGGTCAAAGTTACATAATCTAATATACGCTTGCAATTGTTTAACATTCCTCGGCACCGGAAACTCGGAAATTCCCTTAATACGGTCCTTGTCAGAACATCTGTGTTTGAAAAAAAGTGCATTTTTTCAAACGCAGTGTAAAGTTTGCCTTTGATAAGCGAGTCAGCACCAAATCTAGGTGCTGTAGATGCTCCTGAAAAGTTTCAGAAATTATGTAGAAATCGTCCACATACGGCAAAACAAAATCCCTGCAAAACGCCCCTAGGATACAATCTACCGCCCTGCTAAAACTCGCAACTGCTGTCTTAACACCAAACGGGAGTACCGTAAACCTATAGGTTTTCCCTCCATGTGAAAAACCTAAATATTTTCGGTCTTTATTTCTTACTGTGATCTGCCAATAAGAATGGGTCATATCAACCAGCGGGAATAAATTTAATTTTCTTGGCCGGAAGGGTGGCCACTAAATCATGAACGGGCCCAGGTTGTTCCGCGTCCGGGTTCATTTGTTTATTCAGTTTGCGGGCGTCGAGACATACCCGCACTGAGCCGTCTCTTTTCACAGCCGACACGAGGAGAGAGCAAAAAGGTGCCGTATCGGTACTTTCTACTACCTCCCAATCCAGCATTTGCTGTATCCATTCGTCCACTGCTTTTCGGTGGGCTAAAGGAATAGGGTATGGTTTTTGGAAAAACGGGGTATTATCATAAAGTTTTATTTTATGAAAATATTCCTTTGTACGTCCCGGTTTTTCTGAAAACATAGTTATGTGTTTTTTTAATAAGGATCTGAACATCTTATTTTGTGTATCAGTGAGGTCGGAACCTACAGCAATATCTTCTAAGTCTTCTTCTGTGGCTGAAAAAATATCCAGGCCAGGCTTTATTTGTGTTTTTAAAGACTCTACCCTAATTGAAACCTGAGACACCGACGCAAATTCATGTTTGGTTTTTATTTCCGGCACGGAAAATGTTTTTCCACCTGTTTGGAAATAGACACAATTAAATTCTAAACTAACGTTGGCTTTTACTGACCTAAGCCAATCCGCCCCTATGACAATAGGATAAACCAAGTCAGCAATGTACAGAAATTCGAATTCGAATTTATTTTCAGCTATTATAAATGTTACTGATGTGTAATTTTTCCCGACAAAATTTGAAAAAGCACAGATTTCCGACCCTGTATCTACAAGTGCAGGGTAATGTACATGATTTATTTTTACCACAATGACAGGGGGGTGACCTTTAGAAAACTCAACATGGTCAAACTCACATTCGTATAATAAGTCCTCCTTCGGATTATTGGGAGGGTTTGCTCTATTTACATTCCTCAAATCTGAGCAGTGATGTTGTTGATTTTTACTTAGTTTTTTGACTGACCCCCGTAAACACAAGTTTCGTCAAACGTATAGCCAGACTGCAGATCTTCTGCGCCTGACAGAAAATTCAGCCTAGCGGCGTTCGGGTTTGATCGGGTCCGATCATATGTACCGTTGGCGGGTTTGTTCCAATCCCACTTTGGTTCAACAAAATTCCTAGAATAATTTTTCCTAGGATAATTACATTCGTAGTGTTCAGCTAGGCGTAATCTGTTTAGGGCTTCGTGAATAGTTAATGCCCCTATTAACGCGCAAAAGATTGTTGGTTGGAAATGACGAGAAATAATTGCCACCAACAGTACCCCGCTGTGGTTGTATTAACTTCGCTTGGGAAACCTGGTTTAAAAAATAAGTGACTAGGCTATCGGACCTGTCAAATTTTCCTGAATCTAAACTTAACCTCAATTTAGTTTGAATCAAAGTCCAAAAATACCCTTTTTAGCGCGTTAAAATCGGTAAAACTATGTAAAAATGCGTCCGTCTAGCCTCTGCTTTTATTAAATCTGAGAGTACAAAAATGATTAAGTGCATTGGCAAATTAGAAGCGTAAACAGCCTGTTCTATATTTTCATCGTTTGCAAACACTGGTAACATTGATTTTACTTGTTTAGCCACTTCGAGAGGGAAAAACAATGATTCTTTAAACGCAAAGTTTGAAAAAGTTTGGTTAGGTTCAATATTTTGTTGGAAATGTTGATTTGGGACATTAAAATTGTTCCAATCGTTTACATCTGACGGTAAATTTGTGAAACACGACTCGGTTTGCCCCCTTGACCGTCTTGGGTTTTAGTTTACAAAGTTAATACTCGTTGTACATTGTACTTTTTGGCACAGCTCCGGTGTTTCTAAGCCCTGCTATATGGCTGGTGTCCGCATTGTTAGTAGTAGTAGTGTTGTGTATTTAAAGAATGTAATACATACGCTGGAAGCTCGTATTGCAAACTTTGGTGTGGAGAAAGTGCTGGTGGAGCCTTATTGGTCTCTGATCCTTCTGAAGTTACTGGTATCGGAGACTGGATTGCTGTGGTGTGTTGTATAATGTCCCTTCTATGTGACCCACCACTAAGTACGAATGATGGCTGTGGGGAGCTCCTAGTATAGACTGCGGTGGTTACATCTGTGTACAATTCATCTGTATCAGGCATAATGGAGGCCTGATCCTCAAAAAGTCTCCTCCGCATGCTAAGTAGAATCCTTCCTTCAGGTGAATGCTCAATATTTACCATTTTTAACCTGTTTATTTTCTACAGTTTAATCTAAAAAACTGGCCCTATGATTGGGAAGCCAAGTTGTAAAGTTGCACAAAATTTATAATGAGCGCCAGTGCAGGTTTATCTCGGGGTGTGAGGATTTTTTGGTTCGATGCAAAATAAACAGGTAATTTTTCCACAAGTCTTTTATTGAACAGATGAATTGCAAAACATAGTGCCAGGTTTGCGGTACCCCAATGAAATACTGAAAAAATATGTCTGATAGAGATTTCAGCGAACAATCTTAATTTGAAAATATATAAAGTTAAAAATCAAATATTATATGCCTACCTGAAAACACCAGATCGCGTTATTTTAATTAATATGAAATAAACGTTTTTATCCTGATGATGTTTACAATATTTGTGGATAATCTTCACACTACCTCGAAAAATCCAATGGCCGGGTTTGCAAAAAACACAAATTCCTTTCCCCCCTTTTTGCCCGCGAAGATCTAGATTTTGAACCTGCAACTGACAATACACCTATTCTAGGGTCCGCAACCAACAATACACGTATTCTAAGGTCCGCAACCAACAGCGGTATTTTAGCTAAGGCAAAAAATTGGTGAAAGCACCTTTTCTTTACAGACTTAAGTCATGCGTTTTGGACATGACTTAAATGAAACTATTTTTCAAGTTAATATTTGATAAAATGGCACAAATAAAAAGTTTTGGATGTAATAGTTACATTACTAAAAATAGTACAGCAAAGCCAGCTGAAAATGTACAATACCGGCCTTTTATTATATTATTTAAAATAAGAGTTCGACGACAGGGTAAAACAACATTTCCTATACAAACTTGAAGCTAAAAACTAATTTCAAGGGGTACTTACAGAATCTTAATTTAATGAATAGATTTGCCGTCCGCAAATTGCGGATGGTGATTATCCGTACTCGGCGAATTTACAGTACTCGCATAGGCGTCGCGTGGACTCTAGCGTTGCGCGAGGTTTTATTTCTTTTGTCTTGATTTTTTTTAATGGTTCCATTTAAACGAGTAAGGTGGGAAAAAATTATCGATAAATAAAAATTAAAAACTTTCGTATAAAAGATAAAAGTCGAATGTCGGTTTATTCTTTTAAAAACACCGATATATATACATATTAGGGTGCCCAGAGTTTTGACTTTTTTTTGAATTTTAAAGGTCTTACCCCCCAAAGTTGTTCACTGGGGTGAGTAGATTACCTTGCTATTTTTTCAGAATTTTAAAAAAATATTTAGAGGTGGCGCACAGCCGTTTTTTGCAAAAATAATCGTTTCTCTAGATTAATTTTTTTTAGGGCCTATTAAAGATAAATAAAAATGCTTTTTGCACAGTACGGAGATCTAGGATAAATAAGGAAGAACCCTGATTTTTTTCAATTTTTTTCATCAACAAACGGCCTTGTTGTGACCTAGAAAAGTCAAAATTTTGATGTTATCCCTAATTTAGGGTGCTAGGAATAGCACATTCAATTTTTTCACCCCGGTCAAATTTTTTTTGCTAATACCTAAATGTGTCCTGACTTAAAAGCCCTATATAAATATTTGATCCTATATACAGGGTACACGAAAAAAAATGTTTTTTAACAAAACTACACAACTTTTCTAGATTTTTACACTTTTCATTCTTTTAGGGCCCACATCGAACAACAAAGTATAGTTCAACATACATACATACATACATACATTTTTCAAATCTTTTTAATCTACTTTGAATGCCCCAGTAATAAAGTAGATTTTTTTGAATTTGGAAAATTTATTCTATGTTGTTCCATAACTTGCAACAGAAATTGTGTTTGATCCTCTTGATTTGTTAAATGATTATTATAGGTTTGTATGAGTGCCAGTACTCAGTACATACAATCCAAGAAATTTGTTCAAAAACTCATACAAACTATAAACCTAAAAGGGCAATTTTGGACATCGACTTCTTCGATTTTAATCATTTTTGGTATACTTGCTCTACGTATGCTTAATAAGAACTTATATAATTTTCAGATTTTTTTGGCCATTATTTATGGAGTTACGGCCTTTTGAAATTGGCCAAAATTGCAAAAGTCACTAAAACAGCCTGTTTTTAAACAGCTCTATCTCAGTAACGCTAAAAGATACAGATTTAAAAATATATATATTTTAAAGCCATTTTGTTGTGTTTTAATATGTTTTAAACATGTAAAATTTAGTGATTTTGGTGATAGTCACCAAAGTCGCCAATGTTTGGTGACGATTATCTCAAAATACGCCATCTTTGATTTTTTTTAATAAAAAGATATAATAATCTGTAGATCCTTCTCTAACCATGTGCCAAAATTCATAATGGGACGACCATGGGATTGCCTTGGGCAAAATATTAAAGATATAAATGTCAGTCAAAATTTCATTTCCCAACCACTTTTTAACGCAGAGTTTATTAATACTACCCTGTATTTTTGAAATGGAAATGCTGATATATTTAATAACTATTTTATATTTATCTGCAACATTTTTTACTACGTCTGGTATACATATATACTAGCAGTGGACCCGTTATTCGCACGGGAATTTAGTTTTAGGAATTAATCAAACTAACATCAGTTCTTTTAATGCAATAGTAATAACATTAACATAATATGTTTTGGAAAACTTTAAATTGAGTTTATATACATATGTACTAGCTGTGATACCCAATCTTCGCATGGGAAATCTAATTTAAATTTTACTTTCTAAATTTTTTTTATTTTTTTTTATTTTCTCGTCGATTAATATACAAAAAACAATAGTTTACCAATATAAATCTGTGTCTCGGTCAATCTGTATATCTGTCTGTCCAAGAAAATTCGTGATCACTATAACTTGAGAACGCTTTAAGCTAAAGACTTCAAATTTTAAATATAGGTTCCTTATTCAAACAATTCGGCTAAGATTTTTTTGACCCCCTTACTCTACCTCAACATTTACCAAAAACAATTCCAGCTGAAAACGTTTGGGTTCATTCCATGGCAAACGAAACACAAAATATTCAATTTTAAACACAGACTTCTTCGATTTGTCTGATTTTTGGCTTATATAGCATACGTACGTATGCTATGCATGCTTAATGAAAATTTGCCTTTTTTAGATTCTTTTGACATTAAAGAATGTTTAGTAAACATAGTAGGCTTTACAAAATATGGCTAGTTATAATTAATTACTTATTTAAATAAATTATAGAATATTATGAATGTCTAAAACATTTTGTAAAATACAAAAATAATACCTTGCCTAATTTTAATAAAAATCTAATTATTAAAAATTCCGTGCGAAAAACGGGTGTCTTGGCTAGTTATATTAAAAAAATTAATCAATTAACTTATAATTCCGTTTGCAAAAAAGTTAATTTTAGTTTAAATTTGAATGAGGGAAAGTTAACATGCAACGTACATCAAACTGTGATCATAATATTACCAATAAATAAAAAATTGAGTTGCTACTATGTTTTTAAAAATTTACCAAAGACGAATATATGGCGGTCCCATTTTGAAATTTGGGTAACTTTTAGAGAAATGTCTGTAGTTTAACATATATTTAAAAAAAGAAAATCGAAGATGGCGTATTTTGAGTAAAATGTCACCAAAAATTGGTTACTTTGGTGACTATCACCAAAATCACCAAACTTAAATTTACTTTATTATTAAAATAACTTCCAACTAACAAACTTTAAAATACACTTTGTCTGAAATCTCTATATCTTACCGTTATAGAGATACAACCGTTTAAAAATTATACGTTTTAGAAAAATTGGGCATTTTTGTTATCTTTAAAAGGCCATAACTCCAAAAATAAATGTCAAAAAAATCTGAAAAAAAATCAGGTTCTTTTTGGACAAACATAGCACACTTGAGCCAAAAATAGGGCAAATCAAAGAAGTCAAAGTTTTCCTTGGGTCCTATTTGCCACAGAATCACCCCTATGTTTCTGTGTTTATTTTCAACGTTGATGAGTCATAACTGAGTTTACGCCGACTACTGGTGATTATAAAGTGTTTTGGTACAGTTTCTGTAATACATGTACCTTGTTCTTTTTTTCCCAAATTTCCAGAATGCATAATAAATCAGATCACCTTTAGAGCATGCACATACTAATCGGTAATATTAGTTTTGTTTTTGGTTTCTCCATACTGAGAGGAAACATTTTTTTTTAAATAAATAATTCTTATTCGTATCTACTCGCGCTTATACACTACATAATTTTTGTTACCAATTTCTTCATGAAGAAAACTTTGAATTTAAATCATGTCTAACTTTCAAACATATATTAAAACTAAATAAACACCAACAGCAATAATTAGATGCTATCCACCACGTAAAACATCACACATCTATCTAACCTTAAAGTTTGCGGACGGAAAATATTTTATTTATTTATTTAAAGTTGCTCAGGACCTTTAGAAATATTTTATACAATGTATAATATAAATACTAGTGATAATATTACAAATAATGTTTAGTGCAGCAAATCAATTCCAAACCATTTCATTATAATTCAAGAAAACTAATTCCAAACCATTCCATTATAATTCAAGAAAAAAATAGATCTTCCGGTCAATGTTATACATTCATTACATTACATGACCGGAGTCATGCTACTCAGTAACTTATTGTTTATATAATAATATGTATATTGTTTTTTCAGCATAGTTTACCTATCTAGCATTTTACTTTCTTTTAATTAATCTGTAATTATTATTTTAACATATCTTGATAAATTCGTAATTAAATAAAATACTTCTAAAACTTTAAAATAAACTTTTTAAAAACTCCTTACGGCAAAGTTGCAACGTAATTTACATATACTTTCTTCATAATCTGTGATCTATTTTCGGTTTCCCGTTCGGTCGGTGAATCTCTTCCTTATTAAATAAATTTTATCTTGTATACTGTACATATACCGGGTGTTACAAGACCAAGGTACACCCCCCTTTTTTCTTTATTTTAAAAGTTAGAGATTTCAAATTTGGGGGGTCTTTTATAGCCATAAAATGTCAACTTTTAACATAATCTGTACATTTCAGCCACTTCCGGTTTAACCGGAAATGATATCAACTTTTAATTTTTAAATGGGACACCCTATATATTTTTACATATTTCAATTCTGCGCTTTATTCTGAATACAATGATACCAAAAAAGTGACATTTCCGATGTAAATTTTTTTTTTAATTTAATTTTTAGTTTATATCATACGAAGGCCATGATTACTTAAAATTACTAGAAATGATCTAAGTAATCCTAGAAAAATACATTTACGCTAAAAAAACATTTATAACTCAGTTGCACCATTTTAAAGTTTTCGAAAATGGTTTTTGCTTAAAAACTGAATTGGTAAATGGTACACTGGTACCGTCAAAAAGTACCGCCTTTTAGGAATCTACCAATATCCTTTATTTTAATGTAGGATAAATACAACCGTTCTTATAAATTAAAATCAATGATAATAATCATGTTTTTAATTATTGAGTGATTTTAGTTAATAAAGTTGGCTTTGACAAATAAAAAGACAAAATACTGCTTTCTGCTTTCTGTCAAATTTAGTGTTATTAATTTTTGAACGTTTTTGTAACATAATTTTGTTTATTAAAAATGGTACATTATACTAGAGACGAAAAAATTGAAAAAAAAAATTCTGTACAAGCACAGTTACTTTGCATTGAAAGATATCCGGAAAGGCAAGCCTCACCGAGAAATTATTTTCAAAGGCTAGAAACAGTACTTAGAAAAGAACCAGACAATAATGAAATGAATGAAAGATTTATAATAAATGAGGACTTTGAAATAAATGTTTGTGCAATGGTAGAGTTAGATAAAACGGTATCCATTAGACAAATTGCACAAGAATTAGATGCGAACCACGTGACGGTATGGAGGGTATTAAAAAGAAACTATAAATCATTTAAATATCAGTTAAATCAACATTTGTACGAAGACGACGATGAGAG
Source organism: Brachypterus glaber (assembly GCA_958510825.1). Lineage (NCBI taxonomy): Eukaryota > Metazoa > Arthropoda > Insecta > Coleoptera > Kateretidae > Brachypterus > Brachypterus glaber. The sequence goes on from OY294046.1 coordinate 21,899,527, forward strand.
ACGAACAGAATATTGTCGATGGATTTTAGAAAATAATATCGCAGATAATAATATTTTTTTGAGCAAAATTTTATTTAGTGATGAGTCAAGGTTTACAAATTTGGGTCTTTTTAATCGAAATTACACCCATTATTGGGCACAAAACAATGAACATTTATTCCATGAAAACAACTTTCAAGACAGATTTGGTTTTAATGTGTGGATTGGAATCATATGAACAAGAATAATAGGCCCTATAATTTTTGATGGACGATTAAACGCGCGAAAATATTTAGGATTTCTTCAAAATGAAGTTGAAGAGTTTTTGGAAAATTTACCAATAAATCTCAACCTTGATATGTATTTCCAACAGGACGGGGCGCCGCCACACAATGCGGCAATCGTAACAAATTATTTGCATAAAAGATTTGGACAAAATTGGATAGGAACAAATGGACCCATCAGGTGGCCCCCAAGGTCACCTGATCTGACTCCATTAGATTTTTTTCTGTGGGGCCACCTTAAAAACTCTATGCCACTCCGACAACGACCAGAGAAAATCTTGAAATAAGAGTTAGAAGAGCGATAAATGAAATAACACCTCAACAACTTAGTAGGGTAATGCGTAATATGGCAAACAGAAAACAGATGTGCATTAATCAAAACGGTGGACATTTTGAGCACTTAATGTAATTTTTATTTTAATTTAGGGTATTTTTCAATTTTGTTTCTTGTCCTACTTATTGTTAATAAAGATTATTAAATGTTTTGTAACTTAGTTTTGCACTTGTGCAGATGTGATAGTTTCTTAATTTTTTGTTTTAGTTTTTTTTTAATTTCAAAATAAAAATATGCTTAAATAAATTTTAATTTTTTATATTTTTATTTTATTTTTACCCGAACATAACAACGAAGGGAGGGTTGTGTTTTTAACGTATTTATTTTATGTGCGTATGTTTCTTTGTTTGTTCCCCTTGACAACCTAAACTACTTGACCGATTATTAGAACCATTTTTAATTACAGATTACATAAAAAAAACGAAAATAATCAACAAAATTTAACCTGACAGATAAAAATAAAGGCATCCTGTCTTTTTGGTTATCAAAGCCAGCTTTGTTAACTAACATTACACAATAATCAAAAATATGATTATTATCATTTATTTTAATTTATAAAACCGGCTGTATTTATCCTACATTAAAATAAAGGATATTGGTAGATTCCAAAAGGGCGACACCAGTGTACCAATATGGTGCCATTTAAAAAAATTGAGTTTCTGAGCAAAAACCATTTTCGAAAACTTTAAAATGGTGCAACTGAGTTATAAATGTTTTTTTTGGCGTAAATGTATTTTTCTAGGATTGCTTAGATCATTTCTAGTAATTTTAAATAATCATGGCCTACCTATGATATAAACTAAAAATTAAATTAAAAAATACATTGACATCGAAAATATCACTTTTTTAGAATCATTGTATTCAGAATAAAGCGCAGAATTGAAATATGTAAAAATATATAGGGTGTCCCATTTAAAAATCAAAAGTTGATATTATTTCCGGTTAAACCGGAAGTGGCTGAAATGTACAGTTTATGTTAAAAGTTGACATTTTATGGCTATAAGAGACCCTCCAAATTTGAAATCTCTAACTTTTAAAATAAAGAAAAAGAGGGGGGTGTACCTTGGTCTTGTAACACCCGGTATAGTATAATAAAGAACCTGGCACACTTATGGGGGGGTTCCTGGGCCTCAGTCAAACTGCCTCAAATTTTGATATTTTGTAATTTCTAATTTTATGACAGATTTGTTGACGTATATTAAGGTTATTTTTTACTTACGTAAATATTAACTTAATTAGCCATTTTAAGTTTATTATACTCTATTAATTAAAGAACAGGCAAGATAAATATTACATAAAAGGCTTTATTATCATTTACTTACATGTGGTTCTATAAAATTTTTTAAACTTTGTGAAACTTCCACATGCTGGCATTTTTCACGTGTTTGCTAATTATCTGCACATTTTCTGTTGGATTTTTGCTTGATTATGTTGGAAAGGGTCATGACCCTTTGAAAAACTACCTGTATTGTTTATAGCTAATGTATTTTTATTTTTTAGACAGCAATGACTTGTTAACTTCCAGACAGCATGGTTTTCGACGTAATCGATCAACCGAAACTGTCTCGATTGAATTTGTGCAGCATTTGTATGATAGTATTGATAGGGGAGAGTATGTGGTTGTTATTCTTTTTGATCTGACAAGAGCGTTCGATACTGTAGATAGTTCTTTTATGTCGAATAAGCTTTATCAGTTGGGTATTAGGGATAATATTAACAAACTGTTGATTTCATTTTTAAAATCTCGTAGATTTAGAGTAAAAATAATGTCAAAATTTTCAAAATTATTTAAAAATAGTACTGGCACACCCCAGGGTAGTGTTTTGGGTCCATTATTATTTTTACTCTTCATAAACGACCTTCCCTTATTTATACTGGAGGGTATACTTTTTATGTACGCTGATGACACGTCCATTGTTGTTTCGGATAAAGTTAAGGCAAACTTGGAGCGTAAACTAAACCTAATTCTAAAAGCTTTTGAGGAATGGTGTTATAAAAATAGTTTGATCCTTAACATTGATAAAACAACAATGGTTGAATTCGGTCATCAGCGCAAAACTTTTTTAAACCTTACAGTTACTTTAGATAACTCCACTATTATTCCTGCTGGTGAAACTAAATTTTTAGGTGTTATTGTTGATAAGCACCTAACTTGGTCGAAGCATATTGATTTTGTGTGCTCTAAACTTAACAAAACCTATTACATGTTGCAACAATTAAAAAGGTCAATAGAGCTACAGGGACTTCTCAGTGTATACTACGCACATGTACAGTCAATACTGTCATACAATGTTGTATTATGGGGACAAAGCTCGGATATATCCAGGGTCTTTGTATCCCAAAAGAGAATAATAAGACTGATTTTTGGTTTAGGCTTTAGAGATTCGTGTAAAGATGTTTTTAAAAATAATAAAATTTTAACTGTGCCGTCTATTTATTTATTAAAAATTTTAACTTATATATATTTAAATCAAATCACAATCTCACTTACAGGTGACCAACACCAGTATGCTACAAGGTTTGGTCATAACCTAAGATCCCACAAACATTCTTTAGAAATGCATAAAAAATCTCCAGTTCATGCTGGTATTTTACTATTTAATAAACTTCCAGCTAGAATTAAAGTTTCACCAAATAAAAATAAATTTAAGACTAATTTAAAAGAATTTTTAATTAATAAGGTATTTTATTCTATTGAAGAATTTGAGCAATGCTTCAACTAATAGCTTAAGTTTAATTTTTAATGTATGTCTTTATTTTAATTGTGATTTCGGGTAATCGTTCTATTTTAAATACATCTTTTTTATTTATTTTTTTTTTTCGGCTTCTTGGCCATTTATTTTTTTCTTTTTTTTTTCCCTTTTTATTTTATTTTATTTTATTTTTTTTTTTTTTTCAGTTTCGACTGTTTTTTTTTTTAACTTTTGAACAACTTAAAATTTAAAAATAGAACGTTTTCCCTAATTTAATTTAATTTTTTTTTATTCTGAAAATGTAATCTGACTTGTCACATCTATTTTTTATAATAGCAGTTGATCAATAAATATATTCTATATTCTATTCTATTATCAGTATGAAGAAAATTCTATTGTTTAGTTTTAACCCGACATTCGGCGGTGATAGATTATAATTTTGGCGTTTTTGGCGTGTCCTCTTTTTAATTGCTATTCGTTTAGACTTTTTTGTTTTTATACAATATTTTATGTTATGAAGACTTTTTTAGTTAATACTTAGTTAAGTTACAATTTTTTAGTTTAGTTTTTATGAGTTTTAGTGCTATTTTCGAGTTATTATTTAACTTAAATTCGTTCTAATAAGGGGGCCGGTGCGCATAAGGTCCACACTAGTAGGACTTTTTTTTAATTAGCTAAAAGTACTCACTTTTACAAGTATTTTCGTGAAAAAAAAATTGCGGAATATTCGTAAATAAACCAGAAATTAATTTTTTAAAAGTGCAAAAATCAAACGAATTTAACCTTAAAAAGTACGTAATGAGGTGCGATGTTGCCAGATTGGGCAAATTTTCCACATTTCAATGTATTATTGTTATAGTGCGAAGTTAAGGTATTAATTTTACCACCTCCACCGCTTTTTGTAGAGTTCCAGTCAAGTATATACGTAGTACGTTACTGCAGTTAGTGCATCTACTTGACTGGGTTAATAGAATCAATACTTCTGCTTCGCTCTATAATTATTGTAAATAAAAGCCAATTTCATAAAAAAAGTAAGCACAAAACAAACGTTAAAGTAAACCAACGTTGCCGATTAAAAAAAAAACACACACAAACCAGCAAACTACCAAACTAAACCATTGTTAACGTAAACCAACGCCTCCCATTAAAAAAAAACACCAAACCAGTAAACTACCAAACAAACCAACGTTAAGGTAAACCAGCGTTGCCCATTAAAAAAAAACACCAAACCAGCAAACTACCAATAAACCAACTTTAACGTAAACCATTAATAGCTACCAAATCAAACAAAAAAAAACAACCTTACAAATAAAAAATATATTCTTAATAGTTAAAAAAATATAAATAAACTTAAAAACAATATTTTAAAAAAATAATTAAACAACATTCTTAGCACATAATAAAAAAAACAAATATTCTTAATAAAAAATAAAAAAAAATCACAAAATAAAACATAAAAGGAAAAACATAAATTTAAATAATAATGGATATAAATAAATAAATAAATAAAGTTCAAAACAAAACAACATTCTTAATATATAATAAAAAACCAAATATTCTTAATAAAAAATAAAAAAAATCACAAAATTTAACGAAAGTAAAAAAAACTATTGGTACCTCTCACTAATGTGTACAAGTAAGGGAGGACCAATAGCCCTCTACATGATTGGTGCACACACCAGTATCTGGGTCCCGAAAATGTCTGGAATGGTTTACCCTCTGATGTGTATAGCCCAAACGATTTAACGTATTATACGCCCGCCACTCGCCTGTCCATATTTCAGATCCAGGCCGCACAACCCTCCGAATTATGGGAATTAAAACCCTTCGTGAACGATTGGGCACAAAACAAACAAACCCTTTTTTTTCGGCAACATCGTATATTCCCAATACCCACTGCTGCGGAACTAAACGACCCCTATTATATTTTCTCTTGACTAAAACTGATTCGTCAATTTGAACGTTTCTGCCCGGCCCACCTAAAAATGAATTAAAATTTAAAAAACTTGATGAATGCATTAAAAATTAAAAATTACCCAAAAGGAATAAATCGTCATTTTGCAGCAGCTTCCAGGACAAAACATCTCTAAAGTATCTAAATATTTGAATTACAGATTTTTTTCTGTAATTCCTTAAGAGACCGGCCGGACCACTACGTACTTCGCATGCCCAAAACCACATAAGAAATAAAACATATCTTAAAGGAAATTTCATTTTTGAAAAAAATGATCCTTTAAAAATAGAACAATCTCTTCTGCAGTGATTGCAATAAAAAGATTTATTCAAAGAATTTTTTGTCCTAATAACACATAACCTCCTGCAATTTCTTGTTTTGCATCTAAATTGTCTCTTTATTTATTTATTAATCTTCATCACTTGATTGTAATAATCTCCAGATATCATTACTATTATTAATATCCATTATATCGTAAAAAGGAAACAAACGTAAAAATAATAAAAATACCCGCCAAACTATATCTAACTTCAAAATAAACGTGACAACGCAGCAGTATAAGTTTAACCCAATACGCCATCTGTTGGAATTTTTCGTAAAGACTGTAATAAATTACAGTCAACCAGTTATATACTGAATAGAAATAAGAAAAGCTAACGTTATACACATAACAAACTTTTTTTGGTCAACTGCAAACATATACTATCATGGAAATTCGTGAGTATTTTAACAATTATTGCTTATAAACATTTTAACCAAAAAAACTGGATTTTCCGCACCTAATTATATTCAAAATAGTCAGTTTTAGTAATAAAACCCTAAATCAGTGCAAAAATATTATTAATTTTTGTGGACCTTATGCGCACCGTAACCCTAATAAGAATAGTAGACTTTTTTGTATGTAATTAGTTTCGGTGTAATATTTTCTTAAAAATGGATCCAGAGCCTGAAAATGAAATTGAGAATAACCCTCAGCCTGAAAATTACCGTGATCCTGACCCTGTACAAATGCATGTTTATGGAAATAATGAATATTGTGACATGATATTAATTTATGGAGAGGTGTTAGGTAATAATAATGCTGCAGCACGAACATACGCCGAAAGGTTCCCTAACCGGGTTCATCCATATTATCGTACCTTTGTGCGCCTTGCTTAAAGAATTCGGGATACAGGAAGTGTACAGCCACAACAAGGACAGGAGGGAGGACCGGGATCTGAACAAAGAATTATAAACCTCGAAGAGGACATTCTGGATTTTTTTAATGAACACCCTTCAGCAAGTACTCGTCAAGGTGCTACACAATTTGAGGTCTCCAATAGGGTGGTTTGGAGAACTTTAAGCGAAGATCTAAGGCACCCCTATCATTATAAAAGAGTACAAGCCTTACAAGAAGCAGATCGCCCTCAAAGATTGGAATTTTGTCATTGGCTAATTCAAAATAATACAAGGAATCCAAATTTTATACAAAATATTTTATTTTCTGATGAAACCACTTTCACGAGAAATGGAGTTATGAATTTTCATAATAATTACCAGTGGGCACTGGAAAATCCCCATGCTGTGCGAAGAACAAATTTTCAACAAAGATTTTCTTTAAACATATGGGGTGGAGTCATTAATGGACAATTAATTGTTCTGCATATTCTACCCGATAGGCTAAATGCTGAATCCTATTTAAATTTTTTAGAAAATGACCTAAATATTTTAATGGAAGAAGTACCTCTGGCGGTTAGGAGAAGTATGTGGTTCATGCATGATGGTTGTCCCATTCACTTTAGCCACCGTGTACGCAACCATTTGAACCAGAATTATCACAATCGTTGGATTGGCAGAGGAGCAGTTAGGTCTTGGCCCCCTCGATCTCCTGATCTAAATCCCATGGATTTTTATCTGTGGGGTTTTATAAAGGCTATAGTGTACCCTGCAGGGCAAGCTGAACCACAAAACCTGCAGGAACTTATAAATCGCCTCGAGGCGGCTGAAATACAAATACGGCAACATGGTAGTATCCAACGTGCCATAAATTCATTGTTACGGCGGGCCCACCTGTGTATCGAGAATGGTGGGGGAAACTTCGAACACTTATTGTAGCAGCATGGTCAGCAGTCGTCAAAAGTTTTTAATATGTAAACCAAAAGAAGGTAATTTTTTACGTTTTTATTTTTTGAGTAAAACATTTTTTTTGTTGGAATTTTTGTTTTAAAATGCAGTAATAAACCCACCCTTAAAATTATTGCCAGAAGACCGTAAACACTAGAGTGGGTCGAAAAACAAAAAAGTTTTCGGATTAAGATCTAATAGCAAAAAAAACTTGTAACACATCAAAAAAACACGTTTAAAAAAAAATTGGTGCAAATTCATTTAATAACTTAGGAGCGCAAAGAACAAAAAGCTTTTATCTTTTTTTAAAAAACGTGCAACTTTTCAACACGTTAACTTGAAAACGGTTTAAGATAAAGACTTAAAAATTTAAAAATAGGTTTTTAAACTCAAAATTTGATATCGATTTAAAAAAAAAAAAAATTGATGTACCACAAGTGGGACAAAAGGGGCAAATTTTTTTTTTTGCAATTACGTTTTTAGTTTTAAAGTTAGGTATATAAAGTTGCATATCAATAAAAAGGTCTTTTAAAGACCTACAAAAACGTTTATATTCATTTTTTATGTAAATGTTACCGTTTTCGAGATATTTAATAAAATAAATAAATAAATATAGGAAAAAAATAAAATGTTACTTTATTGGTTACGTACTTAAATATAACAGAAAAAAAGACAACTTTCGAGTTCAACAACAGTCATATATAAAAGCTAACAAAATTTTTATGAGATGACACTACTGGCAGGCAGACTTCGTGCACTATAGAATTCTTTCAATCGCCTCAATAGTGCTTAATATATACCTACATTTTATTATAATAGATTTCTTAGTACACGGAGTACGCCTGCCAGCAGTCTCATCTTGTAAAACTTTTGTAAACTTTTAAATATGGCTGCCGTTGAACTCTTTTATATAACAATTTTGTTTATATAAAAAAATAGCCTACTGAATGAAATATTTCAAATTTATATTTCCTAAACAAAATTTAAAATTTAGATTTTGTGTCAAATTTTTTTAGGGTAGAACGTGATAATAACGTGGTTCTAATAACACCATCTCTTTTCTGGTAGCCACAAACTTGCTTGGATACTGTCGTGACCAATTTCACACAACGTTCTACCGCCTGTGTGTGACAAGGAATTTTTAAAAAATCCCATTTTGTTATAGACTTTGTTAGCAAAAGATTTTCAATTTCTTTTGTAGATACACTATTTAAAATTGGAGGTGAACAAAAGTGGGATGTAAAGTCAATTAAATCTGTATAATCAGTTGCTTTAAAATTTAATTGAGGACATATAAATATACGCACTGATTTGCATTCTTTTTGCCTTGATTCTAAAATTTTCTTATATGCAATATCCCTTTTTTCTACTCTTTCGTCTAAATCCTCCGTCATGTATCTTGTTGATTTAATTAAATTAAATATGTGCTTTGACCCGTCTTTTATTAAAGGATTTGTTTTAATTTGAAACCACATTGGCATATAAGATCTCATAATAAAATGTAGGTACAGTTAAATAGCATTTCACATTTACAAGCTGTAATGTCAAAAAGACTATTCTTCGCTGTATCTTTAAATTTTTTTGCCTTTTCAATCCAAAAAGCCTTATTTTTATCTCTGTTATAACTTTTCATTATACTTTTATATTTACCAAGCTTCCACCATTTGTTCAACTCTTACTTGTGACACTAGAGGAACATTAGCTCTCTCATAAGCTTTACAAACTTTTTCCGCCACTATTTTATGTATTGTAGAATTATTATGTTTTTTTAAATGTATTTTCGTTTTACCTTTTTCTTCCAACCAACATCTTATTACGTCTTCGTAAGTCGGGAGTCTGTATGAAATTAAGTCCTTGGAAACACCAAAAATAGGACACACACTTTTACTAGTTTTTCCCATGACAAAACTTTTCAAAATAATTAAAAAACTAATATTAATTTAACAGATAAATTTTACACGAATGCTTTCCGACAGGTCTTGTAAGAACGAAAAACAATTTTATAATGTCTTAACTCTCAATGTTCACTAGTTAATTGCAAAAATGAAGCAAGTTTAAATAATTCTAAGAAATAGATATTAAAAGTTCTTTTTATTGACTCTCGTTTTAAAAATTTTCATTAAAATTTTTTTTAATTTTCTGCGAAATAAGTGGTGCACTCGAGTGTTAGCAATTCTAAGAATTAATAAACCCTAATAGGATATAAGTAAATATGTATAGTCTTGTTTTAAATACTAGATTTGGCTTTCTTTTTCCCAAATTTTGTTATATTTTAAAAATGATTATCATAGTATACATTATTTTTTTTTTTTGGAAGACTATTGAACCCTTACGCCATCTATCGGTCAATTATTTTCAATTATTATTATTAATTAAAATTTGGTACTGTTTACGTAATAAAATAAAATTTTATTTTTTTCCCTATGTTTTCTTCATTTATTTTCTCAAATATCTCGAAAACGGTAATATTTACACCAAAAATTGATATAAACTTTTTTGTAGGTCTCTTCAAGACCTTTTTATTGATATATAATTTTATATACCTAACTTTAAAACTAAGAACATTATTGCAAAAAAATAAATTTTGCCCCTTTTGTCCCACTTGTGGGACATCAATTTTTTTCAAAAAAAAATCAATATTAAATTTTGAGTTTAAAAATCTGTGTTTCAATTTTTAAGTCTTTATCTTAAACCATTCTCAAGTTATCCTGTTCTTAATGTTGCACGTTTTTTAAAAAAATAAAAGCTTTGTGTTCTTTGCGCTCCTAAGTTATTCAATGAATTTGGACCAATTTTTTTTTAAACATGGTTTTTTTATGTGCTACAACTTTTTTTTGCTATTAGATCTTAATCCAAAAACTTTTTTGTTTTTCGACCCACTCTAGTAAACACCCTGTATGTGTGCCAGGTTCTTTATAATAAATTCTTTAAATCAATTTATATTGCTATTAAATTATTTTATTTTATTTAACAATTTACTGACACATAACTATTCACACCCCGGCAGAAATATCCCCCACCCTAAAGTGTCTTCCTCTCAGATTTTTTGACTCCTTATTGTATAGTTCTATTAGTATACAAAAAACTGTTTTTTGAAACCTTCTATCTTCCTTTTTTTTAATGGTAACGAAATTCATAAAAACAAGAAAATCAATATTTTATTAACTTTAAACAAAGTTGAATATTTACTGTTTAATTGTTAAATATCAAGTTAAATATGTTAAAAGAGATTTTGATTTGTTTACCTACTTTGAGCCTATCATTACTATAAACGTTTGTCTTTTTTTTCTTTACCCCTTTTTTACACATTACATGTTTGTTTAACCTCGTACTATTCTACTTAATTAAGCATCCCCTAAGTCCAGGACTTGTGTGGGCTAGTAGTAGAGGGAACCACCGGCTTATACTGACTTTCGAACCAGTTTCTAGGGAGTGTCCGTTTCACTTATCGCCCTCGCCAAATTTCAATTATTAATTAACTGAAAAAGGCAAATCGGCGCCAGTGAGAATAGCCACTACGCTATGCCTCACATACTTGCAACTAGTTAATTGTTTACTTTTTAGTAGGTAGGTTTGATGGCCAGAAATCATAAAATTCCGGACCCAAAATCATAGCTGTTCATCTAGACAAATAGCGGAGAAATCTTCAATTTTTTCAATACTTACGCTGCTTCCTCGTTGCGTATGCAAAGAGAAGGCCATGCATATTACATATACGTGTATACATATACTATATACATGCAAAAAGATGAATGTCACAAAAAGTGACAGTTCTTTTCTTCTTTTCTTTATTGGCGATTTTTGTCCGATTTTGCCAGTTTCCATGGATCCAAACGACAGTTGTTTTCGAATAAAACGAATTTAAAACCTGTCATCTTTTTGAGTGCTACTTGTGGTCTTCTAAATGCCGAACCCTTGTAATCATCGATGTGTTCATAGTGAGAACAGGAAAAAAATTTGTGCCCCGTGTGGACGAAAGATCAGTCTCGGTTCCAAAGCGTTGGAACATTTTCGCATCAATGACCATCATGAATTGTTGATAAAACAATTCATAAATGCAAATTTTAACCTGTCCAATCCTAAATTTCCTTCGGGTATCTGTGTTACGTGTCGTCAAATTCTTCAAAAACACGAGCGAGGAATTTTTAGAAGATCGGTCAAAAATATGCCAAATTATGAAGATATTTGTTTGCCAAAGGAGACAAGAAATAATTCCATTAGTGAATCTTTTTGTAATTGTTACATCTGCATAACTGGAAGATATCAGGGACATGCGAATAAGAAAAAGAAGCTGCCTGTCGGTGAAACACTGGATCTTTCGATAAAAATTACTCCAAACAATGGTATGTATGGATCTCAGCATTCCAGTATTACTCAGATTCCGAAGAAGGAAACACTGGAACCAACAGACCGAAAAACACTGACTATTTGCAAAGCTTGTTACCAAGAAGTGGGAAAAGGGAAAAATCATCCCTGTATTAGAGATGCTAGTGATAAAGCTCAAGCTCGTCAAAACATACAGGAATTGACCAGCGCTCTTCCGGAAAAGCAACAGGAGCAACTGTGTTCCTCTTTGTTTTCCCAAAAAATTGAAAATATGGAAAGCTCGACTGCCGATTCCCAGAGCTCTGTAAGCTTAAGTACGCAGGGCCGCAAGAAAACTATTTTTTTAAAGGCACCAGACAAACCCAAAACTATTTCAGTTGAAAGCTTGAATAATTATCAAGTGATATCTGGTGCTTCGGGTAAACAGATGAAGAATTTGAGCCATTTCATCAGGGACAATATGGGAAGGAAAGCGGTTCCAGCTTACTACTCTGTTGAAGTTTCAAAACAGGCCAAGCTATTAGCAGAGTTATATCATCACGATGTTTTGGACTTCGATGTTGAAAAAAGCCTCGTTAAGCAGCAGAGACCGGTAGTTTGGGGCAACGCTGAGGAAATTTTAGAGAATATAATAGATAGACGAAACTTGATTGAATATTACGGGGTTAAAGTCATGGCTGATGGCGGACAAGGGTTTTTTAAAATATCCATGTCAGTGATTCCGAAGAGCTATATTTCCGAATGTCTCAGTGATGAAAATGGCGAGAGTTCATCTGCTAAGAAGATAAAAATCGAAAAATGTACAAGTGTGCATAAGCTTACAATGTTGGCTATCGTCCCTAACATTAAAGAGACTTATGAAAATTTGAAAATATTATTCGACCTTGTGAAGATCAACGATATTTCTATGAAATTTGTTTCTGACTTCAAGTTGCTACTCTTGGTGAATGGACAACAAACGGCTACATCCCTTTTCCCATGTCCATATTGTTTCATCACCCTACAAGATTTACGAGATCGTAAAGATCTAAATGATCAAACAAATGATCACGATAACCCAGAGAAGAATCAAGAATCCATCAGCAATAAAACTTATGGCCATCTGCGACGTGATTATGAGAAGTTTACTGCTAGTGGATGTAAAAAAAAATTATCTGGACAGAGTCGCAGTACCATACACTTTCCGCTATTCAACGATGGTGACGACGTGAAAGTGGTGGAAAAATGTGTAATTCCAGAGCTCTATATAATGCAAGGATTCGTAAACCATATATTTTGGAATGATCTTGTTCCGCTAGTCGGTAGAGAAACAGCTTTGCTTTGGCCTCACGGTTTAAACTTAGTCTCGAAAAATTATCACGGAGAAGCGTTTAAAGACAATGCGTGTAGAAAATTATTAAGATCATCAGATAAATTACTTGATCGTGAAATCTGTCAGGATGTAGGGGGAGTATTTTCTCTTCTACCATTTGTTGCAGCATTTAAAGCAATGGATAAAATAGTGAATTCTTGTTTTGGAGTAAAGAGGATTCAGTCTGATGTAAATGTAAATAAGTATATAAGTGACCTGAAGAAAGCTCTTCTTTGTATTAATATCACCGAGACACTCAAAATACACATAATATTGACACATATCCAAGAATCACTTGAATTTCTGAATGAAGAGGAAGGACTCGGTTTGTGGTCGGAGCAAGCTGTCCAAACGAATTCCTGAAGTTTTGGGATCGAAGAAAATTGAACAATATGCAAGATCCAAACTACCCTACAGGAAGCTGTCGTTGACTTTTCTTCTAAACACGTATAATGCTAATGAAGGTTCTAATTTCTTTATTGTAAAAACTCGTACTGGGAAATAAAGAAAATCGTAAAAAAACTGTCTTTATTATTATCCCGAATATTAATATAAATATATTCCCGTTTATGCATTGTATATAATATATATCATTCTATGTATACAGATATACATAATATATTATATTCTTCACCCATCATATATATCGTGTATATACACGTATATATATATATATATAATATACATGGCCTTCTCTTTGCTATACGCAACAAGAGAGCAGCGTATGAATTGAAATAATTGAAGATTACTCCGCTATTTGTCTAGATGAACAGCTATGATTTTGGTTCCGGAATTTTATGATTTCTGGCCATCAAAACTACCATATTCCCCCTTCCACTTGCATCGTTATCGTACCGAAACTTTTATTAGCTTCCTGACACCTGTGAGTTGCATTTCTTTGTGAAAAAATGTTTCATCGAAAGACTCATCATGATCATGCTTTATCACACGATGAAAATCGTGGAAGAATTTGTTTTTTGTAAAAAATCGACAAGTATCTATAATATTTGTGGAACTATAAAAATCAATTTAGAAAAAATTCTCGATTGTAATTTAGAAAAATATTTAAATGATAATCGTTTGCCAAATGTTTTGTGTAGTTCCTTAAGCTCAAACGAGTTATAAAAGTAATCTTTTAAAGGCTATAATTGAATATAACAGCAACCACTTGTGATTAATTAAAAAAAATTGCAATATTTACTTAATTTAAAGTATTATTTTTAATGTATTAATAGTTTATTTTAAATTTATTATTTATATTATAATGTTAAAGTTTACATATATATCTGTGTTATGATTTAAATTGCTTAGTTGTCAATTATTAATTTGTTAATAAATAAATAATTCTACATTTGCGCAGTCATTCCTTACACATTTGCGCAGTCATGCCTTACACATTCACATACACACACAAACACACACACATACACATACACACACACATGCGAACGCAAAGACAACAAGCATACAATGTATAGCATAAATAAAAGCTGTATTCATATGCATACAATTCATGGATTTTTTTTTGCCAGAAAACCTGTTTAAAAAAAATTTTCCATAATAAAAAGTAATTTGTAGTTTCGATTGATTGTTATACATATAATTTAACTTAATATTTAACAATTTAATAATAAATATTCAACATCGTTTAAAGTTTAAAAAAATTTATTTTCTGTTTTTATGAATTTCGTTACCATTAAAAAAAAGGACGATAAAATATTTCAAAAAACAGTTTTTTGTATACTAATAGAACTATACAATGAGGAAACGTCAGAAAATTTGAGAGGAAGACACTTTAGGGTGGGGGATAATTCTGCCGGGGTGTGAGTGGATATTGGTAGAAGGTGGTCTAAGATATTCATAACCGTTAACAGCAAAATCGCAGCAGATGATGATTTTCGGAAGATACTGTTAAAATTCCTTGGTCATGGCCATGTTTAACAAATACATGTTTGGGATATCGTGACGGAACTAAAATACTGCTAGACTTTTTTTCCAGAAATATTCTTAAAAGAATTCTTACTTAAAATTTAACAGCAATAAATTTAAAGAATTATTCTGTATTCTTCTAAAATACTAGTCATCTTTTCGTGGTTTGGTTATGTTTGGAAGGTAATGTCCCATTTTTTTAAATTTTATACAAAAACTTGAGTTCAACCAAAATTTGAAAAATTATTTAGATATAACACCTTGTTCTCCTATTCGCGCGGAAAAGCGTATTCGTTGGAATATCCAATTCATTAGCTATCGCTGTTATACTAAAACCACCATTTAGTCTTGCTGTTAGAATTGCTTATTTTTGTAATTGGCTTTTAAAAAGGCATTTTTAAAAAAATATATATTAGTTTAATTATTTGTGTACATTTTATATTTCTTGTCAACATTTAAAATTTAAGTTAAGTATTACAGATGTCTGTTAAATTTAAAGGTTGGTTTTAATATGAATCATTTTTGGCTGTAGCTAGATTTATTGGCCGCGATGGTACCTAGTATTTCTTTAATCGAAATATTTATTTAGTACACAAATGAAAGAGTATCAGTTAAGTTACAATGCCGATAGAAATTATCAAAACCATAAGAAGTGAAGATTTGGCTATTTAGAAGCAGCATATTTACAGAAAGGAAAAAACAAAAAAAAATAAATTTTTTTGAAAGTGTATAAAATATTATGTTACCTCTTGTAAGGGGAGAATTCATACAAGTAACGGGGCACGCTGTTCTAGAAGAACTTTTAAATGGCATGACAACCTCCATTTTTTTTTTCTTTTTGGAATTTGTTATATGAGCTCTAATTAAAAAAATAAGTCCAAAATTTTAAAAATCGTTAGAGCCGTTTTAGAAAAAAATGTGTTTTTTAGAAAATCTCTGATATTTCACGCTAACATACTCGGTTTGCCCTCGTTGTCTCGGATTTTGACCAAACTTGGCATAGAGGTACCACTATGGTACCTAAGCACTCCATCTAAATTTTTTTTCAAAACGGTCCATCCGTTCACGATACCGGGTGTCCCACCAACCAGGTTCTAGACAAGTTATATCTCCGTTATTTGAAAAGGTAAATTTTTTGTAAAAAATAGCTTTAAATGGGAGGCAAAGAAGATTTTATTGACTTATTAACCCCCCCCATTGCTTACTCACTCCCTTGTAACCACCCCACCCTCTGATTTTAAAATAACACCTCTCACCCCCATTTTTATCTAAGAATATGAAATTACATTTCATTTTGAATTAAACCATGTATTATAAATAGTATCTTATTCTTTTAGGGGCTTCCAATAACAATTATTATTTAGTAATAATAAAGTCCCACCAGGTTTTAGATGGGCTATATCTCCTTTATTTAAAAAGATAAAAAAGTTAAAAAATAAATAAAATTAAATTGGGGTCAAAGTAGAATTTACTGACATGTGCAAAACTACTCCTTATTAACCCACCCTCTTGGAACCACCTCCAACTAGTTTTTTAAATAGCAGTCCTCTATTTTACTGAAGAATATGAAAGGACATTTCATTTTAAATTTAACCAGAAAAATTTCCAAAAACATACGTTAAATTGTACCCAAAAGAAAATTGATTAATATATCCAAAACCAACTCATAATAACTCTCTCCACTCTCCTGGAACTACCAGCAACTTTGTTTTAAATACCACCCTTCTATTAATAAATAATAATTTTATTTAGAGCCCCTTAAAATCTAAGATACCACTTATAATAAATGGTTGAATTCAGAATAAAGTGTACTTTCACAGTCTTTAATAAGAATTGGGGAGAGCTATTTGAAAAACAGAACTTGGGGGTAGTTTCAAGGGAGTGGGTAAGCAAGGGGCTATTTTTTGCAAATTTGAATACCTTTTCAAATAACGGAGATAGGCTATATCAAGAACTTGGTGGGACACCCAGTATAGTGAACGGATGGACCGTTTTGAAAAAAAATTGGATGGAGTGCTTAGGTACTATAGTGGTACCACTATGCCAAGTTTGGTCAAAATCCGAGACATCGAGGGCAAACCGAGTATGATAGCTTGAAATATCACAGATATTTTCTAAAAAACAATTTTTTTTCAAAAACGGCTCTAACGATTTTTAAAATTTTGGTCTTATTTTTTTAATTAGAGCTCATATAACAAATTCTAAAAAGAAAAAAAAATGGAAGTTGTCATGCCATTTAATAGTTCTTCTAGAACACCGTGGGGGAGGTTTTACCCTGCTGATCCTGCATTTGTTACAAATAAACAAATTACTCAAATAAATTGAAACCAAAAGTTAACATAAATTTTGCACAATTTTTTATTAATGCTGTATAAGTGCGTATGTAATTTTTTAACGTGAGTTCTGATACACCCTGTATAATAGTTAAATAAATGCAATTCTCAGGATTAAACCACGATTTAACCATAGTTATTTGAAATAACGGACTGGTGACGTCATGGATAATATTTACACCAACAACCAGCAACTTATGTCAAGGTTAACATTAAAAAATAGATAAGTAATAATATTGTTTTAAAATCTTACGAAGTCCTAGTATATAGAAATATATGCCTGCGATAACCTTTAACAAAAAGAAGAAAAATTCTGCTAAAAGGAGAGGAACTGGAAATGAGTAATTAAAAAGGGACAGGAATTTAAACACGACATTAAACTACCTCGAGAGCGCACTATGGTCTGAGCGATACCCAAAAATGGTAACAATTCAGCTTTTTATCTACAGGAATAAAAATTGGTGTGTGGAGATATTTTAGAATGCTAAAACCGAATATGGCATTAAAAATTCAAAATGGCGGGTCCAATATGGCCTAGATAGATAGATAGATAGATTTTATTTATCCTTCGAGACTATAAAAATACATACGTATAAGTCTATGGACAAGTCAAACAGAATAAAATATAAAAGACAAAGTATAAAAAAAACATGAAAAATTACAAATACCTATTTTGAACAGAACAGTTTAAAAATCATTAAAATATTCCTTTAAATTATAAAGAGCCTTATCATTAAAAAAGCGTTTTATTTGTTTTTTGAATTTATTTATATTGTCGATTTTCCTTATGCTTGGCGGCAACTTATTGTATGCACGGATTGCCATGTATCGTGGTCCAGTTTTGTAGAGGTTCGTGCGGTGGACGGGTATAGAAAAGTCATTGCCGTGCCGTGTTCCCATCGTCCCATATATTTGATTATTGCGTAGAAAATCATGAGAATTTTGTTTTATGTATAAACAAAGTTTATAAAGATATACTGAATAAACGGTCATTACTCCACATTCCCTGAATAATGGACGGCAGTGACTGAAGTATTCAGCACCACATATTAACCGTACTATTTTTTTTTGTAAAGTAAATAGCCTTTGAACCTCAAAAGAACTACCCCAAAATAAAATTGAATATGATAAACGCGAATGAACAAACGCATTATAGAACAGGAGTAGGGAACCTTGGCTAACTGTATCTTTTAGGTTATATAGTGCAAATCTTGCACTACACATTTTTTTGAATATAAAATCAATATGAAAATTCCATGAGCAGGTTTCCGACAAGAAAGTACCTAGAAATTTTGTCTGGCTGTTTTGTTTAATCGATTTTCTATTTAGTTTAACAAGTACACTGCACGGAGACGTATTATTTTCTTTAATTTGATAATGAATTAACTGGGTTTTATCATGGTTGAGTAGAAGTCCGTTGTGGGCACACCACAAGACCATCCTTTCCACCACCAAGTTTGCAAGTCTTATACCTTCCTTTAAATTATTACCAAATATTATGATAGATGTATCATCCGCGAATTGCGTAATAATAACGTCGTTGCTTATTTTTAGAAAATTTTGAAGATCATTGCAGTAAATTAAAAAAAGTAGTGGGGAAAGGATAGAACCTTGTGGAGTGCCACACTGAATATTATTTTCACTAGACTGGAATTTAAAATTCAATGCCTCGCCATTTTTCCCCCTAATCTCTACAAATTGTTTTCGTCCTGTAATAAATGATTTTAGCCATTCAAGGGCAACTCCTCGAATTCCTATGGCTTCACATTTTTTTAATAGCCGCGTATGACACACTAAGTCAAATGCCTTAGAGAGATCGAAATAGATTCCAATAACTGATCGGCGAGCATCCAACCCCTCAAGTATTTTCATCCATGCATCAAAAATAGCTGTATCAGTGGATTTCCCCTTAACAAAACCGTGTTGGCTTGTACTAAAGAAATTTTGTTTTATTAAAAAATCTGTCATTCTATTATAAAATATTTTTTCAAAAAACTTTGAGAATACTGAAAGGGTGGATACAGGCCGATAGTTATTGGGGTCTGTACTGCATCCTTTTTTGTGGATTGGTATCACACGTGATATTTTTAAAGCATTGGGAAATTGACCTTGACTTAAAGAGAGGTTTAAAATATAAATTAAGGGCTCTGTAATTAAAGCACCAACTTCTCTCAGTAGGCTGCAAGGAATTTCATCTGCTCCCGAGGATGGCTTTTTTGAAACTTCGAAAAGGGCTGAAAGGATCTCTTCAATTGTTGCCGGGCTCAAAAAAAGCGATTTTTCGGTGTATTTTATTTTTGAACACTCTGCTGAAATATTTTTAGGAGGACTATATGTAAAATTTTTATTGAAAATATCACTTATTTTTTTTGGATCAAGCGACTTTTTCCCATCATATTCCAAAGTTAATTCATTATCTTTAGCGTTTTTTGTGTTTTTATCGCGTAAAATGCCCCATACCGCCTTTGACGGATTTTTTGAATTTTCAATGAGGTTATCGTTATTCATACGTTTTGCTGCTGTGACTGTATTCTTTAATTTATTTTGAAGTTTTTTATATTGATTTTTTATTTTATCAGATGGTATGTTTTTCTTTAGCCAGTTTAAGTTTTTTAGCTCGGCAGACAGGCGAGAAATTTCTGGTGTCAGCCACGGTTTTTTATTTTCATTATTGGATTTAAGTTTTACATTTTCAATAGGAAATGCCAAATCGAAATTTTCCATAAAAATACTATAAAATGTATCAAAGGCGGCATTGGTATCATTTAAGTTGTATACCTCTTCCCATAACTTCTGTTTTAATTTTGTTTGAAATTTTAATATATTTTCTGATGTAAAAAAGCGTTTAAGTATATATTTTTTACTTTGTGACCTACAAAAAGGTACGTTAGGTATGTTAATTTGACATGCTAGATGATCTGAAAATCCCGTTTCAAAAGTGTTAGCCGATGAAGGCTTGAAGTTAGTAAATATATTGTCGATGGTTGTAGCAGAGGTTCCCACTACCCTTGTAGGGGTTAAAATATTAGGTACTAGGTTAAAGGAGTACAGAATGTCACAAAATTCTCGTGAAATTCTATTCAAATGATTAATATTTATATTGAAGTCGCCTGAGAGTATTAAAAGGTCGTATGAGCCACTGGCCTCGGCAAGTAACCTCTCTAGACAAGCCAGGAATAAGTCGTCATTTACTTTAGGAGAATGATACATGCAAACAATTACATACCTTTTTCCGCCAA
>OY294046.1:21920251-21947775 GCA_958510825.1 Brachypterus glaber
TACATTTACTGACTTAACGGTACATTTTTTTTAGTAGTTAGAATTAATGTAAGACATATTGATACTTTTTCTATGTGTATTCCGAGAACTAACTTACTACGTAAACCACCAATCTACATCATGACAAATAATGTAAATTTATATTGTATAGATTCCGATTTATTTTTTGACAGTTTATCATCTGTATTAAGTAAAGTTCGTCTAGCGTTTAATTAATATTCTTTAACATTAATATTAATGTATTATTTTATGTGATAATATTTATATCTTTATATATATTTTTTTATTTAGGGGTATTCTAAGTTTTATTTAAGTTTTTTTTATATATATATATATATTTTATTTAATTTCTAATTTCTAATTAGGTAGTTAAACATTATGTATTTATATTTAATTCTATTTATATAATTGTCCTATTATTGGATTTTATCTGTTGGGCAATAAAGTTATTATTATTATTTTTAAAAAACATTTCGGTAGACAATTTTACAAGCTTTACTATTCTATTTTAATTTTAAAAATCGGTTAATAAATAATACAGTTATGCCATCACAAACATATAATTAGGCTAGAAAAAAAATTAAAAAATTGCATTTTGTTATATTTGGACAATTATCAGTCTAACATTTAAAAAAGAAACGTTATGAACAAAAATTGTTCTCATTTTACGGGCTCCAATTTTCATTTTTAATTCAAATCGGCTAAGAAATACAAAAGTTATGGCTCCGAAATTATGACAAAAGTTAAGGTTTAAATCAAAAAGTTAAAATAAATAATAAAACAAAAATCAACTTGTCTAAATGCAAAAAACAATTTAATAAGATATTTGTTTGCATATTAGGTCAAACATAAGCTTAAATAAACAAAACCCAATTAAAAATAATATATACGATAGTAAACTTTACAAAGTGGAAACATTTTTAAACCTCGATTTTTACATAAAAAAAACAACTATATATGTATGCATAAAAAACACCTATAATGAAGTCAGTGCACTGCCTTTTTCATTGCGACTACCAAAAGTTGATTTAAACCTTAACTTTTGTCATATTTTCGGAGCCATAACTATTTTATTTATTAGAATATTATAAAAGAAAATTTTTGTTTACAACTTTTTTTTGGCTTTTTTTTTGAAAAAAAAACGTGATTTTTTTTGCGTAGAATTAGAGCATTTTGTGAAACTTTTTCCGATTGTACTGAAATTTGCACCAAACGTTTATTATATTGAGATTTTTAGTTGGTATAAAAATCAACTTTACCCTTTTTTTTCTAAGACACCCAAAACGGCTTTAAACGCCAAAAACTTGACATTTTTTTACATTTGCTGCCTTAACGGTACATTTTTAAAAAACATTTCGATAGACAATCAATCAGCATTTTACAAGCTTTACTATTCTATTTTAATTTTCAAAATCGGTTAATAAATAATACAGTTATGTCATCACAAACATATAATTAGGCTAGAAAAAAAAATAAAAATTTTTGTTATATTTTGACAATTATCAGTCTAACATTTAAAAAAGAAACGTTATAAACAAAAATTGTTCCCATTTAACGGGCTCCAATTTTCATTTTTAATTCAAATCGGCTAATAAATAAAAAATTTATGGCTCCGAAATTAAGACAAAAGTTAAGGTTTAAATCAAAAAGTTAAAATAAATAATAAAACAAAAATCAACTTGAAAAAGAAACGTTATAAACAAAAATTGTTCCCATTTTACGGGCTCCAATTTTCATTTTTAATTCAAATCGGCTAAGAAATACAAAAGTTATGGCTCCGAAATTATGACAAAAGTTAAGGTTTAAATCAAAAAGTTAAAATAAATAATAAAACAAAAATCAACTTGTCTAAATGCAAAAAACAATTTAATAAGATATTTGTTTGCATAAGGTCAAACATAAGCTTAAATAAACAAAACCCAATTAAAAATAATATATACGATAGTAAACTTTACAAAGTGGAAACATTTTTAAACCTGGATTAAAGAACAGTTAAATTAAATATTTATACATAAAAAATCAACTATATATGTATGCATAAAAAAACACCTAGAATGAAGTCAGTGCATTGCATTTTTCATTGCGACTACCAAAAGTTGATTTAAACCTTAACTTGTTTTCGGAGCCATAACTATTTTATTTATTAGAAGATTTAAAAAATTAAAAAAAGAAAATTGGAGCCTGTAAATTGGCAAATAATTTTTGTTTACAGCTTTTTTTTTGAAAAATGTATCGTTAGACCAGCAACTGTCAAAATATAACAAAATGCAATTTTGTTATTTTTTTTTCTGGCCTAATTCTATGTTTATGGAGACATAACTGTTTTATTTATTAACCGATTTTAAAAATTATAGAATTATATAGAAAAGTAAAGCTTGTAAAATATGACTGATTCTCTACAGAAATGTTTTTCTTAAAAGTGTACCGTTAAGTCAAGTCAAAAAATAAAAAAAAAGTTTTTGGCGTTTAAACCAATTTTGGGGGTCTTAGAAAAATAAGGTGAAGTTGATTTTTTTATAAAATATAAGTATAATAGTTTGGTGACCAAACGGTAAAAGTTTCCCAAAATGCTCTAATTCTACGCCAAAAAACATCACCTTTTTGGTTATAAAAAACAATTTACTCTATAGATTTTTTTAATTTTTGGCTCCTTTTACTAGCATTGGGTCCCTGAACAGGAATTATAATGATTGGTTGATGGAATGGTAAATTTTGGTTATTTCCTTTCTGGGGTCACTGTGACCAGCATAAACTTTACGCCATTATTTATGTTCCCAAGTTTAATTGTTGACTAAAAAAGGTCACCAGCTAGACAAAAAAATCAATAAGCATTGCGCTCTGAGGCAGCGGCCTCGTTGCCTTACCCCATGGCTCGTTGCTTCGCACGAGATCAAAGCAAATATAATTTTAGAAGTATATCGAGAAAAAACGGAAAATATACGATTTAGTGTAATGGAATGCGCAACATTACATATCTTAAGGAATGTTTTTTTTAGTCATTTAAAAAGCGTAAGATATTACTTTTAATTGCATTTTTCTCGTAAACAGTGAGTCTTGCATCATTACATAATATGACCTTTTTATGTATTTTTATGTATAAGATTTTATTTAAACTATTAAACATTAAAATAGTATATATTAGAAGGCCTTATTGATATAAAAGCACAGGCATAAACTCGTTTCTGAAGCTTAAAGGGTTCCTGATATATTAAACAAAAATCTAATTTACGGGGTTGTCACTGAAGGCTCGTGGGAACTACGAACTACGAACTACTTATGAAGCATTTTTCTAAATAAGTTTATATGAACTTGTTTTCATGTATTTTGATAGGAGTTCACTTCTTAAAGCTTTGAATCCCTAACTTGAAAAATGTGTCTTGCATATTAGCGTGAATTGAAAACTTTAAATTAAAAAACAAAAATAGCTTAAATGACCTAAAGTAGCGAAACCCCTTGATGACTCGATTATATTAGACCTATATTTTCGAATCACGTTGACAAATCTCTTGTATTGCCTAAAAGATCAACGTCGATTTTGCCACACAGTTTAATAATTTAAGGTACCTATGAAGTTATGAAAGTTGCCATTTACAGACAGATCACAATTTATTACATTTTACCAGGTTTCACAACTTAGTTTATTTAAAAAAAGATTAATATTTTTATTAGAAAATGATCTACCAGAGAAAGATACATTTTGATTGAAATCTAGAATAAAACAATTTTTTGAGAAGAATGATTTGACTGAAAATCTGTTTTGATTAATATAAATTAAAATTATTTAAAAATTATCTATAATTTACGTATTTGAATCATGAAATTAACAATTTTTCAAAAATTGTTTGATTTTTTTAAACATTTTGACGAAAATTCCCATTTTCAACCCTATTTTAAACCCCCAAAAAATATCTCAAAAAAATAAAAATATGCAATCAAATAGATTTTTTTTTAAGCTTTAAGATGATTAATGACACGACCTCCCAATCAATTAAAAAAATGCCCCTCATGTCCTCCTGCCCACATTTTAAAAGCTGAAAATATTGAATATATCCAATATAGTTTAAGTTCTCTTATTTACATGTTCTAAAGTCGATATCTCAGTTTTCGAAAAAGTCAAGTGTATACCTACAACATGCACAGTAATTACCACAAAATACAGAATTACTTTTTATTTAAAACTGTATACCGGGTGAGTTTTATTTATATCCACACCCAAAATTAAGAGTAATCTTCATTCGATAAAAACGAAACTTGGGTGATTTATATAATTTTACATTGGCTATAAAATGGCGGATTTATTTATTTTGTTTTACTTCCGGTTTCGCCTGTAATTTTTTACTTTTTTGAATTCAGCCGATAATTCTATATTTACAAACAGGAAGTGTTCGATACAAGAAGCAAAGCTAAAAGCTAAAAGCCAGGAACAAGAAGGAGTGGAGAAAGTTTGTTTATAAATTAGAACAGTAAAATATTAATAGTTATACCACACACCATTTGATGTCCAAACCATATTGTTTTTTTACTTTTTTTTCGTTTTTATTTTTATCGTATAAAAACGAGATACACATAATTTACCTTGTTTTTACTTACTTAAGCTTAAAAAAATATAAAACTAATATTTAAATAAAAATTTGATCAGTGACAGCGAATTAAAGCTAATAAGAACGGGTTATTGCACTGAACTTTTTTTTATGTCCCTATAAAACTTTATTTGTAGAGTATTTTTCCGCTATTTTTCTTATACCAAATTTATGATTTACTTTGAAGATTAAGTAAGTAAAAAGAAGGCAAATTATGTGTAACTCGTTGTTATATGAAAAAAGTAAAAACGAAAAAAAAAAGTAAAAAAAATCAGGTTTTTATGCATAGAATTATTTACTGAATTCAAAAATGTAAAAAATTACAGGGTGTTCCATTAAAAAAAACAAATTTATGCCACTTCCGGCGAAACTGCAAGTCAAACAAAAAAAAATAATCCGCCATTTTATAGCCAATGCGAAATTATATAAATCACCCAAAGTTTCGTTTTTATCGAATAAATTATTGCCTTAATTTTGGGGATGGACTTAAATAAAACTCACTCGGTATGTGATACATGTAATTAATAAAACTTGGGAAGTACATGATTATTTGTCCCAATGTTTTCCACGCCTGAACTGACTATATAATAAAAAAACAGACCAGTAACCTATATATTACTGGTCACTATTTAATTAATTAATTTCCGCTAGATGGCTTCAAGTGTCAGTTCGATATTAAACGATGGTAATCATCAGTCATCGGCGAATTTCCAGTGCTCGCATAGGCGCCGCGTCGATTCTATCGTTGATGCGAGGTTTTAAATATTTACATTTTTATTTTTTTCGAAAAACACCGATATATTTACATATTTATAGTTAATATGTATATTTAATATCGTCGTGTGTAACAAATTAGTCGTCAAATGTTTCGATTTAGTGACCTTTATAAAAATTTCCCTCATAATTCCGCAAAATTATTCCGTAAGCCTATGTTTCTGTGTTTATTTTCAACGTTGATGAGTCATAACTGAATTTATTCCGATTAATGGTAATCATGATAATTAATTAAGGATAATTACCCTTCTCAATTATAATTATTGAAAATAACTTGTGAGCTACAGGGGTGCTACCATGAGAGTGGGAAATTTCTCAAGTTTAAGTTGGGAAATGGAAAGAACTAAAAACACATTACAGTATTGTTTTCTCCATTTGAATTCAAACACCCACATTTTCAAAAACATAGTAAGATACCTACATTATTTTTAAATAAAAACAGTTGTGAATAAAATAGTATACAAGTCTCCCGGAAAATGGTACTTTTCCTAGTCGACCTATAATATAGTATTCCTCCAGTCGTCAAATCACCCGATGTCACGCCTGAGGAAACCCGTGGCGGAGAAGACTTAATCAAGGCTTTTCCCAATAAAGGTTGGAAAGTGCTTTTTTCCGATAGGATCAGAGCTAGCGTGTTAACATACGCATGGTACGTGTTAAATCAACAAAATGCGTCAAACAATAAAAAAAAACTTTATTTCAACTATTATTGTTTTTGACCAGTCGCGTAGCAGAATTTGAATAAAAATAAAGAACAAGAAAAGTTGATGTTACAGTTCAGTTAAGTTTGTTTAATCCCTCTCTAGATATGTACCATGCGAATACACCCTCCAAATTTTAAATCGCTATCATTTATCGTTCTTAAGTTATGCTGTTTAATGAACAGTGTTCATAGTCCGACAAAGAGATGGACAAACGGACAGATGGTAAATTGTTTTTAATTTTTTTCAGATTTTTTATTACCACTTTCGGGTTACCCGAAAGTTCGGGATCCCGAATTTCGGGATTCCAATTTTCCGAATTGGAAACTAGGTAGAACTATCCCTAAGTAGGTAATTCAATGCGCATCATTGATATATGTATGATAGTTAAGAATCGGAAAAGTTTTTGTTTGTTCGAAATTGGTTTTAAATTAGCCAAATTTTAAAAACAGAAATTATGTAACTTGTTAATAAATATTCATACGGGCTATTTTTTAATATTTAATAATAATTAAAAACTATATTTGTTTAAAACATTTAAAACATTAGATATTTTGCCTTCAAACTATTTAATGTATATTTTTGCTACCATGAATTTATGTATAACTATTGATTTAACTAATTTTTATTTATAACTGTTGATTTAACTAATTTAATAAGACTACGTCACTATATTTAAAAGAAAACAATTTTAACGAATTGACATTATAGCCTGATTCTCGCGATTTAACAAGATTAAACTATTTAACCAAAGTTAATATTCAAACCATTCTTGCGTTATTATAAGAAACTATGCCGTCATCTATGACATTACATTAACTTAAACGTAAAACTAGCTAGAAGAGAGGTCTTTGAGTGGAAACTCCGAGCGCTCAGACCATAGTTACTTCACTTTCTATTTCTTTATATAATATGAAGAGAGAGGTTAATATTACTCAGAAAGCTCTGAGCTCCCTCAAACGCTCTACTATGGTCTGTGAAGCCCTCATTTTTGGCATTAATTCAACTTAAAACTAAGCTTTGAAAACTATGCCTTTATAAACATGAATAGTTAAACTATGTTTAGCATATGAAATCAATTTATTGAGTACTTTATGCCTGACACTGATTCAAACTTAAATACACTACCCAGTAAAAGAGCTTTCCCATTTTACACTTCCGCGCGTAAAATGGATTTTTTATTTAGATTTACTTTTAGCAACCTTAAAATATACAAATTTTTACGAAAACTACCCCCGCCTCTTAGGGGGTGCAGTTATAACTTTTTTATTATCAGATTCTCTTTCAGCAACCTTAAAAACCCCAATCCACTAATTTACACAAAAACCACCCCCCACCCCTCAGGGGGTAAAATTAGAAAAATTTTGCTAAAAAATCCCAATATATAAATTTTCAAGAAATCTACCACTTGCCCCTCAGGGGTGGAGTAATAATTTTTTTATTATCAGATGCAACCTCGAAAACCCCAATATACCAATTTTCAGGAAAACTTTTGGTAACATACCTGTATGCCAAATTTCATGTCTCTAACTTAAGTTATCGTGCCCACAAGATTTCCCGGACAGACCGATCGACCGACCGACCTACCGACCGACAATTTTTTTTTTGCTTGAAATTGATCTATCGACATAAAACGTCATAAAACGCAAAAATACGAAAAAAAAAAAAATTGAAAAGTTTTGCAAGTATACAAGGCTTTCCGAAATTTTAAAAAATTTCAAAATGGGAAAGCAAAATTATGTTAAAAAATTCTTTGAAATTTTCATATTGTAAATGGTATACCTACCCTTCTTTTTGTTGTAGACTTTCATCATTATATGCAGTGTACTATAATTTACCGTAATAATATACAGGGTGTTTGGTAGGGAGTATGACAAACTTGACATGTTTTCTGATTATAACTTAGACCTAAGACTCAAGGTCATAGAGCTATGATTATTTTTCAATATTTATGAAAATATCACATTATTTTAATTTCTTTTCTTAGTATTTTTTTTCCTTTTGCATTTATGCACTGAAAATAATTTTGGCATCCTTAATGTATGTTTGTTATTGAATAATGATAATTTTTACAGATGTAATCTAAAAAAATAATTGGTGCGCTCACACGCTCAAACGCTCACAAACACACAATGGGTTAAAAAAACTTACTACCTACTTATTTTTGTTCTTTTTTTTTAATAAAACCGAAAGCGATGCAGATCTTCGAATTATTTTAAAAACACCTTTGGTTCATGCTCTTTCTAATGGCATACTACATGTATCAAAAAACTTACCTTGAAAAAAGGTAGAGTAAAAATGTCACAAAAAGTGGCATGACCTGGAAAAATTTACACATTGGAATTTTTCTTGCTCAATGTTATCGGGAACACTTAGGTCTTAAACCAAAAAAGTGACCTCCCTCCTTTCGCTTTAGCCGCCTATATAGAAAAAATTTTGAATCGTGTCAATCAGATGATAGCTATGACCAAAAATTGAAGTAACCAAAAAAATCGACTGGGGGTCATTTTAAAAGTAGGAGTGTCTACTTTTAAAAGCTGTGTGCGCCTTTGTAAAATTAAACATGGCGGCACCAATGTGGCGGCTGAAAACGATAAATTTTTCAGAAAAATTTACAAAAACGCACACAAAAAAAATTGGTCCATATATGAAATGGTATATATGATTTTCGAAGGGTTATGGGGAGGTTTTAATAGCAGATTCGTATTGGGCATGCAAGAAACCTAAGATAGGACGCGTCACACAGTGGATACGTTCCGCCGGTGAAATTATTCATTTTTCTGACGGTTCTTTAGCGAGTGCTAAAAACTGAACAATTGAAGAAAAATTCTAACCATGAATTCGTGTTCAGGAGGTAAAAATACATCGAAAATCGCATATACCATAATATGGACCAATTTTTTTTGTATGCGTTTTTGTACATTTTTCTGAAAAATTTAGGGTTTTTAGCCGCCATATTGGAGCCGCCATGTTAAATTTTGCAAAGACGACACAGCTTTTAAAAGTAGGCACTCTAACCTTTAAAATGAGCCCTCAGTCTATTTTGCTTTCCCATTTTGAAAATTTTATGTCGATATAAATCAATATCAAGCAAAAAAAAAATTGTCGGTCGGTCGATCGGTCTGTCCGGGAAATCTTGTGGGCACGATAACTTAAGAACGCTTTAAGTTAGAGACTTGAAATTTAGCATACAGGTATGTTACCAAAAGTTCTAGCTAGGGATTTTTGGTGAACATTGGGGTTTGGACAATGGGGGCAAATGGGCAAAAATACATTTTTTTTAGAAAATTTTGAAAACTGCTATATAGGGGTTTTTGAGGTTGCTGAAATTGAATCTGATAATAAAATTTTTTTAATTCCACCCCCAAGGGGGTGAGAGGGTAAATATTTTAAAATATTTTCAATATTTTCCTCAAAATTGGTATATAGGGGCTTTTGGGGTTGACGAATTTGAATCTGATAATAAATTTTTTCTAATTTCACCCCCTGAGGGGTGGGGGGCAGTTTTTGTGAAAACTGGTATATTGGGGTTTTTGAGGTTTCTGAAAGTGAATCTGATAATAAAAAAATTCTAAATCCACCCCCTGAGGGGTGGGGGGTAGTTTTTATGGAAACTGGTGTATTAGGGTTTTTGAGGTTGATGAAAGTGAATCTGATAATAAAAATATTCTAAATCCACACACTGAGGTTGCTGAAAGTGAATCTGATAATAAAAAATTCTAAATCCACCCCCCGAGGGGGGGGGGTAGTTTTCGTGGAAACTGGTGTACTGGAGTTTTTGAGGTTTTTGAAAGGGAATCTGATTAAAACAAAATTCTAACTTTACCCGCAAAGGGGCAGAGGGTAGTTTTCGTGAAAATTGGTATACCATGGTTTTTATGGTGGCTGAAAGTGAATCTGATAATAAAATAATCCATTTTACGCGCGAAGGTGAAAAATGCTAAAGCTCTTTTACTGGGCAGTGTATTTTTGGTTACTTCAATTTTTGGTCATAGCTATGATCCGATTGACACGTAATATCCCATATACAGCGTGATTGACCTGCCAAAAATCACGCATTTGGTTGTCTAGAAATTTAAAAAAAGGTGGAAGAAAATACCATATAGTTAAAAGAGAAAACTTTCTGTTTAATGTGGCAATTTATTCAATAATTTTATTTTAATCTAATTAATAAGGTACATTGCATTATAAATTATGTCTATTTGTTTAATTAAAAAAGTATTTTTTTTTATTATTTAACAAAATAAATGTCTTCGTGTTAATAAATTTTTTACTGTGTAAAATTACAAATATTCACTCCGGCTAAGCTACTTTTATAAAAGCCATATTGGGATCTTGCTATTTTCCCACAATTTGCGTAGTTAAACCAATTTTAGGTACTATTTTTATTGTAATTTAAACTGCCAAATTCCGGGCCGAATCCTAAAAACCAATCTTACTTCTACAAAATGCCATAATTTTGGATATATCTAAGCCTTGTCCAAATCACTCCAGTTTTGCAGAGGATATAAAAAATAGTTCACAATATTGATTTTCATTATTTAAATCTTATCAAATAAATCTTATACTTTGGGAGTCTTCTATCAGATTTGACATTTAATGTCAATTTTATTTGAAACAATTTTTTTTTTAATTTTAACAGAAAATTAATGTTTTTAGTAAAAACATCTATTAAATGACAAAGAAAATAAATATATTTTTTTAATTTTGGCATTTAAAAATGTTATGCTAAAAAATGCATAGTTAGTTGAATCGCCATGTATACAGGATTTTTAGTAAATGATTAATTTTAATTAATTAATTCTACATAGAAAAATATGAAAAAAAGTAGATGTACTCTTAGAAGGGTCGTGCTCCCTTGGGGCTCATTTCCGGACCAACCTTTATAGGAACTTTTTTTGATATTCATTGATAGAATCAACTGTTAAATTTCTCCAACCTATTTCTGAATAACCCTATATACAGGATGTCCAGTAAATGATGTCATTAATTTTAAAGGGTGATTCTACGTAGGAAAATATGAAAAAAAGTTCCTATAAACATTTGTCTAAAAATGCGTCCTAGGCCCCTTTGAAAATGGCTAAAAATTTCCGTTTTTATTTAATAACTCAGAAACGCTTTGAGGTACAGCAATGAGGTTTTGAAAGTAAACTAAACTTAATAAGGCACATCGTCGTATACTATCTTCATGTACTTATTTTAAACAGGGGTGTGCGAAACTGGGGGGCCTGATTAGTTTTTTGCCCCACACTTTTTTTTAATTTTACTTATGGAATATGATTCCTCAGGTCAAAATACATAAAAAAAGGTACTCCTGTTCTAATACTGTAGGATTAACCGTTTTCGAGAAAAATTAATTTGTAGGTGAAATTTCACGGATCGAGGACGAAAAATTAAGTACTAATATGTTTACAACCTAAATTTCAATGATGCAGGGTTGTCCTATAATAAAAACTAAGAAAAAAAGTTTCTATACATGTAGGTCGAAAAATCGCTTTTAAAGCTACTATGGTCCTTTAAAAATGGTGCATTGGAAGTACCTGAGTAACTTAGTTTTTCATGTACATTCACCTAGCATCATTGAAATTTAGGTTTTCAACATGTTAGTATTTAATTTTTCGTCCTCGAACCGTGAAATTGCATCTTCAAATAAATTTTTCTCGAAAACGGTTAGTCCTAAAGTATTACAACCAGAGTACATTTGGATGTATTTTTTATTTAATATTTCTGGAACCCTATAAACCACAGTAACGAATTTTTATACATGCCTTAACATTGATAAAGGTTATTATTTCGTGTAATTTTTATTTGGTAATTTTAACCAGGGACGTGCGAAATGGGGGGGGGGTCATTTTTTTGCCCCAAACTTTTTTATCTGTAATTTTTTTGAGATTTTCTCAATAAAATGTTAATCTTTAATTAAAAATACATAAAAAGGGTACTTTTAGAGCCAACCGTTTTCGAGAAAATTGCAATTAAAGGCAATTTTACGTTCTGAGCATCAAAAATAGGAAATAAAAAATTCTACATTAAAAATGTGAAAAAAAGCTTGTATACATCTAAGTTCGAAAATCAATTTTAAGAGTACTACGGCCTCTTAAAGAGTAACACTAATTAAGGGACCGTAGCTCCCTTAAAAGCGATTTGTGGATATTTGTGTATGGAAAGTTTTTTTCGTAGTTTTTTGATGCTCAGAACGTGAAATTGCTCTTTAATTGCAGTTTTCTTGAAAACGGTTGGCCCTACAGTGTTACATAAAGAGAACCTTTTTTATGTATTTTTATTTAAAGATGTATGTATGTATAGGGTGTATGGTACATGGATAGAAAGTTTTAAAGGGGTAATAGAAGAGCTCATTTTAAATCTATTGGACCAGATATACCCTTATACAAAGTCTCACCGTTTTTGAGATATCGGCCTTTTTAGATATTTTTGCGAAATAGTTGAATTTTTCCTGGAACATATTATTTTTTGTGAAACTAAATACTTTAAGTTTTCCTAAATAGTTTTTTAGATGTTCTTAATATGCACTTTGTTGAAACAATACAAAAAGAAATGCTGAATTATTAGAATACAAAATACACTGCCCAGTAAAAGAGCTTTCCCATTTTTCACCTCCGCGCGTAAAATGGATTTTTTTATTATCAGATTCACTTTCAGCAACCATAAAAACCTTGGTATAGCAATTTTTACGAAAACTACCCTCTGCCCCTTTGGGGGTGAAGTTAGAATTTTGTTATAATCAGATTCCCTTTCAACAACCTCAAAAACCCCAATATACCAATTTTCACGAAAACTACCCCTCACCCCTCAGGGGGTGGATTTAGAATATTTTTATTATCAGATTTACTTTCAGCAACCTCAAAAACTCCAATACACCAGTTTTTACGAAAACTACCCCCCACCCCTCACGGGGTGGATTTAGAATTTTTTTTTATCAGATTCACTTTTGGAAACCTCAAAAACCCCAATATACCAGTTTTTACAAAAACTACCCCCACCCCTCAGGGGGTGAAATTAGAAAAAAGTGATTACCAGATTCAAATTCGTCAACCCCAAAAGCCCCTATATACCAATTTTGAGGAAAATATTGAAAATATTTTAAAATATTTACCCCCTCACACCCTTGGGGGTGGATTTAAAAAAAAATTATTATTAGATTCTATTTCAGCAACCTCAAAAACCCCTATATAGCAATTTTAAAATTTTTCTAAAAAAATGTATTTTTGCCCATGCCCCCCTTGCTGCGCCCCAATGTTCACCAAAAACAATCCCGAGCGAGAACTTTTGGTAACATACCTGTATACCAAATTTCAAGTCTCTATCTTAAAGCGTTCGTGCCCACAAGATTTCCAGGACAGACCGACCGACCGATCGACCGACCGATCCACAGTGGTTCAGAATTAAATAAAAATTGACAAAATTCTGAATTTTTGTGTACTTATATTTTCGATACCTCTGATTACGAATATCATAATGAAAAATCTGAAAAAAAAATTTTCGCGCCACTAAGGTGGAATATTTTATTTTATATTTTCGATTTTGATGAAATTTGGTATGTATGCTTCATTTAAGATCCTTTATATGAATCAATACCTAAAAGTTCAAAATTTGGTATAGAGAAAAAGTTAGGGTGGTTCGACTTTTAAGATGTGGTCTTAATTGATCTAAATTAAGCCTTATAATTAGGTTTATATTATTTATTACTTACATCTGTTCATAATTAAGCCCCTGAATATGATAAAGTCCATACCAATGTAAAAAATAAAAAAATAGGTCAATTATTGTAATAATTGAAGTTTCAAGGTCATGCGCCATATTGCGACAAACAATAATTTTATAGATGAAAGTAGTGTCTT
Source organism: Brachypterus glaber (assembly GCA_958510825.1). Classification (NCBI taxonomy): domain Eukaryota; kingdom Metazoa; phylum Arthropoda; class Insecta; order Coleoptera; family Kateretidae; genus Brachypterus; species Brachypterus glaber. Next base: position 21,934,166 of record OY294046.1, read on the forward strand.
GTTTTATTCCTATGTATGCTTAAAATCACTATATTTTATTTTTAAAATATGTTTTACTCTACCATTAGGACAGTTTAACTTGAGAACAGGAGAAAAAATAGTAATTATCAATTAAAAAAAAAAAACGCTTAAAATCGCCCAGGTTTTTTTATATGCTTTTTTTCCCAACATATGGTACTATCAAAATATGAAAAAGAAAGTTGCCCGAAATGGCACGTTTTTGAAAAAACTTGATTTAAATATTTTTATATTTTCCTGATAGAGAAATTTAACTGTTTTAATGCTACTTTTAGTTTAAGAACGTATTTTTACAACAAATTTTATAAGTTCCTTGTACATAATTATTCTTATTAGTACCTACTAAAATATTTTAAGTATGGTTAAATATTTAAAACCAATTAAATAACATGTTTTAATAGGATATTTCCAGCGTTATTGTAATTTTAGCCTAATATTTGAATCCTTAATCTCGGACCATTTGTAATCCTTAATAAACCAAGGAATAAGTTATGATTTTATGATTTTTATTTGCTTAAGCAACTTAGTTTTAAAAGTCATAAAATAACCCTTTTTAAATTAAAACTAGCATCAAAACAGTTAAATTACTCCATCAGGAAAATATGAAAAAAAAGTCCAAACGAAAATATTTAAATTAAGTTTTTTTAAAAACGTGCCATTTCGGGCGACTTTTTTTTTTCATATTTTGATAGTACCATATGTTGGGAAAAAAATGCATATAAAAAAAACTGGGCGATTTTAAGCGTTTTTTTTTAAATTGATAATTACTATTTTTTTCTCCTGTTCTCAAGTTAAACTGTCTTAATGGTAGAGTAAAACATATTTTAAAAATAAAATATAGTCATTTTAAGCATACATAGGGATAAAACAAGACACTACTTTCATCTATAAAATTATTGTCGCAATATGGCGCATGACCTTGAAACTTCAATTTTTACAATATTTTTTTATTTTTTACATTGGTATGGACTTTATCATATTCAGGGGCTTAATTATAAACAGATTTAAGTAATAAATAATATAAACCTAATTATAAGGCTTAATTTAGATCAATTAAGACCACATCTTAAAAGTCGAACCACCGTAACTTTTTCTCTATACCAAATTTTGAACTTTTAGGTATTGATTCATATAAAGGATCTTAAATGAAGCATCCATACAAAATTTCATCAAAATCGAAAATATAAAATAAAATATGTTCCACCCTAGTGGCGCTAAAATTTTTTTTTCAGATTATTCATTATGATATTCGTAATTAGCGGTATCGAAAATATAAGTACACAAAAATTCAGAATTTTGTCAATTTTTATTTAATTCTGAACCACTGTGCGATCGGCCGACCGACAATTTTTTTACCAAAAGTAGCAAAAACCAGCATTGGCTGAGCTGGATGTGTTCACTGTGTCTACATCAAAATTTTATAATAATAATAATAATAATAATAATTTATTTATTTCCATAGATGTAAATACATATAGGATAATGTCAGCTTAAAAACTAAATACAAAAAAAATAAAATTGACGTGAAATTTACAACAAAATAAAAATATACATAAAAATTACAAAGATTAAAATATATATACACAAATATAAATAGATTAAAAATATTATTTCTAAGACCATCTTTTGCCTAAAAATTCCGAAAGTGAATAAAAGACGTTTTCCTTTAAGAATAGTTTTGTCTTAACTTTAAATTGATTAAAGCTGCCTGTGTTTTGTATACTTAAAGGTAAATTATTGTAAAGTCTAATGGAAGTATGTTTTGGGCCTTTGCTTACCTGAGTTAGATTAAAGGAAGGTACGTATAATAAATCAGCCTGTCTAGTTGAGTAATTATTTATGTCTCCATATGTTACAAAATTATTTTTGTTTTTCCTAATAAAAATTACACATTGAAATATATACATATTATACACGGTCATAATTCCATGTTCTTTGAACAATGTTCTGCATGTAGAGGTATAGGGTACTCTGAACATAAAGCGTAAAATCCTCTTTTGAAGAATGAAAACTTTTTCAAAATCTACACTGTTCCCCCAACATATTAGTCCATAAGCAAGAACTGAATTAATGCAACCGTAATAAAAATTCACAAGTGTTGAAGTGCTAACAGCATTTCTTAGTTGGAGAACACAGTAGCTTTTATAGGCCAAACGTTTTAAAATATCTTCAATATGATACTTCCAAGAGACAGACGAATCTAAATGTACACCCAAAAATTTAGAATTATTGTTAAGTTTAATGGTTCTCTTGTCAGATCTTACCAAAATGCTAAAATCCAGTTTTGTTCTATTGGGATAAAACATAACTAAATTGGTTTTCCCTGCATTCAAAATTAACCCATTTTCATTACACCAATCAAACATGTTTTGAACACACACATTTAGTTTTTGGGAAAGTGATGATACATCCTTAGCAGATACTAATTCAGAAGTTTCGTCTGCAAACAGTGTTAAGTGCTCATTTGAAGAAAGGTCATTTATAAAAACAAGAAATAAAAACGGCCCTAGAATACTACCCTGCCTGATTCACATAGTAGTTTTTCTGAGTATACATGTTGGCCATTCTCACTAGTGACTCTAACAGTTTGATATCTCCCAGACAGATATGTCTTCAACCACTTAAGAGCAGACCCACGTATACGGTAAGCATATAGTTTATTTAGTAGAAGTTTGTGATTTATTGTGCCAAATGCTCTAGATAAATCGTAAAACAGACCACAAGTTTTTAATCTATTGTCCAAATTGTCTAGTATTTTGTCAAACAAAGAGAATATCGCATCTTGAGTAGATCTGCCTTTGGTGAATCCGTATTGTCTAGGAGATAGCAAGCTATTTTTTATCATGAAGTCCAATATCCTAAAATAAAAGGCCTTCTCAAATATTTTGGAAAAAAACTGACAAAAGAGCCACCGGTCTATAATTTTCCGTTAAATCTGGATCACCTTTTTTATATATAGGAACAACTATAGCGGTTTTTAATTCACCAGGAAAGTATCCGATTTCAAATGAGCAATTGATTAATTCAGTTAATGGCCCTACAAGATATTTTGAAACATCCTTAATTAAATTGCAAGGAACTCCATCTAGTCCAGCAGATTTTTTATTTGAGACAGACATAATAATATTGTTGACCTCTTCAGGTGTAACAGGTCCGAGAAATATTGAGTTATTATTATATGTTATTTTTGGGGAGGGTAGATTTTGTGACATTATTTGATATAAGAGATTTTACAGAACTAATAAAATAATCATTTAATGAATTAGCAGTTTCCTCTGGGCTTAAAGGTTTATTTTGAGAATTTGTGGGTGTTGGCAAATTATTCTTTCTCTTCTTTAAATTTAAATGTGCCTTTACAATGTCCCATGCTGCTTTATTTTTGTTATCAGCGTTACTTAAAATGGTATCATGATATGCTTTTTTTGCCAATTCAATATTTAATTCATGCTTTTTAACTAGTTTTTTATAGATTTCGTGTATAAAGGGGTCACGTGCCGACTTGTAAAGATGAAATATTTCTTTTACAAAGTTACTTTCATCAACAAGTCTCTTCGTGATCCACGGATTTTTATTTATTTTTTGTTTATTTTTAACATTGACAAAAGGAAAGGCCATATTGAAAATATTGTTAAATTTATTCAAGAAATAGGTAAATTTGTTTTCATTCTCTAGGGTATGCAACTGATTCCAAGATTCACGCTGTAATAAATATTCAAAATATACTTTATTATTTTTGTTAAAAAGTCTCTTTCAAGTACTATTTACTGTTTTGCAAGATTTAATGTTATTCATTAATCCCAAAATTTGAGCACTATGGTCAGAGTATCCAAACTCAACGGTAGAACTATTTATATTATCATTGGTAGTTGTAAATATATTATCAAGCTGTGTACCTGATATTACTCTTAAGATTTCCTGAAACGTTTGATTATAACCATATGAAGACATTAGATTAACAAGTTTACAAGCATTAATATCATTAAAGTCTAAAAAGTTATAGTTAAAATCTCCACAGATAAACTTTTGACCCTTAACTACCATTAAACGATCCAAAAAATTCTCTTATGAACTAAGAAAAAATTCATGGTTAACTTTAAGATCAATAGGGGACCTGTATACAGCGCCTGTGTAAATATTTGAATTATTATACTGAATACTTACACAAACAGCTTCAAACAACTTATCTGTCATTTTAACCGAGCTTAAAATGACTTCTTTGTAAGTGAGATCATTCCGAACTAAGATTAAGACACCTCCTCCTCCTTGGTCTGTTCTACCATAGTGACTAGCTAGATTGTAGTTAAATATGTTCATTAATTCGGCGCCCTCTTTATTTATTCTAGGCTCTGTAATACATACCACTTCAGGATAGTGATGTTTCGCCAGAAAAACATTTAACTTGTCTATCTTAAATTTTATACTTCGAATATTCAGATTAATTATGTAAATATAACATTAAAGTTTTGCATGTTATTATTATCTAATTGTCTTTATACTATTTTTTGAACACAGGTGGGCATATTCTTGGGTAAATCTAAAGAGTATACATATAGGTGTTGAGCTGTGTGATCTGATAAACCAGGGTCTTCAACCACACTGATATGATGCGTAGAATTTTTCATATTGTAAAATTTTATTTTAATATACTCAGTCTGTAAGCTCCGATTTTTAAAAGCATGCGTGAATAACCTTGGATGTTCTATTTTTAAATTTCGACCCTCTTTTAAGTAATATCCTTGACTCTAACTTGTCCTATGTTGCTAGGGCAAAGATTCAAATGTTCTCGCGAGAACCTCACCTAAAATCACATAAGCGTGTGTGACCTAAATATGCCTCATTTTAATTTATGGGTTTTCAAAAAGAATAAATGGAGTGAACTTCTTAAATCTTGATCAGTCTTGAATAGTTTTTTGTCTAGTTAATTAAAAAGTGTCTAGTAGTGTCAATAGTGAAAACGTAAGTGCAGTGTTCCTATACAGGAGGATTTTTATCCACCTGTTTAGAATAATTTAAAGAATTATTCTTTGATTAAAAATTCTTTTTGTTTGAACTTTGAAAATGTTTGGGACTTGTAATTTCAATGTTAAAAATATTAACGCGATTTTAAACACTTAAATATTTTTCGTTCGAGTACTTTAAAATATTTTCGAATTTTATTCGGTTCGATTTGCTATCTACACTGTTAGAAATTTTGGTGATAATGAACTTTGAGAAATATTGCGTGGAAATATTTAAAGACATTCTCGTTTTAATATTTACACTGAGAGAAATGTGCACAGTAAATTGGGGTTTGAAAATTATGGTGAAAAGTTGGAATTTCAAACATACAATGTTTTAATTTAGAAGTATGTAATGGAAAACTAATACATAATGGAAATAAGAATTTAAGGGCTTTGCATAGAAGTAGGACTTAGAAGTAGGAATTTATCTTTCATTTTCTTGAAGATTTTATTCACATTTATTTAATATATTATTCTTAAGTTAAGAAGAAATCGTTTTAATCTGTTTCCAAACCACCATCTTACTAGAACTTATTAAGCTCCCGAATAAAGTGATACGTGGTTAAGGATATTCTCCGCTCGGGTATACTTTAAATACTATAGATTGGATGGCCAACCTAACTGAGTAAGATATAATAAAAGTTATAATTAACCGCTCGACTATAACCGAATTATATACCACATCACAAAATTAGTGATCGAATTTTCGATATCACATCATTGGTGTTCAAGTGATACGGGACTTTAAAATCGATTTTAAAACAGCAATTTTGGTGCAGAAGTATTTAAAAAAAAATCGAAAAGAAACGAAATTATGACAAAAGAGTCTGTAAGATAAATATTTTTTTTTATGAAAAACAAATTTTAAAAATCGGTTTTGATGTGAGATTGGAATATATTTGGTTAAAATCAAAAATATGCTAAGGGAAACAGTAACTTCAGAAACTTGAGTAATGTCGGAAAAGGCAGATTTTTGGAAAAAACGATCAACATCAAAAATTGGCCGTATCATGAAGAATGGAAAAATGGTAATATTTTGCAAAAATTGCAGAATTTTATGAGATGTGGAAAAATTTCAATTAAAGGGAGGAACTTTTTTTCAAAAATGTTGGTATGTTTTTTCTCAAGTTATTTGTTGTAGATTTGTGTAAAGTATGAAATCGTATTTAATTTTTTTGGAAATTTTAAGTGTTTTTTGTTGAATTTTTGGGTTTTTTGTTGAATTTCTGGGTTTTTAATTATTATATATATATATATTACAATTTTTTATCTTTGAAATAAAGTATAAAAATACGATTTGATACTTAGGCAATATTTTTTTCAATGGTATTTTTTCTTTGTCAGAAAGAAATTAATAGACTTAGATTAAGAGTATTTGATAATTTTGATTTGAACTGGACGGAAAAAAATATATATTTAGTTTTCTTTATTAGCGTGTACCTTATTTTATTTAATGGAATAATTTTTCAAGATATTTTAATTTTTTCAATATTTTTAGGGTACTTTTTCAAAAAAAAGTAAGTAAAATTTTTTAGATTTGTATTTTATTAGTAAAAAAAAATAATAGATTTGTTAAAGTGCACAATGTTTTTATAAATATAATTCTTTTTGGGATTATTTTTTTTTAATTTTTTGAAACTTATACTATGATTTTTTTTTAAATAGTATAGTTTTTTTTAGCAATATTTTTTGTAAAAGAAATAATTTATATTTTTTTTTTAAATATTTTTTTTTAAATAAATTTAAATTTGATTTTTTTTAATTAAGGTGGAACTACAGTATGATTTTTTTTTTAAAGTTATGATTTATTTATTTCTTGGAAACTAGATTTTAAATTTTATTTTATTAGATATATTTTAATTTTTTAACGTTTGAGTTAAACGTTAACGTGTGAAAATTTAAACAAAATATTTAAAATTACAAAAAAATATATCTTCAGTTTAATATATAAAGAATACTTACTTAATTGTAGTTTAAATATCTTGAAAAATTTTTAGTTGATTTATGATTTTTTTTTATTATAAAAAAAAATATATTTTTTTTAGAACCACATAATATAAGTTTTTAATGTTGTTTTAAGTATACAAGGAATACATAATTCTGTCGTCACTTATAGGTGCACCCTCGGTTTTTTGAAATGTTTGTGTAATAAAATTAAAAATGTTTACGTTTCGAAAATTTATTTGTTTAGGTTAACAATTGTACATGGTTTTTAACTTAATATATTCATAAGAGTGTTACGGTTATCTATTTTATTGGGGATGTTGATTTTCAGTTTTTATAAAAAATACTTATTGGTGTGGAATTAGTTAACCCATACGTAAATAAGTGTTTTCTTTTCTCAGATTTTTTTTTCCGAAATATTTATATATATATATATATATATATATATATATATATATATATATTTTTTTTTTTTTTTTTTCATAATTTCAGTTTATAATTTTAGTTTATAAATTTAAAAAAAAATAATTTCAAGCCAAACGAATTTGTTTAGTATAGTCTGAGAAAACCTACAGTTTTATGGAAAAATACTGTTTGTTCAGTACTGATCACACTGAACGTAACTATAATTTTCTCCGTGTGTTAAATTATTTTATTTTAAGGAAATTTACAGTTTTATGATTGATTAATATTGTTGTATTTTATATAGGCAAGATATTTATTGCACAAAGACATAGATACCCGGTAAAAAGATTGTCACATATTTTGCTTTTCCATTTAATAATTTGTCAAAGTAGGAAAAGCCTGGTTTTTTGTTTTTTTTTTAGAAAATTGTAAGAAAAATATTTTTTTTTATAGAGAAAGGTTAAAAAGTTGCATTGATTTAAAAGTGTATTTGAGTAAAAGTTTTTTTTTCTGAAAAAACTAAGGTTAAAGGTTATTAAAGGTTTTAAAGGTCCAGTTCAAATTAAGGCAGCAAGTTATGTATTATTAAATTAATTATGGTTGGGTGGGTATATTGATTGATTGATTGATTGATTGATTGATTGATGAAGAGAAACAAGATGAGGATTCGTACCTCAAACACTGCGGCCACCTGCGGGCCTATTGTGTTATTCTTGGGTCTCTTGCTAGTCAAACAGCTTCGTTTCCTTTATCAGGCTTACTAGGCTGTTTACTAGATCTAGTTTACTAGATTTGCATTGGAGGGTTACCATTTCCCGGTTGCCGGTGTCTCCAGCGATGTAGAGCCACGCAGTAAACACGAGAGGCTGTTTCCGACTCCTCATTACACAGTCTGCATATTGGCTCATCACTATACACACGGATGGTGTGCATGTATTTCCTCAGGTGGCAGTGACCAGTTATTAGCCCTATCACCTTCCTAAGGTGATCCCTGCCAAGATGTAGAAGTTTCTTGGTTATTGGACCAGCAGTTATTGCACCGCCAAGTATTAACTTGCTTTGCCTGAGTCCCGGTGCCTGACCCCACTGTAAATTTTGCTGGGATGTTATCCAGTTGGATATCCAGCTTTTTACCGTGGTTTTGGTTATGCCAATAGCCGGCTCAGGTCCAATGAAGGGAGTTTCTGATCCTTCTCTTGCGAGTTGATCTGCTCTCTCATTGCCATCAATGCCTTTGTGCCCTGGCACCCACCCTAAGGTTACTTTATTGTGGCTAAGGTTATCAGGTTATTTCGACAGTCCCAAACCTGTTTAGATTTGGTTTCAAAGTTAGATATGGATTTGATTGCCGATTGACTATCAGAAAGTATGAGGATTTTCCTATTACTATAGTCCCTCCTCAAGTTTTCCTGAATACACTTATTAATAGCAATTATTATAATAATTATAATTCTGCTTGAAATACAGTAGCATACCTCCCAAGAGAAAGGGATTTGTCCCATTTGACAGTTTCCCCGTGTATTCCAGCACCAGTTCCACTGTTCATCTTAGAGCCATCCGTGTACCAGACTAAGCCCTGCGTTCGACAGTGTTGTTTAACATACTCTTCATTCCAGTTGAGCTGGACGTTGAAAGGAATGTCAAAGTTAAATGCTACCAGCATTGAATAGCTGCTCATCTCTAGCAATGAGTACAATATTCGTAAGTTGGGTGTGCCCACAGTCATCTGTAGGTCTCCAAATACCTGCATTATTTATCCTGTAAGCAGCCATTCTCGCATCGGCCTTAATGATAATTTTAAGGGAGGGAAGGCCTAACAGTATTTCCATAGCCAGAGTTGGAGTTGGGTATATTAAAATACTAGTAATGTTTTGTAATGAAAGATACAATTTTTGGTGTAATAAGGGTGAAACATATGTATAAACAAAATGAAGTTCAATAATAAGTTATGTTTTTGTTTTTTAGTATTTTTGGTGAATTCGAAATATCGTATAAAATGCTTATATCGCATATATGTAACTAATAATAAATATATTTATTGAACTTTTACATTCAGAAGGCTAATGTAGTCTTTCTGCCTATGTAATATAGAGTGTAAATAAAATAAAATAAAATATCGGAAAGGTCTCAGAAAAGTTATAACAATAACTTGAGAACGCCTACAATAAAGGATGATTTTTTATTATAATTTACGTTAAAGTTTGGATTATAAAAGGGTTACGTTATGTAAAAATAATTAACCAGTTGGTAAAAATGTGTAATATATCGTAAAACAGCTTAACGTAGTTTAAAGTAAATCAAATAAATTTATTCTGTCTCAAAGCATTGATATGATAACTTGGGAACGCCTGCAATTCATTGTAATATAGGATTATTTTTATTGAGAATTACCTTGGGATTTATGTAAAAAGTTGGTATATTACAGGGGTATGTTACGTAAGTTTAACTATCTAGTTGAGAGTATAATATTTTAAGGTATTATAATGTGGTCCGAGAATAAATTTAAATGGTTACATGAAGGAGGACATAGTCCATTATGGTTTTAAAATTGCTATATAAGCAAAAGTGGAGGTTATAAAATGGTGCAAAGATTTAGTAGAGTCCTCCCCAAACACTTATAATTATTTTGTTTTATGTATAAAATGTAGTATTTAATATTATGTATTTGATGTATTCTATGTTTTTTTTTTTATATATACGCACATTCAAATCTACTTTGTAAATTTTAGTGCATATTAGCATATTTGTTGCAAATTATTTATTATTTATATTGTGAAACTTAAATGCAATAAATATTATTATTATAGTTATTATTATTTGAAAAGGTGTAAGAAATTTACGAAAATGGCCAAAATTTCGCAAAAAGTATTACGACAGTACGATTAGTAAAATCTGGAAATCGTAAGAAATTTGACAAAAAGTATTACAATTGAGTAAAGACTCTCACTTTAAATCAGGAGATTGGGTAGCGTTATTAACACAGAACCTGGAAGTCTTGGTTAATTAAAAATTACCAAGGGAAACTGCCATGGTCTTGGTGGCAGGGGCCGTGAACTAGAGGTATGGATTTTTGATCAAAATTGAAAAATGGGTAAAATGTTATGGAGTAAAAAAAAATAAGCACCGGTAAATAGTCGACAAATTATGGATTGGTTGCAATAAGGGTTGCAAATACTGCAGTATATTTTTGTGAAATAAATGATATTATTATAAAATGAGTTAAAGGGAGTCTCGGAAAAGTATTAGTAGTCTCAATACGAGGGATATTTCGAATATAGTTAAGTAACTAATGATTATAAATAGTCCAATAAGTGGCTATATAAATATTGAACTTTATTTATGTTGAAATTTTTTAAGGGGTTATTTATTATTGGTATAACTTATTTTTCAAGTTTACTAAGTTGCAGTTATTTAAAGCATGTTAAACTGCATATTATTGACCATATAACTTATTAGTCAAGTTGTTTAGTACAAAGTTATTTTTTTTATTGAAGTTTATGGTATAATGAATAAAACAGAGAGGCCTTTTGAAGTTTATGTAAGTAATAATGTAAATTATTAACTACGTGTCTTATGTAGAAAATATAACTTGTTGTTCTTAAAAGTAATGTTTTAGTTTTTATTATGATTTTTATTTAGTTATAGGTTTTTGATATTTGTAATGTGTTTTGAAAATCCAACTTAAGCAAGAACCGAACATGAAAATGTTGCACATTTTCTTTTTGAAAAATGCTTATCATTTTTCAAAAATTAGGGGAAAAGTTATGATATGATGTGTAGAATTTTGCATATTGTAAAATCCTATTTTAATATACTCAGTCTGTAAGCCCTGATTTTTAAAAGCATGCTTGAATAACCTTGGATCTTCTATTATAAAATTTCGACCCTCTTGATCAGTCTTGAATAGTTTTTTGTCTAGTTAATTAAAAAGTGTCTAGTAGTGTCAATAGTGAAAATGTAAGTGCAGTGTTCCTATACAGGAGGATTTTTATCCACCTGTTAAGAATAATTTAAAGAATTATTCTTTGATTAAAAATTCTTTTTGTTTGAACTTTGAAAATTTTTGGGACTTGTAATTTCAATGTTAAAAATATTAACGCGATTTTGGATACTTAAATATTTTTCGTTTGAGTACTTTAAAATATTTTCGAATTTTATTCGGTTCGATTTGCTATCTACACTGTTGGAAATTTTGGTGATAATGAACTTTGAGAAATATTGTGTGGAAATATTTAAAGACTTATACATTCCCGTTTTAATATTTACACTGAGAGAAATGTGCACAGTAAATTGGGTTTTGAAAATTATGGTGAAAAGTTGGAATTTCAAACATAGAATGTTTTAATTTAGAAGTATGTAATGAAAAACTAATACATAATGGAAATAAGAATTTAAGGGATTTGCATAGAAGTAGGACTTAGAAGTAGGAATTTATCTTTCATTTTCTTGAAGAATTTATTCACATTTATTTAATATATTATTCTTAAGTTAAGAAGAAATCGTTTTAATCTGTTTCCAAAGCACCATCTTCCTAGAACTCATTAAGCTCCCGAATAAAGTGATACGTGGTTAAGTATATTCTCCGCTCGGGTATACTTTAAATACTATAGATTGAATGGCCAACCTAACTGAGTAAGTTATAATAAAAGTTATAATTAACCGCTCGACTATAACCGAATTATATACCACATCACAAAATTAGTGATCGAATTTTCGATATCACATCAACACAGTCAATATGTTTAAAATCAGTTATAAAATGATCTAAAGCTTTTGCTGTGGTCTTCGCTACTCTGGTAGGAGTATTGGGTAAGCAAACTAATTGATATAAGTTGACCAGGTCAAGAAGCATACTAGATTCATCATAATCTATTAAAGTATTCACATTGAGATCCCCACAAATGATTTCATTTTTAAATTTACTGGTAAGAGTATTGATAAGAGTAAACAAACCCTCTAGAAACCCATCAAAGTCTTTTTCGGGTGCCCTATATACTGTTGCTATGCAGACTTCACTTTTATATACTACGCTACATACCTCAAAAACTTGTTCCACACAGAGATCACTTACATCGAAAATTCTACATCTATTTATTAAGGAATTTTTGACAAAAATACCTGATCCACCCTTGGTTTTGTTTGATCGGCAAAAGGAAGTATTAATTAACTGAAAAAGGCAAATCGGCGCCGGTGAGAATCGAACTCACGCTATTTGGGTAGTAAATTAAAAAATTTATTTTTGAATTTTAAGTTTATGATTAAATGTTAATTTGCAACCTTTTGTTATATTCTTTCCCCTCAATAAAAATAGAATATAAATAGAAAAATAGTGCGTTTTTATTTTTTAGTCCACCTTTTTTTGTTAACTTTTAAACTTGCGGTTATAAATAAGGATTTAGGTAATTAATGCTGATAGACATTTTTTTTTTGGTTTTGAGAATATATTGTAGTAGTAGATTCCAACCACAACAAATTTTTTACTATAAATATGTTCCCAAAGCTATAAAAATACATTCAAGTTACATATTTTACCACATTAAATTCGTTTTTTGACACGATCTTACAAACCATTGCAGAAAAAATGCACCAAACTGGGACAGTTAGACTGTGACTGACATTAACAAAAATAACAGTGTTTATCACAGTCTAAACAAAAACTTATTTCGCCCATAAAAGGGTAGCCACTTGAATTTTGCTACTAACCCATTTTAGAGGACGCTGAACACCCCTGTGCAATCAGTTTTAATGTAAAAAAATTGCTAATATGTTTTCTCGAAAAAACGACTTTTCAAAAAATCGTAGCAGGCTCAGATTTAATCTTTGCAAAACTAATTCAGTTCAGTAAATGCAGTTTTTGATGAGGTATTTAAAAAAAAAATACCCGACCCTCATAAAATAACAAGAGCCAATTTTACAGGCGTGATTCCTATTTAAACGGAACACTATATATCAATACCAATCACAAGGTGATTGGTTATTGGACCTATTCCTTAAAAGGGGTTATACTATAGGTCATTTGCAACAAATTAAGTCCCATCAACTGGTGGTAGGATATGAGCCCTAAGAGAGCTACTGCCCTTTAAAATTGTAATAAAAATAATGTTTTTAATTAATAACGCTGCTACCCTTTAAGCTAGAGTGACGAGCTTTTGTATGTATACTAGTATTAATAAGGGAAATAATTTTATATTAATTAATTTTTTTGAATTTATCCAGAGGAGTCCCTAGACGGAAAAATGTATT
>OY294046.1:21947975-21988306 GCA_958510825.1 Brachypterus glaber
AAAGATGGAGGGCGTGCAAAGAAAATTGCTTTTGAGGGTGGCTAGCTCCTATCGTACTGCATCCACAAGGGCTGTGCAAGTCATAACTAGTATACCACCTATCGAACTCAAAGTAGAGGAGAGAAGGTATATACACGAAGCCCAGGGGGATAAATCTATGGCCAAAAGGGAAGCAAAAGAAAGAACTTTGGAAAAGTGGCAAGAGATGTGGGACAATAATATCGACAATGGACGAAAAGGCTAATTCCAAACCTGAAGGCATGGCTTGAGTGCAAACACAGAAAGACCGAGTATTACACAACGCAGGTACTAACGAATCATGGTTCTTTTCAAACTTACCTGAAAGATTTGGTGCTACACAGTCCGAAACTTGTATCTATTGCGAGGAATCGATACAGTCGAGCATACCTTGTTTCAGAGCGAGAGATGGGAGAGGTACCGACAAGAGACTTACCTGGTGCTAGGAATTTTAAATCCGGATAATATAGTAGCGACTATGATCCAAAGTGAAAGGAATTGGAATGACATACAACGTTATTTTAGGAAGGTCATGGAATGCAAGGAGAAGGAACGAAACGAGAGACAAAGGAGAGATCGACGTTAATAAGGCAAAGCTTCTATCTGATGTAAACCAAGACACGGTAATTTCGGATAGAAGTGAGAGAAGAGGCAGGGGGTTTTAGCGGGTAAAAATCCCGCACTACTGTTGGCAAGTGCAAGTGCCTTTTGAAGGTTTGCCCCAAAAAAAAAAACTACCACTACCACTACCACTACCACTACCACTACCACTACCACTACCCCGTGTGGGGTTGTTGGTCCCTTATCGGGGGCCTCCTCGGGTTGCGGATATACCCGGGGCGGACAAAAACCAACAAACCTAATTCCAGAAGCGTCTGACCCAGAGTGGGAGGCTTTCTGATCTACAAGAATAGCGCTCGAACACATAACCTGGAAGTTAGGTTGTAAAATATAACGCAAAAACAAAACACTAATGAAATGTCGGAAGGTAAACTAAATGTACCCCAGGTGGGTAGAGCTATTAGCTCAAAATCCCACCCTACCATGGCAGGCTGCCCCTCGGACTCTGGGGAGGGCAAATCTCCGATTTATCAGGATACTAAAAAATTAACAGAAGATCTGTTTAAGAAAAGAGAAAACATTACCAATTCTCCACCATATACTAAACTAGAGAAATTGAATTGAGACCTGGTTAGCAATAATGATGCATCCACACAAATGGTATTATGTACGGAAGAGGAAACAGAAATAGCTAAGAAAATACGTTCGAAAATCGACAAGGGGACTGGCTATGACGACCTTAATAAAATCTATACGGAAGACTGGCCAAAAATGGTATTTAAAAGAGTCCAAGAATCTACGGAAGACGTGATGTCAGCTACATGGGAAGAAGACTTGGTAAATACAACAACAGAAGACTTAATGATGACAAAGGAAACATCCAGGCGTTTTAGAGACAGGTTTAATGGATTAGAGGAGCTAAGGGACCAACAGAAAAACTAGGGAGTGTAGCTTACATGGTGAATTCCATAACAGTACCGAATGGAAAGGGTGCTGAAAAAAAGGAGAGATATATATGGCATATGTTGATAGACACTGAGCCACTGGGACTATCAAACAACCTAAGCGACGTCTATAATAGTGCCTGTAAACTGAAAGACCTGTTAATACTACCGAAAGGAAAAAAGTTGCTGTGGCATTTTCAGCCACATATGAGTCAAGCTTCTTTGAAAAAACCCTGGAGTATGTCTTCCGCGACACAGACATAGATTTAAAAATATATAAAACAGGAAAGAATAGTACCCGCAAAAAAGGTAACGGGCAAGGTGAGGAATTACAACCACAAAGTAGCAGACGGTTTACTTCGCGAAGAGGCTGTCATTGTAAAAGCTAATGGCAAAACTTATGCTGACCTTGTTAAAGTATTAAGAAAAGATGTCAAATTAAACCAAATAGAGGTGTCAAAAATGCGGAAAACCCAAAATGGTGACCTATTGATGGAAATAAGCAAAGGAAGTGCTGAGCAACTACAAACTGAAATAAGCAACCAAACCCAGGGTATGCAAGTCATAAAGAAGACTAGCCAGGAAATTCTCCATATAAGAGGCATAGACGAGGTTACAACGCAGGAAGAAATCCTAGACGCACTAAAGGAAGTGCTAGGAGAAGCCTCTGCGAATTGTAGAGTAACATCTCTAAGAGCAGCATACGCGGGGACACAAAACGCTACGGTAATCGTAGATAAACACACAGCATCCAAGCTTCTACGTAAAAGAACCATTAAAATAGGTCAAACTGGACAAATGCAATAAATGTTGGGAACCTGGACATAAAGAAAATTCAAAGGCCCTGACAGAAAAGATCTATGCCTCAAATGCGCAGCACCAGGGCACAAAGCAAAAGAATGCAAAAATAATCGTTTCTTTCCACTTTGCAAAAAAGATGGGCATCAGGCAGGGGGAAGAAAGTGCGACTGGAGACCGAAACCATCAGAGAGTTCCTAGTGAGGGTCCTCCAAATAAACGTCGGTCTACGTCCGTGAAGCTCACGATATTCTTTATGCTACAGCTGTCGAAACTCAGGCGGATATTCTTATAGTCGGAAAACCAAACAAAACCATAGTTAGTAGTCCCGGCTGGTATACAGACAAAAGGAAAGATGCAGCCATCAAAACAGAAACCCTACCAGTCCAGTCAGTAGGCGGCGGAAACGGCTTCGTCTGGGTGGAAATAAATAATGTTGTTTATTACAGCTGCTACTTCTCACCTAACGCAAAAATAGACGACTTTGAGGATTGCCTGTCGAATCTGAGTATCTCTATTATGAATAACGGAAAAGAATCAATAGTATGCGGTGACTTTAATGGTAAAGCTCCAGAATGAGGGATGGCTTACACGGATGCCCGTGGAGATATCATCACCAGATAGGTGGCAGAACTTAACCTTATAGTTATCAATCAAGGAAATGAACCAAAGTTTGTCAGAGGGCCGTACACGTCCATTCTAGATCTTACCCTAGCTAAAGAACGCAACAAACTCGTTTTTAATAGATGGTCCGTACTGGAAAGAGAAAGCCTAAGCTACCACCCATATATTTTCTTTGAAACAAACACGCAAGATAAAATGTCAAAACCTAACACGAGCAAAGGGTGGGCAAAAAAGAAACTGAATAGGGAAAAATTCTGTACCGAGCTACAAAGCCTGGAAGCAGAAAGCAGCGCAGACACTGGTGAGGAACTTATCAGCTCACTAACCACAGCATGTAACCATGCTATGCCTAAAAAACAAAACACACGCGACAAAACTCCAGTATACTGGTGGACAGATGAAATAGCTGAGCTGAGGCGAGAATGTCTCAAAGCTAAACGCGCTTATTGCAGGGCAAACATACCAGAAGATACAAGGGAAGCACTTAGATTGCAGTACAAATCAGAAAGAAAACGACTAAGACAGGCTATCAAACAGTCCAAAACGGGCTGCTGGCGAAAACTTCTCTCAGACATAGATGGGGAAATCTGGGGGAGAGGATACCGCATTGTAATGTCAAGGCTGAAAATGAGCCCACAAAGCGTAGCCATACCGCTCGAAACGAAGCTGGATATTACACACGCCCTCTTTCCAGACTAACCAGAAATTACCGACGACGGCCTGCACAACATAGAGGTAACCCCATTTACTCTTCAGGGGCTAATGTCGGCAGCTGAAAAATTGAAAGAAAACAAAGCTCCAGGTCCCGACTCCTTGCCACCAGAGGTCATAAAAATAGCCACGAAGGAGATCCCAGAGACCTTCCTAAAGATCATGAACGAGGCATTCAGCAGGGGTCGTTTTCCAAACTGCTGGAAGAGGCCACTTATATCCAAAAAAGATAAACCATCAGACTGCCCTTCGGCATACAGGCCAATATGCCTACTGGACGCAGCTGGAAAAATGCTAGAACATATGATCCTAGGAAGACTGCAGGGGGAAATAGAGGCAAAAAATGGTCTGTCAGACAGTACGGCTTTCAAAAAGGCAAATCCACTATCGATGCAATCAAACACATCGTAGATATAGCAAAGAGAGCAAAAAAAATGATTAACCGAAAGATGCAAATATGCGCATTAATAACACTGGACATTAAAAATGCGTTTAATTCCGCACTGAGACAGGAGATCGTTAAGAGACTTAAGGAACTAAAGATTAGCAACGATGTATTGCGGCTGATAGTGGATTACCTAAGAAACCGTACTGTTGTGATAAGAGACGATAAGGGTAATGTAGAAGAAACAGTGTACAGCGGAGCCCACAGGAATCCATACTCATATCAGTGGCGCAATGCATAATCCTCTACGCCGCCCCAGTGTGGAGACCGGCATTAGGCAAGAAAACAATAAGGCAGACAGGAAACTGGCAATCCGAGTCTGCAGTGCATACCGTACCATATCATCTGCAGCGGCAGCGGTGATAGCCGGTATACCGCCTATTGACCTGCTGGCACTAGAAAGGGAGGAAACCTGCAATGGAATGCCAAAACGAGAGGCTAGGGAGTTGTTGCTCGATAGATGGCAAAACCGGTGGGATGAATCAGACAAATGTAGATGGACAAAGATACTTATAGGAGACATCACGGAATGGACAAACAGAAAACATGGGGAAGTGAACTACCATCTAACACAAGTGCTTTCAGGGCATGGATGCTTCATGAAATACCTGGAAAAATTCAAAAGAAAAGAAGATCCTAACTGTACGTACTGCACGTATACAATTGACGATGCACACCACACCTTTTTTGTCTGCCCGAGATGGGACGCACCCATTGCAACTTGCAAAGGAATAGTGGGACCAACTTTGACTGTGGAACAACTCATGCCATTGATGCTTGCATCAGAGGAAAACTGGAATGCTATTTCAAATCTAGCTCAGACGATCATGGTAGAGAAAAGAAATGAAATGAACTAGCCCGAATGAAGAGTCAGCCACGCCCTCTGAAGAAATGCGAAAGCGGTACCAGGGGACGGAGCGGTGATGCAGGAGGGGGGTTTTTAGCTGGTACGAGTTCGGCACTACCTGACCCCAGGTGTCCATGAGGATTTTCCCCTCTCCCGGAAGGAAAAAAGAACCACTACCACTACCACTACCACTACCACTACCACTACCACCACCACCATGGGATTTAAATGGCACTGTAATTAATTTTTGATGATCTATGTACAGTAGGGTGGTCGCGAAAATTCAAATTCAATATACGAATGCTACCCACACAAAAATTGTTGCCCTTTAGGGTAATATGAATTATCCAAAATTTGAAGTCAATCGAAATACGTTAAGGCACCACACAGTCGTCCTAAAGTTTTTAAACTTACCCATTTTACAAGTTTCTTTAATTTTACACTTATAAATTAGCAGATATTGAAATCCTAAACTGTTATCAACTAAAATTGTTCCCTAATTTTTGACTATTGCTTACGTAAAATTTAAGATGGATCACAAGTCGTTAAGAGTTAAGGCACAAGAACCTTAAACCTCAAAAATTCCATAATTTTACTAGCTTTTTTATCCATTTTCTACCCTTGTATCCACAAGGTGTAAAAATGTTAACGGGCCCTAGTCTTAAATTGTAGACCTATACATGCATATTATATATGCAAAATTTTGGGAGAATCAGAAAAAGTTAGGAGGTCGCTTGAGAGCCGTAAATGTTTAAAAGATTTTTTTTTTTTACCACTACCACTACCACTACCACTACCACTACCACTACCACTACCACCACCACCACCACCATGGGATTTAAAAGGCACTGTAATTAATTTTTGATGATCTATGTACAGTAGGGTGGTCGCGAAAATTCAAATTCAATATACGAATGCTACCCACACAAAAATTGTTGCCCTTTAGGGTAATATGAATTATCCAAAATTTGAAGTCAATCGAAATACATTAAGGCACCGCACAGTCGTCCTAAAGTTTTTAAACTTACCCATTTTACAAGCTTCTTTAATTTTACACTTATAAATTAGCAGATATTGAAATCCTAAACTGTTATCAACTAAAATTGTTCCCTAATTTTTGACTATTGCTTACGTAAAATTTAAGTTGGATCACAAGTCGTTAAAAGTTAAGGCACAAGAACCTTAAACCTCAAAAATTCCATAATTTTACTAGCTTTTTTATCCATTTTCTACCCTTGTATCTACAAGGTATAAAAATGTTAACGGGCCCTAGTCTTAAATTGTAGACCCATACATGCATATTATATATGCAAAATTTTAGGAGAATCAGAAAAAGTTAGGAGGTCGCTTAAGAGCCGTAAATGTTTAAAAGATTTTATTTTTTTTTAATTTAAAATTAAAAAAATATAATAATAATAATAATGTTTATTGAAATTAGTAATAAACATAACAAATTCACAATAAAATTGCGCTTGTGCAAGAGTTTAAGATTACAAATATTTTTAGTTTTTTTTGCTCTTGTATATGTTTTATTTTTTTCGTTTTTACTTAACTTCAATTTCTAGTTTGTTAGTTTGTTACTATGTTAGTTAGTTAGTTAGTTTGTTAAGCAGGACACCTTAGGTTAATTAGCAACGTGGCATTATTAGCAAAAGTTACCAAAATTGTTTCTCTAAGTATATTATCCAATTTTTCATGTAAAAATACCAAAAACTCACTGGAGAAGCAGGATTAATAATTGTTAAGGAAACACAAAAGTAAGATTCTCGTAATTGTATCGTTCTTCGAATAGTAAACAAATAAATGAGGTTAGATCGTTAGATCGTCAAACCAAAGTAAAACAACTGTAGCAGAGACTACAACGAGACGGATAACTTAATGTTAAAAATTGGTTCGGCAAAACTTAACTGGTCGACTATATTTTTTAAGGCAAATTAGGTGGCGCATCAATCGCATACCGGGTAAATGGCGGGTAATTCAAATGCTTGTATTGTAGGTATTGCAGTATGAAAATTGAATGGCTATGCTTCGTTCAAAATAAAATTAATTACAAAAATTAAAAATACTATTTTATATAAAATATATATAAAAAATATTTATTTAAATTTTTGTAATTAATTCTATTTTAACTGAAACATAGACATTTTAAATTAATGAAATTATATATAAAAAATAAAAATACATGTTTTTATAGGTTTTTTAATTTATATTTATATGTTTTTTCGGTACATTTTAATAATAATAATAATGTAAAAAACTAATTTTAGTGCATGTCCACTCCCTCTTTAACTTTCGAACGGCTTAAGATATCAAGTTAAAATTTGTAACACATAAATGATATTACCCAAATAATTTTTTGGTATATACTTTATATGTTTAGGGGTACAATGCTGCCGTTCTAAGCTGAAAGGTCCTATCTACATAGGTTTAACATACACAGATAGGACCTTTCAGCTTAGGAAGGCAGAATGGTGGCAGGGGAGATATCTTTTTTTAATAGAAGGGAGTCGTGTGATACATTATCTTAGAGCTTAGTAAATTCTCCATTCGCTCACATATTTTGTAATTTCTTCGGACAATTTTTGTATATTAAAATGACGATTACACATTCTGTAATTACTCATGGAGATACCAGAATATCACTCCGAGTGCTTCTAGCCATAACTTGCACCTAAAAATTAGTTAATTTAAACAACAACTCTAGTTATATTCCAACAGTCTTTAAGGCAAATTTATACCTAATAATAATTATTATGAATTATATAATAATTATTATAACAATAATAGTATTATTCAACGAGCGTATAATAATTGATATTAATCAGTGAGGGTGAATTCACCCGAATGATTAATAGATATTATATGCGAGTAGAATACTATACTTTATCCACGGCCGTTTTGGGTTTTAAACGGTTTTTTTTATAGACCCTTGATTAATAGGCCTATTAATCACGGCCGTGGATAAAATATTATATCTTATTGGGTGTCCCAGGACACAGCTATTTATCATATTTAAAAATTACTATATATGACATTCTGCAGGGCCGTATCCAGAAAAAAATATAGGGGGACTCAACCCCCAGGGTAAAAAAAAAAAAAATACTAAAAAAGCTTTGTCTGTCCCTGACGTTTGGACTTTTTATACCAAACTTGGCGCAGACAAAGAAGTATTGTGGCCCCAAAAATACCTTTACTAAAAATGCTTTTGTCCCTGGCGGTTTCTGCCAAACTTGGCGCCCCTGAAAAAAAGAATTGACCCAAAAAATTACTTTTACGAAAAAAAGCTTTACACCTGACGGTATCTACCGATCTTGGCCCCCTACAAAAAAAAATTGGCTCCCCAAAAATTACCTTCAAGGAAAAAAGCTTTGACCCTGACGGTTTCTACCAGGGGCCTCCTTAGGTAATAAAAAAAACATAGTTTTATATAGCTTTCAAAATATAAAGAGTACTACATACTAAAGATTACGTGGAAGGTAATGCATTTTTTTAACCGACTTCCAAAAAGGAGGTTTGACTTTAGGTTATAAAATCGACGTGTGACTTTTTTTGTACTTTAAGTTCACTGTAACCACATATTAAAATAAATAACTTTTTATTAAACAACTGGAGTTTTTCAATTTAAACTTAAAACACAACTTATAAACCACATCTGAAGAATGTCGAACATAAAATGAAATCATAATGAAACACAGGTCATTATATAGTACTTAACTATTCCTTTAATGCTTGTTAAGAGATAGTTATAATTGAAACAAATTAAAACTAATGTAAATACGGGTTACAACAATGTCATGTCGGATTATAAACAAGGGCACGTGGTTAATCCGTTGTTGCCGACCTAATTATTACCTTTTATTACTTCGGTTTTAATAAAATTTTCTTTTAAAACAAGAAACTACAAACAGATTTAATATAAACTATAGAATGATTTAAATACATTTTATTTGGATATTTGCATTTAAAATATAAATTTTTTATTTTTTATCAAAATAAATAAAATATTTCTGGTGAAATAAATTCAATCGTGACAACGCTGTACATAAACGAAACATTTTCTAGTAGCGACATCTAGGCGTGCCTTTACGTGAAAAGAGAGAGTGAGCGTTATTCAACAAAGAACAAGCCTAAAAAGGATAGAAAATCGTGCTAAAACCGAACCAAAATTCCTATCTAGATAAACATCTCGTTTATCTCTGACTGTAGTACGCGCACAACATACCACTCCACGCGACGGTTTACGTCAAGCAAAATCTGAAAACTGTAAGCCGACCTGCGGTGTTGCCACTGTTTAACTCTTCTCCGACAATGAAATCCGTAGGCGAACCAAGCATAAAGGACCTCATAGAAATAATTAACATATCTAATGAAAGTACTAAAGAGGCCATTAAGGCCAGCGAAACGACAATAATAATGAAACTAGAAGAAAATAATAAGAAAATTGAAAGGATAGAAATGGAAAATGAGTTGTTGAAAAATAAAGTAGAGCAACTTGAAAGAAAAACAAAGAAAAATAACTAAGTTATTTTTGGATTAAATGCCCCTTTAGAGAATAACAAATATATGCTAATGAACATTATTTTACAAAAATTAAACACGTTACTTGAAATCAACTTAAACGAATACCTAATCTCTGATGTCTCCTATATAGGCAAAAATTCTAATCCACCAATAAAAATAGAATTCGTAAGCTATCTAACTAAGTGGAAAATTCTTCAAAATGTGAAAAGCTGGCTGGAACAGGAATAACCATCGATTGGGACAAAACTAAAAACGAACAAGATGAAAGACGCAAACTAGTTCAAGACCTGAAGCAAGCTAAAAGCGAAGGTAAAATAGCCTACATAAAGCACAACAAATTGTACGTTAAAGATAAAACTGAAGAAGAAGAAGATTCCAAGGATAAAAAGAGAAAAAGTAGTTCCCCTGCTACCAATGACAAAAAGAAAAACAAAAATGCTCCTTTAACCCAAAATTACTCAAAACAACCTGACTTGAATAACACTGGTCGACAAATCTGAAGATTTCTCTAACTGAGATTCCAGACATAGGTTTATACTAATTTTGGGTTGCTGAATCCAAATCCGAAGGCCGTTTGTCTCTATCAACCTCAGATTTTTTTATATCATAAAAAAAGTTAAAATTAGGAAAATCGATTTTGTGTAATTACAAGAAAATGCTTTGACTTATCACAATAAAATTAAGTACGGTTTATAGTGGTAATATAAGTTATTTATTTCCCTACTTACCAAAAAATACAATTGTGTGTATGTCAGAGGCGTGCGTTCTAAAGTGTTTCTGTAATATATTTCTCTAACAAAATTTATGTTTAAGAATTTTACAATTTCGATAAAAAATTATTATTGATTGATTAATTTTACGTAAAAAACACATTGGACCTTTTGATCAAAGGTCAATAGTTTTCGAGAAAAATAGGTTTAAACATATCTCTGCAAGTTCCACTAAGAAAAAAACTGCTGCCAACAAGATAAAACTTTCTCCTATAGGTCTAGGTTTATTAAAATAAAAATAAATAAATAAATAAAAAAAAAAAAATTAAATTTTTTATTTTCCGAAAAAAGTCTCTTTTTTCGTTTTAACGAAAAATAAATTGAAAAAAAAATTAATAAAAGTTTTATTTATATATATTTTTTTTTATTTATTTTTCGTTAAAACGAAAAAAGAGACTTTTTTCGAAAAACAAAAAAGTAGACTTTTTTCGAAAAACAAAAAAGGAGACTTTTTGAAAAAAAAAATAA
This sequence comes from Brachypterus glaber, assembly GCA_958510825.1. Taxonomy (NCBI): domain Eukaryota; kingdom Metazoa; phylum Arthropoda; class Insecta; order Coleoptera; family Kateretidae; genus Brachypterus; species Brachypterus glaber. The sequence goes on from OY294046.1 coordinate 21,958,683, forward strand.
AAAAAAGTTTTAACCTCATTTTACCCCCTTACCCCACCCCAATTTTTATCAAAAAAAAAAAATATCCTAGCCACACAAAAAAAAGGTCAATAATTTTTTTTATGTATTTTAAGGCGCTGAATCCGTATTTGAGGTCAAAATAGCACATAACCTGGAAAACTAATTGGATAAGGTGCTATTTTGACTTCAAATTCGGATTCAGCTCCTCAAAATACATAGGAAAAAAAAACTATTGACCTTTTTTTGTGTGGCTAGGATATTTTTTTTTTTGAAAAAAATTGGGGTGGGGTAAGGGGGTAAAATGGGGTTAAAACTTTTTTTTATTTTTTTTTGTTTAATTTATTTTTCGTTAAAAGGAAAAAGAGACTTTTTTCGAAAAACAAAAATTTAATTTTTTTTTTTTAATTTATTTATTTATTTTTATTTTTATTTTAATAAACCTAGACCTATAGGAGAAAGTATTATCTTGTTGGCAGCAGTTTTTTCTTAGTGGAACTTGCAGAGATATGTTTAAACCTATTTTTCTCGAAAACCATTGACCTTTGATCAAAAGGTCCAATATGTTTTTTACGTAAAATTAATCAATAAATAATAATTTTTTATCGAAATTGTAAAATTCTTAAAGATAAATTTTGTTGGAGAAATATATTACAGAAACACTAGGGTGCCCAAAGATTTGACTTTTTGTAAATTTTAAAGGTCTTACCCCCCAAAATTGTTAATTGGGGTGAGTAGATTACCACGCTATTTTTTCAGAATTTTAAAAAAATATTTAGAGGTGGCGCACAGCCGTTTTTTGCAAAAATAATCGTTTCTCCAGATTAAATTTTTTTTAGGGCCAATTAAAGATAAATAAAAATGCTTTTTGCCTACATAAAGCACAACAAATTGTACGTTAAAGATAAAACTGAAGAAGAAGAAGATTCCAAGGATAAAAAGAGAAAAAGTAGTTCCCCTGCTACCAATGACAAAAAGAAAAACAAAAATGCTCCTTTAACCCAAAATTACTCAAAACAACCTGACTTGAATAACACTGGTCGACAAATCTGAAGATTTCTCTAACTGAGATTCCAGACATAGGTTTATACTAATTTTGGGTTGCTGAATCCAAATCCGAAGGCCGTTTGTCTCTATCAACCTCAGATTTTTTTATATCATAAAAAAAGTTAAAATTAGGAAAATCGATTTTGTGTAATTACAAGAAAATGCTTTGACTTATCACAATAAAATTAAGTACGGTTTATAGTGGTAATATAAGTTATTTATTTCCCTACTTACCAAAAAATACAATTGTGTGTATGTCAGAGGCGTGCGTTCTAAAGTGTTTCTGTAATATATTTCTCTAACAAAATTTATGTTTAAGAATTTTACAATTTCGATAAAAAATTATTATTGATTGATTAATTTTACGTAAAAAACACATTGGACCTTTTGATCAAAGGTCAATAGTTTTCGAGAAAAATAGGTTTAAACATATCTCTGCAAGTTCCACTAAGAAAAAAACTGCTGCCAACAAGATAAAACTTTCTCCTATAGGTCTAGGTTTATTAAAATAAAAATAAATAAATAAATAAAAAAAAAAAAATTAAATTTTTTATTTTCCGAAAAAAGTCTCTTTTTTCGTTTTAACGAAAAATAAATTGAAAAAAAAATTAATAAAAGTTTTATTTATATATATTTTTTTTTATTTATTTTTCGTTAAAACGAAAAAAGAGACTTTTTTCGAAAAACAAAAAAGTAGACTTTTTTCGAAAAACAAAAAAGGAGACTTTTTGAAAAAAAAAATAAAAAAAAGTTTTAACCTCATTTTACCCCCTTACCCCACCCCAATTTTTATCAAAAAAAAAAAATATCCTAGCCACACAAAAAAAAGGTCAATAATTTTTTTTATGTATTTTAAGGCGCTGAATCCGTATTTGAGGTCAAAATAGCACATAACCTGGAAAACTAATTGGATAAGGTGCTATTTTGACTTCAAATTCGGATTCAGCTCCTCAAAATACATAGGAAAAAAAAACTATTGACCTTTTTTTGTGTGGCTAGGATATTTTTTTTTTTGAAAAAAATTGGGGTGGGGTAAGGGGGTAAAATGGGGTTAAAACTTTTTTTTATTTTTTTTTGTTTAATTTATTTTTCGTTAAAAGGAAAAAGAGACTTTTTTCGAAAAACAAAAATTTAATTTTTTTTTTTTAATTTATTTATTTATTTTTATTTTTATTTTAATAAACCTAGACCTATAGGAGAAAGTATTATCTTGTTGGCAGCAGTTTTTTCTTAGTGGAACTTGCAGAGATATGTTTAAACCTATTTTTCTCGAAAACCATTGACCTTTGATCAAAAGGTCCAATATGTTTTTTACGTAAAATTAATCAATAAATAATAATTTTTTATCGAAATTGTAAAATTCTTAAAGATAAATTTTGTTGGAGAAATATATTACAGAAACACTAGGGTGCCCAAAGATTTGACTTTTTGTAAATTTTAAAGGTCTTACCCCCCAAAATTGTTAATTGGGGTGAGTAGATTACCACGCTATTTTTTCAGAATTTAAAAAAAATATTTAGAGGTGGCGCACAGCCGTTTTTTGCAAAAATAATCGTTTCTCCAGATTAAATTTTTTTTAGGGCCAATTAAAGATAAATAAAAATGCTTTTTGCACAGTACGGAGTACTTATTAAAAAACATTTTTTTTCGTGCACCCTGTATATAGAATCAAATATTTATATATGGCATATAAGTCAGGACACATTTAGGTATTACCAAAAAAATTTTGACCGGGGTGAATAAATTGAATGTGCTATTCCTAGCACCCTAAATTAGGGATAACATCAAAATTTTGACTTTTCTAGGTCACAACAAGGCCGTTTGTTGATGAAAAAATTTGAAAAAAATCAGGGTTCTTCCTTATTTATCCTAGATCTCCGTACTGTGCAAAAAGCATTTTTATTTATCTTTAATAGGCCCTAAAAAAAATTAATCTGGAGAAACGATTATTTTTGCAAAAAACGGCTGTAAAATTCTGAAAAAATAGCGTGGTAATCTACTCACCCCAATGAACTTTTGGGGGTAAGACCTTTAAAATTCAAAAAAAAGTCAAAACTCTGGGCACCCTAAGAAACACTTTAGAACGCACGCCTCTGACAGATACACAATTGTATTTTTGGGTAAGTAGGGGAATAAATAACTTATATTACCACTATTAACCGTACTAAATTTTAATGTGATAAGTCAAAGCATTTTATTGTAATTACACAAAATCAATTTTCCTAATTTTAACTTTTTTTATGATATCAAAAAATTTGAGGGTGATGGAGACAAACGGCCTTCGGATTTGGATTCAGTGACCCAAAATTAGTATAAACCTATTTCTGAAATCTCAGTTAGAGAAATCTTCATATTTGTCGACCAGTGTAATTTTTTCTACAAAATCTAGGCAGATCTACCGAATGCTCCAAAATCTTATTCGAACAAACTACTACACATCAAATAAACTTAATATTTTCGAACTGTGAAGGCACAAAAAATATTCATGACCTTGGTCCTTATGTTAACTCTAATATTAAAATAATAGGTGTCTGTGAAACATGGTTAACACAAAAAACTACAGTTCCAATTTTTCTTCAGGAATATAATCTAATAGAGTCAATGGCAATAAAAGAAAAATCAAATCAATCAAAAGCAAAGCCAGTGGAGGTCTAATATTATATTATCGGAAAGAACTGTCCTCAACAGTTCTAAGCTCCACACCTTGGTGGATTATTACATTGCTCAAATTATCAAATAATAATGATATAATTGTTTGTTTTGTTTATTTTAAAAAAAGTTTAAACTTAACTGAATTACTTATTATTTTTCAGGACACTCTAATAGAAATTGTGGAAAGGCACCCAAATATTTTAATCTGTATCTGCGGTGATTTCAGTTGTAGATTAGCAAGCTTTGATGTAGAGGCACATATTTGAAGAAACCTATTTATTACCAACTAGAAACTCATGTGACCAGGTACACGATCAAAGAGGTATACTTACAAAACTACATGGCAGAAAATTCTTTCGTACTTATTAACGGCAGGACAAACTCAGACCCGCTCGGTAATTTTACATTTGTTGGTAGTCAAGGTAATAGCCTTATAGACCAAGCATGGGACTCTGCCCATAGTCTAGGAAGAATACTTGATCTCGAAGTCATGAACTTTGTTGTTACTGCTTCGCCTCACTTTCCCGTGAATATTACTATACAAAATATAAACCCTAATCAAAAATATAATAAAAATGAACAGATCACTCAAAATATTCAAATACTTAAATGGAACCCACTTCTAGCTCAAAGTTATAAGTCAGTTATGCAATCGGTAGAGAATACCTTATCAAATGATATAGAAAACGATTATAGTCGTTTTTTAACTAATATAATTAATAATTCTGTTAATATTGTTCTAACCAACAAAATTAATGCAAATAAAAATAAAATTATAAAAAATAAGCTATGGTTTGACAAAGACTGTGCAGAAATTAAAAGAAAACTAAAAAATACACTTAAAATAGCAAAACAAAATAACTTTTCAGGACAGTTTAAATCTGATTTTCTTAATGTTAAAAGAGAATATTTAAAAATGTTAAGGGTAAAAAGTAAAGGTTATGACCAATTATTACTAAATAACTTAGCAAACACTAAAGACAGTACTACGTTTTGGAAAGCAATCAAAAGTTTTCGGCCATTCAAAGAGTCAGTTAACCTAAGTATTGATACGTGGGAAAATTTCTACTCGACAATTTATTCAAACCAAATCCAAGATAACCTCACATTTTATTGTGTAAGCAATGATTTTCTCGACTCTGATATTACATTAAACGAACTACAAGCAGCCTTATCAAAAGTTAAAAATAACAAGTCGCCCGGTAAAGACGGAATCCCTTACGAGTTCTATAAAAATTTACCTCCAAACTGTTACTTACATTTACTTAAATTATTCAACTACATAAAGAAACCATACCTTCCAGTTGGCATGAAATAATCATGAGTATGATACATAAAAAGGGTCCGACTAACGACCCATCTAATTATCGAGGGATTGCTTTAACGAACTCTTCACTAAAACTTTTTTCCATAATTCTTTTGGAGAGACTAAATACCTGGTGCGACGAAAACGATATTATACCAGAAAACCAAACGGGTTCAGAAAAAGAAGAGGTTGTCTCGATAATATTTTCTCTCTACTATTCAAATAAATCTTGGACTCAAAGGTAGCAAAGTATTTGTTATCTTTGTGGACTTTAAAAGAGCATTTGACTCTGTTATTCACTCAGTATTATGGCGTAAACTTTACAGTATTGGTGTCTCACCAAAATATATAAGAATTCTTATAAAACTTTACTGTAAAGCTAGTATGCAGGTCCGTTCAGGGGGAAAATATACGAAAACTTTCAAAATATCGGAGGGACTGCTGCAAGGTGAACCATTTAGTGCAACGCTTTTTAATCTATTTATTTCTGATTTAGAATATTTTTTTCGAGGTAAAGGTTGCAAAGGATTAATTATAAACAACATAGTAGACATATTATTATTATGTTACGCTGATGACTTAGCAATTTTGGCTTACTCAGAGGCTGACGTTATGCGGAAATTAAAAATACTACATGAATACGTACAAACTAACTAACTAATAAACTAATAAAGTAAATACACAAAAAACAAAAGTAGTATGCTTCTCTAAAGGTGGCTACAAAACCAACTATAACTTTAAATATGACAATGAACCTCTAGAAACTGTCAACCAATACACTTATCTAGGTGTGACATTCTCCAATTCGGCAATTTTTTTGGAGATGGCAAAATCATCAGTGATTAAAACTAAGACAGCTATAGGCGCCATCATAACACTTATGGCAAAATCGAAAGCTAACTCATAATACTAGGATGGAGTTATATAACTCAATAATACTGAATACTCTCTTAAATGCATCACCCGTCTGGTCACTCAGATACTTTGACTTAATTGAAAGAGTTCAGGTATTCTTCTTTAAACTACTGCTTTGTCTACCCTCAAATATACCAGATTGTGTAGTTAGACTTGAATCTGGTACAATTCACTTATCCTACTTAGTATTTGACCCTGGGTCGGTCACCTGGGGTAAATATAACCCCAACGAAATTTGATTGGTTGTATTTTTCACGCGCATGTGATTTGCGCAACAATCTCCTAGATAGCTTCCCTTAACACTACGGCCAACCGTATGCGATACTCAGTAGCCACTTGTCTCTCACGTGTAGAGTGCGTTTCTCGTGCCTAGGGGTTATATTTACCCCAGGTGACCTTTTGTGTAATATTTATTTTTATTAAAAGGTAAGCTAAAATTATATCATTTTTATTTAAAACATTGACAATTTTATAGGCATGTCTAATTACGAAAAAGAACAAGAAAGGCCTCTTGCCTTATGGGCAGACATCGATGAAATAGAGTTTTATGTAGATTCTGAAAATGAAAAAAAATGGTGTTCAAAAAGATATGACTCTGGTGTCTTATAAGGCCAAAAAAAATAAAGTTGTATTATTGCTTTCTACCTTGCACCACGATAATACAATTGATGAAGGAACTGGAGAAAAAAAGCTTCCCGAAATTATATCTTTCTACAATTTCACAAAATGTGGAGTCGACACAGTTGACCAGATGTCAGCTTCCTATAATGTTTCTCGAAATTCTAGAAGATGGCCTCTGACTGTTTTTTTTTCGTTGATGAACACAGCAGGTATGAACTCACAAGTAATTTATCGCGAAAACACTAATTCAAATATGAAAAGGAGAGATTTTTTAAAAAAATTGGGGCTTGAACTAGTATCCGAACACATTAGTAAAAGAAAAGACAATCCAAGAGTAAGCAAAGAATTAGGGAAAAAATCAATGAAGTAGTCCAGACCACTACACCACAGAGTAACCCGCTATCTGAAATTGTAGAACCTTCTGGAAAATTACAAAAAAACAGGGAAGATGTTTTGTGTGTCCACGAACGCATGACAAAAAGTCGCGACATATTTGTAAGAAATGTAAAGGACATATTTGTCTGGATCATGCGTCGATTACCTGCCCAAATTGTGATTTAATTCAAAATACTGCTTTTTCAAACATTTGCAACAAGAGTTCCTTTTAAGTTAGAATTATGATTTTTATTATTTTTCTTAAAGTTTATACTGTTATAATTTATATTTTTTAAGGCTTAAAAAAACAATTATAATTTTTTATTTTTCTTACTCTAAAGTAAAGTTTTTTAATTTTATGAAAATATAAAATAAAATTTACAAGACAACTCAGATTTTATTTAACCTTATATAGGTATTAAATTGTATTTTTTCAATAATAAAATGCATAAAAAACTATTTAATTTTTCTTAAAATTTTTTTTTTGTTTAAATTTTTTTTTAAACAAAGAAAAATGACAGGGGTTATATTAACCCCACGTTACCAATGCTGTAACAAAATTTTAGGTGACCTACCCAGGGTTAAAGTAACAATATCTTGGTTATTAAAAATTTTGTCTATGCAATATAATCGCTACCCAAAAATATGCTTTGATAAACTTAAAAATGTGCAAAACATTCCTGAAAAGTATAACTGGATTGCAGGTATAAAGGAAATATTAACTAAAATAAATAAAATTAATATTTGGAATAATCTTATAATAATCTAAAGAGAAATAAAAACCGACTGTTAGAGCAATACAAAACATTCTTATATAATAAAGACCTAGAGAAAGTCAGCTCTGGGAATTTTTGTGTAATATATAAGTTTCTTCATATGCATAGTAACAACTATCTTCAATTTAAAGAACATATCAACATTATTAGAGTAATTGCCCAACTACGTACAAGTAATATAAAAAACCTGAGTTTTTATTTTAGATGTTCTTCATACAAAATTAACCCTGATGAAATATGCACAATGTGTAACTAATCAGAACAGGAGACACTAACGCATATGTTCTTTAACTGCCCTCTCTATGAACTGATGGCCTGTTGTATGCCCTTAATAACTTAAACTTAAAAAAAGCTAAGCTAATCTACTCATTCATATGGAACTGTTTGAAACTGCACTCTTTTGTTTTGAATGAATAACTATAAAATGTAAGCTGCGTAGTTATATTCTCTCTGTAGTCTTTAATATTGTTTGGTATGCCTTTCTTCAATTTTATTTTTTTTTTGAAACAAATAATTATTTTATTATATAATATAGATTATAATCTAATTAACTTCACTCATTTACATTAAATTATACACTCTCTGTAACTTTTAAGTTAAACTTCTTTATTTTTTTTTTATTAACATGATATTATTTTTTTATATATATAATTGAGTTATACTAAACTGAATTGCCAATTCTTGTAATATAAACATGTACGTTTATTATATACAATAAAGACAATACAATACAATACAATATCTTAGGTTAATGATAGAAAGCTGAAATTTGGTATAGTTATTTATCTTTGAAGATAATACAATCTAAAAAAATAAAATTATTCCCCCACACCCCCCTCGTTGGGGGAGGTATACCTCTTTTTCAATTCTAACCAATATGTTTGTGGAAATTTTGTACTGAAGGTTTTTGCATTCACTGGAACTAAATATTATATTTAAAAAAATGTGCCCCACCAATATATTCTATTTTTTTATACCTAAATTGGATTCTAGTTAAGCACTTCTAGTTTATATACATTATAATGTATAATTATATACTGGGTGACACAAGAAGTATTTCCTACGAATTATCTCCATAACTAAAAAAGATAACTTTTTAAAATTTATAGAGCTTGTATCAACCGTAAATAACCCGATTTTGGCATAGTTATTATAAAAAATATCACTTCCCGTCTATAGTCCAAGAAAATAGACCTTTAAATGCAAATTTTGAGATAAGTTCCGGATTTTTTGATATAAGTTACTCTGAAGTATCTAAAAAAGGATAGTGAAGAAATTTTTTTAAACAACCCCGGGGAGGGCTGAAAAAAATTAAAAAATGGAATTTTTTCCAAATTTTGTAAAAACGGTAAGAGCTAGAAAAAAACTCCCAATGATAGTTGTAGAACTGTAAATTTTACACAAAAATGGTCCTATAATTTTTTTTGCTATTATTAAAATTAACAGAGTTAGGGCGGCTAGAAGATAAGGGATGATAGACACAGCTTTAAACAATCAAAACTCGTTAAAAATGAAGATATTCCAAACAATTTTTTTTGTATTTATTTAAAAAATTATAAACTTTTATTTTAGAGATAATCTTATTTTTTTTATTTTTTATGACAAAGTTATGGCAATTGAAAATTTTTAATTTTTATTTTAAACCACTCTATAGAGTGACTGTATGGCACTTGCTGCTGTTTTAATTTTTTTAAAAAGGTAGAAAATGTTTGTTTTTTTTTATATTTAAAAGGAAGGTCATATTAGTTCAAAAATGCAAAAGTCTCAAAAAATCACTTGCCGCCTTTTAACTACCGGCGGCAGATTTGATTTAAATAGCATTCGGTAACACAGAGGAAGGAGCCCGATGTTGAATCGTCTTTCTATAAATAGATTTTATGATAAATTAAAATACTTCGCATTTTATCTATTCTTTAATAATTTATTATTATTAATAATAAAATAAAACTACTTTCCCTTTTAGTTAAGTATAAGAAGAATTATTATTATTTTTTTGTGAAAAATTACAGGTTGGGGTTTTTAAGGTTGCTGAAAGTAAATCTGATAATAAAAATGGTTGGGAGTTGACAAAAGAAAATCAACAAAACCAAAAACAAGATGGAGGACCTGTCAAAGTAACATTTTTCAAACGGAAAGCCGTAGAAACTTGAAATTTGTATATGTATGTATATGTACAATGACAAACAAAAATCGACAAAACCAAGAAACAAGATGGCCGACCTGCCAAAGTGACATTTTTTGAACGGTAGATAGTAGAAACTTGAAATTTGGTATGTACGGGTAAAATGACAAACAAAAATCGACAAAACCAGAAAACAATATGGCCGACCTGTCAAAGTGACATTTTTCGAACGGGAGGCGGTAGAAACTTGAAATTTTTGGTATGTATATGTACAATGACAAACAAAAATAGACAAAACCAAAAAACAAGATAGTCGACCTGTCAAAGTGACATTTTTCGAACGGGAGTTCGTATTAACTTAAAATTCGGTGTGTACGGGTACAATGACAAACAAAAATCGACAAAACTAAAAAACAAGATGGCCGACTTGTCAAAGTGACATTTTTCGACGGGAGTCGATACCGATTTTTAACTTTCTATGACCTTTCGTTAGAAAAATGTAACTTTGACAGGTCAGCTATCTTGTTTTTTGGTTTTAACGATTTTTTTTGTCATTTTATTCTTAAATACCGAATTTAAAGTTTTTACGTGTTGTTATTCGAAAAATTTCACTCAGGTTGGCCATCTTGTTTTTTGGTTTGGTTCATTTTTCTTTGTCATTGTACCCGTACATACCGAATTTCAAGTTTCTATGATCTTCCGTTCGAAAAATGTCACTTTGACAGGTCAGCCATCTTGTTTTTTGGTTTTAAGGATTTCTTTTGTCATTGTACCCGTTAATACCGTATTTCAAGTTTCTACGACTTATTCAAAAAATGTCGGCCATCTTGTTTTTTGGTATTTTCGATTTTTGCTTGTAATTGTTAGCGTACATACCATTTTTATTATCAGATTTACTTTCAGAAACCTTAAAAACCCCAATCTGCAATTTTTCACAAAAAAATTAAAATAATTCTTCTTATAATTAACTAAAGGGGAAAGTAGTTTTATTTATTAAAGAATACATTTAGACCAATGAACTAGAGCGCTTATGTGCAGCTCTTTATGCAGCGTTTTGATAAACTGCGCATTCGCACTCGCATGCGCTAACCGTTTTTCAATATGTTATTTTAAATAAAATAACATTAAAGTCCAAACCAAGAAAAAACCAAAACAAATTCCTGCACAGAGAGCTGCATTTAGGCGCTTGTCTAGAGGTTCATTGATTTAGACAAAATGCGAAGTATTTTAATTTATCATAAAATCTATTTATAGCAAGACGAGTCAACATCGGGCTCCTCCGTGTTACCGAATGTTACCGAATGCAAAAGTCCAAATCAAATCTGCCGGCTGTAGTAAAAGGCGGCAAGTAATTGTTTGAGATTTTTGTAATTTTGGACTAATATGACCCCACTCCTTCTAAATAAAAAAATAAATAAAACAAAAATTTTCTACGATTTTTAAAAATTTAAAATAGCGGCAAGTGCCATAAAGTCACTCTATAGAGTGGTTTAAAATAAAAATTAAAAATTTTCAATTGTTATAACTTTGTTATAAAAAATAAAAAATAAAATTATCTCTAAAATAAAAGTTTATAATTTTTTAAATAAATACAAAAAAAATTGTTTGGAATATCTTCATTTTTCGAGTTATGATTTTTTTGAAGCTGTGAATATCATCCCTTAGCTTCTAGCCGCCCTAAGTCTGTTAAAAAAAATTTCTTCACTATCCTTTTTTAGATACTTCAGAGTAACTTACATTGAAAATTCCGCAACTTATCTCAAAATTCGCATTTAAACGTCTATTTTCTTTTCTTTTAGTAGTAGGCTAAGAATTTACTGTTAATCTGAAACTAATTTTCTTTTTGTTTTTATGAAAATTGCGTTATTTTAAAGTTTTTTTTTTAAATCATCAACCTTAAAGCCATTTTTTGCTAACTTTTTAAATAAAACGACCCATTTTTGATTTCACTAAATTAAAAACTCAGGTATACTGTACAAGAAAAACGTACAAATCGTCGGCTTACAAGTAAAGAGCACTAAGTCCAAAAACATGGTTTTGAGATATTGACAAATTTAACTTTTATTGTTGTTTTTAAATTTTTGTAATAATTGTTTTTGGAAAAAAACTACGGCAAATTTTTGTTTGGACATAATGATGTCCCATTTGCAGTTAAATAAAGAAAAATGGAAGTAGTTTAATTCAACTAAATTTGAAAAAAGACATGGACTTAGTGCCTTTTACTTGTAGTCAATAAAATAATATAAAAACAACTATTTAAAATTAAAACCCTTTTATTAATTAAACGTAATGTTATAAAGTAGAAAACAAGATGATTACATACATTTTTAAAAACTAGATTTTTAAAAGAAGGGTTTGTGTTTTTGATTGTTTAAAGAACGTTTCCAAAATCAATAAAATTAATTAGTATTAATTATATAAAACTGCTTACTATGCCAGGACTAAGACAGTTTTCAGAGGCCATCGGCTGTGCCGGCAAAGAAGCATATCCTAAAGTCAATAATTATAATGAATCATTATTAATGATAAAACACTTCACGGTGCAATTCTAAGGGCTGTTTTCCGAACTTGCCGCGAACTTTAGTTTTTTTCTCAATTCTTGTTATTTATGTAGTAACCAAGGATTTAAGAGCAAAATTAAAATAATCTATCAGTTAAAATTTGAATGCGTTTGTCAGTACAATAAATAACGAGTTATTGCATCATATAAATGATTCAAGCAATCATATTTTTATAAATTAACTCTTTTTATAAAGTCGCTTAGTGCAGAAACATTCGAAATAATCTACAAGTAAAACGCACTAAGTGCACTAAGTGACTTAGTGCCTATTGCCAGATAAAATTTTAATCAAAATCAAATTGGTGCGTTTTGTATAGTGGGTAACTCCCTTGGCAGTCCACTTAGAAGTTAGTTCGGTTTACCTATACATAGATCATCAAAAATTTACTACAGTGCTATTAAAATCCCATTTTTGCAAAAAAGTGACTTAGTGCCTTTTACTTGTAAGCCGACGAAATACTCTACTAGCGTTGGCCCTTTTCGGGGAAAATGACCATATTCCGTTGGGATTCAATATAGCTCCCAAAGCAATTAGGCCATTTTTCTTGTAGAGTATACCTGAATTTCTAATTTAGCACAATCAAAAATAGGTCGTTCTGTTTAAAAATTTAGCATAAAATGGCGTTAAAAAAAGCTTTTAAATAACGCCATTTTCTGCTTAGACCGGAAGTGATATTTTATATAGTTTATTATATTATATTGTCTTCGAAGATAAATAACTATACCAAATTTCAGCTTGCTATGCATAAGGTGTCCTGCTTAACAAACTAACAAACTAACATAGTAACAAATAACAAACTAGAAATTGAATTTAAATTACATGTTTGTTTAACCTCGTACTATTCTACTTAATTAAGCATCCCCTAAGTCCAGGACTTGTGTGGGCTAGTAGTAGAGGGAACCACCAGCTGACTTTCGAACCAGTTTCTGGGAGTGTCCGTTTCACTTATCGCCTTCGCCAAATTTCAATTATTAATTAGCTGAAAAAGGCAAATCGGCGCCAGTGAGAATAGAACTCACGATAGTAGACTTGCTATGCATACGCGCTAGCCACTACGTTATGCCTCCCAATAAAAACTAAGAAAAAGTAAAATCAGTATAAGAGCAAAAAAAAAAAAATAAAAATATTATCATATACATTTTTTTAATTTTAAAGTAAAAAAAATTAAAATCTTCCATTTTTAAACATTTTCGGCTCTTGCGCGACCTCCTAACTTTTTTTGATTCTCCTAAAATTTTGCATATATAATATGCATGTATAGGTTTACAATTTTAGACTAGGACCCGTTAACATGTTTACACCTTGTGGATACAAGGGTAGAAAATGGATAAAAAGCTAGTAAAATTATGGAATTTTTGAGGCTCAAGGTTCTTGTGCCAACTCTAAACGACTTGTGATCCACCTTAAATTTTACGTAAGCAATAGTCACAAATTATGCAACAATTTTAGGTGATAACAGTTTAGGATTTCAAAATCTGCTAATTTATAAGTGTAAAATTAAAGAAGGTCGTAAAATGGGTAGGTTTAAAAACTTTAGGACCACTGTGCTGTTCGATTGACTTCAAATTTTGGATAATACATATTACCCTAAAGGGCAACAAATTTTTGTGTGGGTAGCATTCGTATATTGAATATGAATTTTCGCGACCACCCTAATGTACAGGTAAACCGAACTAAGTTCTAGGTGGACTGCCAAGAGAGTTACCCACTATGCCAAAGGCACCAATTTGATTTTGATCAAAGTTTTATCAGGCAATATGCACTAAGTGACTTAGTGCAGTTAGTGCGTTTTACTTGTAGATTATTTCAAATGTTTCTGCACTAAGCGACTTAGTGTTTGTTGTTTGCCGAAACGTACATTTTTGTAGTGTTGTTTTTCGTTTTCTTTTTGTATTTTACAAGCTAAAATTAAGTTAAAATTTATGGACCTGGTACCAAAATATTTGCTTTGTTAAAAAACAATGATGGGCAACCAGAGAAAAACTCAGGTAAGAGGAAAAATATTTATTGTTTATTTGAGGTTATGTTATTATTTCTAAAAAAGAGTTAATTTTTAAAAATATGATTGCTTGAATGATTTATATGATACAATATCGCATTATTTATTGACCTGACACGCATTCAAATTTTAAAGTTGATGGAATAGAGACAGAACAGAGAAACAGAACTTCAATATAATTTTCATTTACATTGGTTTTTTTATTATCAGATAATTTTAATATGAATAAACTGAAGCGTTTAAACTAAGTTCAAAGTCACGGTGCATTTCTGAGGGGTGTTTTCCGAACTTTCAGCGAACTTTAGTTCTTTATATTGTTTATTGTTATTTATGTAGTAACCAAAGATTTAAGCAAATTTAAAAAAAAAATCTATCGGTAGTGTAATATATGAGTGGTTAGGTCTTTTAGGGCAAATAGATACACGATTATTAGGTTTAATTTATATCACAGTATATTGAAGAAACATTCGTATTTAATGTCACATTATAAGTCTTGCTATATTGGTAACCGAGAACCGACCGCCCGGCTGGTCATCTCCAGGTCCGACGGGGACTTCGGGTGGGTCACGTGGTGCTCTCGCGCTCGTGCGTACTGGAGTACCACTTCAAGGTTTAGACTGCTTGTGCTGTCCATCACACCTCCCTCTTAAATCTGTTGGTACAATTAAATTTTACAAATATGAAATAACAATGTTGTTACCAGAAAGACAAGAGTACTGTTAATATTTAGAATTTAAACTAAAACTTTTTATTTATTTGTTTATTATTTTTTTTTAGTGTATGTGGATTTAGTTCTATTATGTAACAGTAATCTTATTCTTCTTCTACCTAGGATTTACAATAAAATTTAATTTAAACAGACATTTATAAATGTTCATCGAATAAATTTTTATCAAACAATTTTTTAATTGAATTTTTCTTTTAAACAACCTTTTAATATTATGTGTATAATTTATGTTTTCGTTATTTTATTTACGTCAAATATTTTATAGATTTTAATGTAAAATCTATTTCTTAGGAAAACTTCCTATTTATTAAGTACTAAATATTTTTAGTAACCGATTTATTTATTTTTTTTTTTTTAAAGATAAACAAAATTAAATTTATTACATAAAATGTACACATAAAAAAAAATATATTTTGTTTGTACAAAATAAATACATAAAGTTCACTTTTTTTAAAAAAAATGAAAATAAAATAGATCTATAAACCATGTATGACCAAAAATTTATCTTTTTGTCATACATGTTTTATATGCATACCTGGACTCTACATTGGACGTAGTGAAAAAGATATCATCCAATATGAAGTCCCGATATTTACCTGGAGGCCCTACTCTCCTGTTGCTTGTTCTACGTTCAGTCTTCTCCATAGATTTGGAGGAGCATGCAACCTGGAGGGGTGACTTTCTGAGTTTATCACTGGTTCCAGCAGCGGTATCCTGGTTTACGTCATCGTCTGGTGAGGGTTCGTCCTCTGGTGTTATCTCCGGAGTGCCTTCTGCGTCTAGGTCCGGCATGGGCACCATCTCCCGGTTTTGGTCTTCCGGAGCCGCGTCTTCGGGTATTATCGGGTTTTCCTCGATTTCCCTCGCCAAAGTGGGCATTGGCGGATCCATGGGCAGATTCTGCGCGTTTTCCATAGTTGGTGGTGCTGGTTGGTGTGGCATACTATACTGGCTGTTTACATTTCTCCTGATTTGAACTGGGTCCTCAGCTTTTTCCTGGGCGCCCTCTACCCGCCTGATAATCTGATTTACGTGCCTTTTGTAAATCTGGCCGTTTTTTTAACCTGCAAAGATAAACAGATTTTCCTAGTTTTTTACTTACAATAGCTTCTAACCATCCACGTTTATTGGTTTTTCTATAGTCCGCGACCATGACCATTTCCCCCACCTGCAAAATCCTTTTTCCTCCCCTGAAATACTTTTTTTGATTGTTTTGAGCAATTTGATGGTTTTCTGGTGTTGGGGCCCTCTTTTTGGTTTCCTCTGGGTTCTCCCTTAAAATGTCCATCCTAGTCCTTAGCTCTCTTTTTAACATCAATTTTGCTGGGGTTTCCTTCGTGGTGCAGTGGGGGGTGGTCCTATATGAAAACAGAAATTCAGATATTAGCACATTTAAAGATTTACCTTGATTTTTAGGGTCTGACAGTCTGCTTCTGATATTATTTTTAAATGTTTTTACTGCGTTTTCTGCCGCCCCAGAACTAGCTGGATTTGCCGGCGGCGCGGTTATATGTTTAATTGCGTTTCTTTTGAACAACGTCTGGATGTTGCTAGCCGTGAATTGGGTTCCGCAGTCTGTTGCTGCCGTTTTAAAAATTCCGTGACGGCTAAATAGCTCCATAAGTTTTACCTCCAGCTCCGTGGACGTCATGTTTTTGACTGGGAAAACTTCCATCCATTTGGAATACGCGTCCACTGCAACTAAAAACATATAATTTTTTATTGGGCCACAGTAATCTAAGTGAAGACGGGACCAAGGTTCATTTTCTATAGGCCAAGGTGTTAGTTCATTTCTTGGGGGTAGAGGGCGCTGTTCTAAACAGGGTAGGCATTGTTTACAAGCCGTTTCTATGTGCTTGTCCAGGTTGGGCCAATAAATATATGACCTGGCAAGATGCTTAGTCTTGACCATTCCAAAATGGTGACTCATTATCTCATCTAGTAGCCTTTTTCTTAGAGTTTTTGGAATCACCAACCTGTAACCAAGCAAAAGAATACCTTTTTCGATGGCTAGTTCCTCCCTGCGGTTTCTAAATGGAATCAGCTCCGCCCGTAGGTCCTTGGGCCATTTATCCTGTTTTACGTACTTCATTACTTCCCTTAAATCTTCATCTTTTTCTGTCTCTGTCCGTATATCCTTGTTGTTTATTGGCCATTCTTTACATTTTTCGGTATAGTTTATGTATAGACCTTCGTCTTTCTGAATATAGTTGATTTTCATGGGCTTCCGGGACCAAAAATCCGCTATGTTGGTTTTCCCGACTATATGTTCAATGCTGTAATTAAAACCGCTTAAGAAAGCTGCCCATCTCTGCAAACGACTAGAATACATGACAGGTAAGGTTTTATTTTCCTTAAAAATACCAACAATCGTTTTTGCATCACACCTAATGGTGAAATGAACACCAGTGAGATACTGATACAACTTTTGTACTGACCAATAAATAGCGAGACCTTCCAGCTGCACAATGGGATACTTAGATTCTGCGGCTGAAATCGAGCGTGACACACATGCTATAGGTCTTTCTGAGCCGTCCTTCATTTTGTGAGACAACAAGGCTGACAAACCGCTTTGAGATGCATCCGTGGTTAAAATTATGGGGAGACTCGGTTCAAAATGAACCAAAACAGTCTCTGAAGCTAAAATCTTTTTGACTTCCTTAAAGGCCGCTTCACAGGAGTCGTTCCACTCCATGATACTATTTTTTTTTAACAGGTCATACATGGGTCTCAAAATATTAACGGCGTTTGGAATGAAGCGATTATAAAAATTAATCATACCTAAAAACGATCTGACTTCAGTAACAGAAGTGGGCCTAGATGCTTTTAAAATTGCTTCCACCCGCTTCTCCGTCTTCATCAATCCTTGGGAGTTGATACGATGGCCTAAATATTCACAACTCTCCTTAAAAAACTCACATTTATCTAATTTCAAAGTTAAACCTGCTTCTTTTAACCTAGTTAAAACCTTATTTAACACCTCCATGTGCTCTGCCTCATTTCGCCCTGAAATAATTATGTCATCAAGAAAATTACAGCAATAGTCAATGCCCGATAATAACTGCTCAATATGTTTCTGAAAAATAAAAGATGCTACTTTTATGCCAAAGGGGAGCCGCAGGCATCTGTAAAGCCCCTTTGGTGTTGACCACGTTAAAATCTTACTCGATTCTTCATCAACCTCGAATTGCATATATGCCCTAGACAAATCTAACTTAGTAAATTTTTTTCCCCCTCGTAACTTAGAAAAAATTTCCTCTATGCGAGGTAATGGGTATTGTGAGTCCATGAGACATTTATTTACCGTTGATTTATAATCGGTGCATATGCGTAGCTCTCCTGACTCCTTAGAAACCAAAACTAGGGGACTGGCCCATTCGCTAGTAGGCACACTGGTGATAACCCCCTGTTGTTCTAATTTATCGAGTTCTTCATCCAGGTGTTTCCGAAACATTAAAGGTACATTTCTGGATTTTAAAAAAATTGGTGTACTGTCTTTTTTTAAATGTAATTTTATTTTACTGTGCTTAAATTTACCCAATTTATCAGTAAAAACCTCTGGATACATACTTATTAACTTCTTTACGTTATCCTCACCAGACGATACCATATTTGTCATTTCGATTGACATTCCAAACTGGTCCATGAAGTTCCTCCCCAGAATGCATGCTCCAGCGTTTTCTATAACATATAATTTGACAAGTTTATACTTATTACAATATTTAAAATAGGGTATAAAATATCCTCTTGGCTTAAATAGGGAATTATTATAGGCTCTAAATGTTACGTCATCTTTGTACAGCTTATATTTATTAAAATATTTGTTGAATGTATCTAAGTTAATTGCTGACACCGAGCTACCTGTGTCTAAGTCAAAAGAAAATTCTATGTTATCAACTAGAACTTCTATACAAAATCTATTTTTATCAAATTTAGTAGCGTCTATATTAAATAATTCCCCATTTAGAACCGTATTTGAATTACATTTATTGACATTTTTGTTTTTATCACAAAGTTTTTCATTTACCTCGGTATACCAAAGTTCTTTTACTGTGTTTTCTTCCGTGACCTGATTAATATGCTTGCTTCGGCATGCTCGGGCCAAATGACCCTTTTGTTTGCATTTTGAGCATATATAATTAACATATTTACACCGACCTGAATGTTTTTTTGAACAGCTTTGACAGTTGTGTGTGTTGGCGGCCATTGTCGATTTTGACATTTTCGGACCTGCGCGGTTGCCCTGTCGGTCAGATGCGTTCCAGCCATGCGATGTTGCCGCTTGAGACGACCTCTGGCGGGAATGTTGAAATTTCGCCTTCTTGACGTAATGAACCGCTGCGCCCCCATCATGGCTTCGTTCCCTGCTTTTCGCCAACTCAATCAACTTCTCTAGGGTCGTGTCATCGTTTTCTTCACAAATCCGCTCGTAGACGTGGTTTTTCTGCAATCCAGTGATGAATTTGATTTTTAATACCGTTTTTAGCGAGGTCCCAAACTTGCATTCACTAGCTGCGTGACATAGGCGTGCGTAGTATTCGGCAATCGATTCACTTTCCTGTTGGTAGATCTCCATAAATTTTCTCCGTTCTTTCCATAGAACTACTTTTTTACCAAAGTGCTCGGATAAAATAGCTACCAGTTCTTCGTACGTTTTCGCCGCAGGATTCTCCGGAAAGCACAAGTCTCTGCATAACTTATAGGTGGACGTGCCGATCACGCTTAGTAAAGTAGAAACTTGATATTCTGCTTTTACTTGGTTCGCTTTAAAGTAATGTGTTAAACGTTCGCTGTAGATGATCCAATCATCCAATTCCGCGTTAAAGTTTTCAACACGAACGGTACCCGACGCCATTTTGTGGACCCGACCAAGCCTAATTTTCGAACTGAAATTTCGAAATTTTCGCTTTCTAAAGCCCTAAACCGTATTTTTTTCGTCGCCAAGATGTAATATATGAGTGGTTAGGTCTTTTAGGGCAAATAGATACACGATTATTAGGTTTAATTTATATCACAGTATATTGAAGAAACATTCGTATTTAATGTCACATTATAAGTCTTGCTATATTGGTAACCGAGAAGCGACCGCCCGGCTGGTCATCTCCAGGTCCGACGGGGACTTCGGGTGGGTCACGTGGTGCTCTCGCGCTCGTGCGTACTGGAGTACCACTTCAAGGTTTAGACTGCTTGTGCTGTCCATCACAGTTAGTTTTTTTTTTTAATTTAGATTTTTTTTTAATAAAAATCTGCACCTATTTAATTATTTGTCCATATCTCAGCTATTTCTAATTATGTAATAAAAATATTATTAAAAATAAAATAAAGACTGCTTAATTTTCTATAAAAAAAGTAAATACCATTTTTCTAAATCTTTTGCCATTTTGTCACAATACGCGATTTAAGTTTAAAGTAAAACAAAAAAGTATAAATTCATCTTTATATTTATTAAAAATGGTCTAAGGAGGCTTATTTTACTGTAAAATGTCAAATTACCTTAAAACACATTATTTTTAATAAATATAAAGATGAACTTTTTTGTTTTACTATAAACTTTAATTGCGTGTTGTGACAAAGGGCAAAAGATTTAAAAAAATGGTATTTACTTTTTTTGTAGAAAATTAAGCAATCTTTGTTTTATTTAGATATAAACAAATAATTGAATAAGGGCAGGTTTTTATAAAAAAAATCTAAAAAAAAAAAATTAAAAAAAACTAACCGATAGATATTTTTAATTTTCTTAAATCCTTGGTTACTATATAAATAAGAAGAATAAAAAAAAAACTAAAGTTCGCGTCAAGTTCGGAAAACAGCCCTTAAAATTGCACCGTGAAGTGTTTTATCATTATAATTATTGACTATAGGAGATGCTTCTTTGCCGGCACAGCCGATGGCCTCTGTCTTAGTTCTGACGTAGTAACCAGTTTCATATAATTAATATTAATTAATTATTATTATTAATTTTGGTAAACTTCTTTAAACAATCAAAAATTCCAAACCCTTCTTTTAAAAATCTAGTTTTTAAAAATTTATAGTTATACGTTACGTTTAATTAATAGAAGGGTTTTAACTTTAAATACTTGTTTTTTTTATATTATTTTATTGACTTAGTGCTCTTTACTTGTAAGCCGACGTAGTGGGCCTACAAGTAAAAGGCACTGTCGATTTCTTTTTTCAAATTTAGTTGAATTAAACTACTTCAATTTTTTTTATTTAACTGCAAATGGGACATTATTATGTCCAAACATGTCACTGCGATTTGCGGTAGTTGTTTTCCAAAAACAATTATTACAAAAATTAAAAAACAACAATGAAAGTTAAATTTGTCAATATCTCAAAACCATGTTATGGACTTAGTGCTCTTTACTTGTAAGGGAATATCCACAGCATCGCCTAACAACATAGTACATAACAATGTGATGCCCGTGATTGGCTTGATGTGCCGCCATGTATCTTGTAAGCCAATCACGACATCGCATTCTTATGTTTTATGTTCTTATGCAAGCTTCTGGATATGCCTTAAACCGATATCCTACACTTAATTTTCTTTAGGGCTGTATTTTTTAAATTTTAAAATATAATACAAATATGGGGTTTCAAATCATAGAAAGGTATGTAGTGTAGTAGTAAAGATGGCCGGCAGTGTGTTAGCCCAAAAAGAGCTCGTCGTGAATAAACTCAATAAGTTAACAAAAAATGATTTAATAAGCCTTATTGTGTATAGAAAAGTTCCTGAAGGTTTTAACTTTGAGGAAAATAAACATTTGTTGCAAATATTAAACTGTGAAACATGTGAATCTGGTGATATAAGTGAGAAGAAAGATCAAGACCGCCATGTTTTGCAAGTGTTGTGCGACAAACTTGCATTGGAGCAAAAACACCAAGTAAGATTAATATACCACTTGGAAAAAAGAGTTGGAGAACAAGAGGATCTCATTCGACTTCTAAAAGTCCAAGACACTCAAATAGAAACAAAATTATCAAATAATAGCGTAAATAATGAAAATAGGCAACCAGTAAAACCGCTATCCAGCCCATTACCAAAAGCCATACATGCGCAAAACCCATCGAATCAAAACCGTTTAGAAACAACGAAAGATCTAAATGAATGGAAAACAGCTACTTACAGAAAAAAAGTATCAACTGAAAAAAACGATCCTGATAAGAACGAGACGCATGTGTTTACAGTCAATGAACTCGGAGGCGCCATAAAAAAAGCAGAAATTAACAACGAAAATAAACAAACAGCTCGAAAATATTTTAATAATAGAAAACCAGTAATTGGAGTAAACAAAAGCTCAGTCAAATCAGTACCGAAACTTGGGTACCTACATGTCTATAGACTAGATCCCTCAACATCTCCCGAAGCCCTACAAAGTGAGCTACTAAAAACAGCACCTGAAATAAAGTTTAGCTGTGAAGCATTAAATAAAACTGAAAAAAGTTGTTCTATGAAAGTTTCCTTCCCCCTTCATCATGTAAAGGATGTTTACAACCCTGAAATCTGGCCCGAAGGAGCATTAATAAATAGGTATAAATTTAAGAATTTTTTATCAACTGCAGCCCCGGAATTGAACAATCAGACGGAGTAGTATCAGATAACATTTTAGAATCAAATAATGATGTGATTAGTATCTTACACTTTAATATACAATGCATAACAAATAAACTTAACATCTTAGAAACCATTTTGGTGGAAAAAAGTCCCGACTTTCTACTAATTGGTGAGCATTGGATGTTAAATGACGATTTTCGTCACCTTAATTTAAGTGAATATTATGTTTTAGCAGGCTTTGGCAGAAAAAATACCGTTCACGGGGGAGTTGTCATACTCTCAAATTTAAAATATCTACAAAAATCAAAAGAGTTAAAAAACATTAGTTCCATGACAGTAGAGTCACACATCGAATGTTGTGCAATATCTGTGAGTAATAAACTTTGTATAGTACTTATCTATCGTCCAAGTGGCGAGGGTGATATAGAGACTTTTTTCGATCAACTTTGTAAACTATTACTTACTATATCTGAAACACATGAAAAAATTGTCATCTGCGGAGATATAAACATAGACTTACTGACTGAAACTACAAATAAAAAAACTTATTGCGATATATTAGAAGCCTTTCAATTAAATTCAGTAATTAATGAATATACCCGTTTTGAAACTCGTAGAAACCATTTTAAAAACTCGGCCATAGATCACCTAATTACAAATTTAAATATCGGAATAAAATATGAAATATTGCATTTAGGCGTATCTGACCATACAGCACAATTTATAAGTTTACCCCGTTTTGCGTGCGAGGAATCTAACCCTGTAAAATGCTCCACGAATGAGAAAACTCTTAAAAGGAAATTTACTGATTTTAACATAAACCAGTTTAGATATTTTTTAGGTAAGTACAGTTTTGAAAATAATAAACACAAGGACATTAATAATTATTTTGAATCTTTCTGGGATCATTTTAAATGGTCGTTCGAAAGTGCATTCCCGAAAGTGTCTGTCAAAAAAAAGGCCTTTTATAAACGATAATAGTTGGTATACTAACAGTCTTAGAATAGAATCAAATCATTTAAAAAATATAAATCATTTGCGTAAATTAGAAAACTATGAGCTCAACGAGTATTACAAAGTGTTAAAAAAACAACACGAAAAAAATATAAAAAAAGCAAAACAAAATTATTATGAAAACCAAATAAAAAATTCGGAAAACAAAACACGTACCTTATGGCAGATAGTTAACAAAAAAATTAAAAAAAACATTAAAGTTTCAGAAATAAACTTAAAGGAGAACAATATTATTTTAACGGATGAATTTGATGTTTCTAACGCCTTTGGAAAATACTTTGAATCAATTGTTGATATACAAATAAAAAAACACTTTGGGGATAATGTGTCGCAAAATTGTACGACTACGAAAAAAACAATATGTCATAGACTAAATGTTAAACCCTTTACAACCGAAGATATCTGTAAAATAATAAATACTTTAAAAAATAAAAAATCTACTGGGTATGATGAAATACCTGTTTTATTGTTAAAAAAGTGTAAAAATGAATTTTCTTATTTTTTATCAGAAATTTTAAATAAATCTATTGAATTGGAAGACTTTCCTAACCGATTAAAATTATCTGTCGTTGTTCCCGTATATAAGAAAAATGACCCTTTATTAGTGGAAAACTACAGGCCTATTGCGCTTCTTAGCGTAATTTCTAAGGTTCTGGAGAAAGCTGTAGCCAACCTAATCACATGTTTTTTAAACGAAAAAAATATTTTAGCCGAAAACCAATATGGTTTCAGAGAGGGTCGTTCGACAGAAACGGCAACATTAAATTTCTTTCAGTTGATACATGATAAATTAGATGAAAATGAATACGTAATAGTGTTGTTGTTTGACCTAACTCGGGCCTTCGACACTTTAAAATTTGATTTTATATTAAAAAAAAATATTAAAATTGGGTATAAGTGAAAAAATATCTAAATGGATTTATTCTTTCTTAAAAAAACGCAAATTTCGTGTTAAAACTAGTGATATCTTATCTGGCGAGTTTTTTATAAAGTGGGGTATTCCACAGGGGAGTATCCTCGGTCCCCTAATTTTCTTATTGTTCATTAACGACCTTCCGGAGTATATTTTAGACGGAATTGTTTTTATGTTTGCAGATGACACCGGAATTGTAATCTCCAGTAAAAATTTTAAAGATTTAATTCTAAAAGTAAATAAAGTTTTAGAGCAATTCGATGAATGGTGTCGCATGAATACGCTCATAATAAACTATGAAAAAACAATAGTTATGGAATTTCATACCCAATATAGACCGGCAACTCCAGACCTGGACACATATTTTAAAATAAACAATAGCCAAATAGTAGCAAAAACCAGCACGAAGTTTTTAGGCACCATTATCGATGATACCCTTTGCTGGGGAGAATGCATAGATTCCATCTGCAAAAATCTGAACAAGCAATTTTTTGCACTAAAAACTTTAAAAAGTTGTCTATCTGAAGAAAGTCTCTTATCTGCCTATTATTCACTAGTATACTCTGCGATTAGCTACAACATAATGGTGTATGGACTGGCTGTAGAAAGCGAACGTGTGTTTAAAAGCCAAAAAAGAATAATTCGCTTAATGTATAATCTAGAATATAGAGAAACCTGTGTAAATATTTTTAAATCTAAAAGAATTCTAACTTTTACAGGAATATATCTTTTTAAACTACTTACGTATATATTTAAGAATAAATATCAATTTGCAAGAAATTTAGACAGTCATGATTATCCCACACGGGACAGGGATAATTTCCGTCTAAACTCGTTTACAAGAATAATGTACAAGAAATCACCTATATATGCGGGATGTCATTACCTAAATATGCTACCTTCGGCATTAAAAAACGAAATTTCTTTTACAATATTTAGGAAAAAACTTAAAACATTCCTAGTTGATCAGTCTTTTTACTCAATAAATGAGTTTACTGCCTACTGCACATAGTACTTTTTTTCCCTTTTTAAATGTATGTATTTTTTACATGAATTTTTAATATGTTTTATATAGTATATAAGTTTTAATTTGTATTCATTTTTGTTTCTTTATCTTTAATATTTATAATCATGATTGTATTGACGTATCTATCCAACGTAAGTTGGCAAAGACAAATAAATATCTATCTATCTATCTATCTATCTATTATCTCCATGTCCGGACTCGTCATGGCGCAACCCGGACTCTTCAGATAAAAAAATAGAAATTTGTGAAAAAAAATTTGATTTGATTTCTTTTATGTATTTTTCGGTTTAAAACAATTAAATAAACCTAAACAGTAGAAAACTACTAAAATATTTGAAAGGTCACTTCATTTTTGGCGAAATTAGGCATAAATTTAATTTTTTAACAGCCTTATTTGAACATTGAAAAAAAACTTTTTTGGTCAATTATGTAACTTTTTATGCAGAATTTGAATCTGTATAAAAAACACCCCCATTCCACCTAAGGATGTGGATGAAAAAAAATCTGCTTTTATAAATTTGATGATATTTAAGCTTAGTACCAAATTTTAAAAACCTATCTGTTACGGTTTCTGAGATATCGACTTGTAACCGTTTAAATGGCCCACCCGGTAATACATATGCAATATGCCACTTAAATTTATTTTTTTTAAAAAGTCGAAAACATTCTCAAAAAAATGTATTCAAATCATTTAGAGGACACTATAAGGTTTATAAATATTCAACATTCGAAGCTTTATGAATTTTTTGAGTTTTACTGGAATTTTTTACCTGTCTGCTCTGTGAATAATATAATAATTATCAAAAGTTAAGTTAAGCATAAAAAAAATAATTAAAAAAATTAAAGCCTGTATAACATGTATATATTAGCTAATTAGGGAAAATCACTACTCTAAAACATTGCCAAAGAGATGCTTGTCAAAAATTCCAATATTACACAAACATGTATGTTTGTCATAATGTCCTTTAAGAAACGAATTACAAAATAATTCCTGGTCTTTCCTATGATTAACACTTGAGCAGGATATTGAAACAGATAGCCCACTATATTTTCAGAAGTCAAGTTGCATCAACCAAAAGACACCAAAATCTCATCTTCATGTCTAAATGTTTCCCTACCAAGTCAAAGTAGGTTACTTGCCGCAGCAGATCTATACTACAGGTACAGTTAGTTCTTGTATTGGTGGGGACTCTTTTTGGTTCCAGCACCCATGGTAGGGTTCCCGATGGCTAGTATCGTTAATGCCGTCTTTTGGTACACGACTGTGTGCTAAATTTTGGTACTTTTTTTTCGAAAAAAACATCCACCCCTTACGCATGGCCCAAATCAGGACATTAGTTCAACGTAACAATTTTAGTAGTGGCTTCTTTTAGTGATCTGGTACGACCCTTATTTAATTAATTCATCAAGTGGTGGAGAATTTAAGGGTTGTTGTTCTTCATTTAAGGATTTTGTTTTGGAATTAAGTGACAGTAACAAATATCATGATTTCGTAAAAAAAAATAGTGACTTATAAACACATAAAAGGAGTGGAAAATCTTGTGACACCTTAACACACTTAAGAAGACACCATAAAAAATTTCTATAGTGTACAAGTTTTTTAAAAGTTTTGTGATGTATTTCAAGAAAAATTCAAAAATATTGAACAAACCAAAAGGATAATGTAAAGATAATTCTGAAACACAGTGCAACATTGTTTCGGTATCAAAATTTTCGCGTAAAGTTTTCGGTCAAAATTATTTTTCGGTTTCAAAAAAAATCTAGTGACAATTTTTTATTTATTTTACAAAACAATAGACTGTTCGCTAAACCGGATATATGTATATATAGTGTAGTTTTACAGTGACCCATTTTATTATTTGGAATTATCAGATTGGTAAGTGTAAAATTTATTGTTTGATTTTAAATAAATTTTTCAAAAAGTATCAACGAACTGCCTTGACAATGAGTGAAGGCCATCTGAAGCTACACATGCTTTAAAATAAACTCGGGCCAGTAACCTATTACCGTTTACATTTTATTATAGGTTTAAGTACCCATAATAACGTTTTACTAATTTATTATTTCTGTTATTTTTGCTTTTGGAATAATGAGCCGTAAAAATATTAATATTATATTTATTAAACATGGATAGGTTGGGCTCATTATTTAAAATATGATGATAATTATTAGCCATCACTTTTAGAGCTGTAATAAAGGAAGGCCAATCAGCCCTTAAATTAAGTAAAGAAATTCAAACCAATGACGCGGGATTTGTATTTTATCTGGTCACTTTTTCATGGGGGCGGTAAAAATAAAGCATTAAGGTTAAAGGAATACTTATTATATTATTCAGAGCGCCAGCGCTATGTCATGTGTACGATAACTCAAGAACGAATAATCCGATCGACTTTTCATTAAAAATCAAGTTCTACAAGGGGAAGATCAACAAAAAAGTTATGGTAGATTAAACTTTTAAAAAAAATCTGAAAAAAATATAGTTATGGGGTTTGGTTTGGATAACTTAAAAAAATATATATATATTTTTTGTTTTTTGCAAAAAGAAAATTAAAAAATTTAAAAAATTGAAATATTTTGTTTTTTTTTTAAAAAGACCTTTTTTAAAAATGTATTTTTTTTTTTGAAAATTATTTGGGAAAATGCACTATACCATTTACTGTAAATAATATATAATGGAATGCGTAGCATTACATATCTTCACGGCTTGTTTTAACTAATATTTTGAAAAAGCAAACTTGGTATACATTTTTATTACAATTTTTAGATAAAATATGAATCATCAGTGTCGGACTGGACAGCCCGAGGCTACTGAGATTTTCAACCCTAGGGCCCAACAAGTTAATAAATTGCCGACAATTTTTTCCCGTCACAAAAATTTTGATGACTAAAAAAAGCTCACCCCAAAATTTTTTTAGAAATTTTGACAACTAAAAAAAAAGCAAGCTCATCGCCCCTGGATGAAATTTTGTTTTGTTAACTGAAAAAAAGACTAAAGAGGTCCTTACCTCTCCGGAGGGGCCCCTAAAGTATGAGGGACCCTTAAAGTCGGGGTGCCCTGTGAGAAGTATTTATTAATAATATACAGGGCGTTACGAATATGCACTAAACTAAAAGTTTACGTAATATTAATAAAAATTAAATTAATTTTAAGATAGATGTTTTTAATTGTAACAGTAAAGTTTTATTATTTCTTTAAGCATTTAAAATAAACATAATGTTAATAATCAAATTTCTTGAGTATAATGATTAAAATTATAAAGGCAATGAATTTTAAGTATTAATACAATGAAAGTAATTATTGGCTCAAAATTAATGAAATAATACTGGATATTTTAAAAAGGTAGTAATTATAACTAGGTAGGTACTAATAGTAGTTAATATTGACTCAAATATGCTCTGCATACAGCCAACCTCGCAGCCAACTAGATACATGCAGACATATATGCTGGAAAAAGTATTAGAGTCGGATTAAATTTAGCGAAACAGATTTACAATACGTTCTTAAAATATCGTGATGTAAAGTTAAAGTTTAAAAGTTTATTCGCAAAGGACTTTGTACAGAATATACCTACATTGGTGGATCCAAAAACTGGACAGGGGGTGGCAGATATTAAACTTTTGTTTAAAATTGTTGCATATATGCTCATGCTTTAATTATACATATTACTTAGATTATCAAGGGCGAGACGTACAAAGGGAGTGAAGGGGACACTCGCCCAGGGTCAAGTCTTCTATCTGGTCCTTTTAGAATTAATACTTAAGTATTAAGTACTTGTTAGTTAAAATATTGAAGTAGGTAATAGTAGCTAATGATTTTTAAAACTTTAACATCTATTCTAATACTATTTAGCTGTACTAAAATCTTAACATTACCCAGGTATACCTTTGTAATTCCCCATTAACAATTTTTAAATATAAGCCATCTCGTTAACTTAAAGTTAATATTATACTAATGGTTATTTTCTAAAAAGGTTAATAATATTCAATGTGTCTACAAATACTTAGAGGGCAAGGAAACTC
>OY294046.1:21988506-22050559 GCA_958510825.1 Brachypterus glaber
TGAGCAGTACGTCATGAGGTACCGTGTCAAAGGCCTTGGTGAGGTCCTTGTAAATGACATCTACCTGATAGAACCTCTCCAAAGCCTCGGACGCGAACTGAGTTTTGATTTTGATTTTTTTATTAACTAACCCGTGCTGGAATTCAGATGTCAAAGAGTTTAAGTGAATACGCTCATTTAAAATAACGAAGATTTTGGAAAATGTGTTTAAGAGGGATATTGACCTATAATTTTTAATGTCCGATTTGGAACCTTTCTTGTGAATGGGTACAATTTTTTTTGGAATACATGCGTCTAGCATGTTATAAAAAATATCATAAAATTCATTAACCAAAATACCCGCACTAAACCTTCTGATAAATAGTGTTCACGGGCAAAAAGCTCTAAGTCTTATGATTTGCATCCAGGCCTTTAAACTTGGCAATAATTGAATATATTTTTTGATATAACTCATTAACGAAAAAATATATTGAGATAGGACTTTCACCAAAATACTTCATTATTTATTTTGAAGGTCAGTGCTGTCCAAAAAGGGAGTTTAATTTTTTTTAATATAATTTTTATATATTTTCTTGGGCGCCAATTACTTTTCTGAAAGTTTTAAGTTGTAAACAACGTTGCGGACCTTTGCTTTACATGATTTATTCAGTGGTATCTTAAGTTTATATGTTAAAAAGTTGCATTTTTTACGTAAGCTACTGCTTAAACAGTAAAGATAGATTTAGGGCTTTTTATACAGGGTAGAGTACTTCGGTAACAATATAGAAATTATTTATTAATAATTTTTTTAAAATAAAAAAATTAATTAATTTTTTCAATTTTTTTTTAGAAATGGTTAAAATCGCTAAAATTAAAATATGTTATATCTCTTATCCTACTGATCAAAAGTCTCCATAGTCACGAAACTCTGTGCAATAGTTTTTTTGCTAGAGCTCATTGATATTGATAATTCGTAGTTTTTTTTTGTATACAGAGTGATCACTAACTGCCATGCCAAAATTTAAGAGGTGATTCTACATCCAAAAATATGAAAAAGTTTCTATAAAGGTTGGTCCGGAAATGAGCTCTAAGGGAGCTACGGCCCCTCGAAGATGACAAATTGAATGGGGAACAAAAGAAAGCATTAATAAAATTTCTAAATTCTTCACCAAAACACCTAAATTTAATATTAAAGGAGTAATAGCCTTCTAAAAAGTAACGTTTTTGTTGGCACAAAAAGTTACTTTCTCTTAATTGCATGTTTTTAAAAACGGTTGCTCCTACAGTGGTACACTATATGACATTTGTTATGTATTTTACTCAAATAATCTATAGTTTTACAAAAAAAATAAAAAAATACACATAAAAACGTTTGGGGCAAAAATGTGTTAACCCTCACATATTTTGTCCGTCTAGCACGCCTCTGGATAAATTCAAAAAAAAAAATAAATTAACACAAACTTATTGTCTTTATTAATACTAGCATACATGCAAAAGCTCGTTGTCTAGCTTTAAGGTTACCAGAGTAATTAATTAAAAACCTTATTTTTATTACAATTTTAAAGGGCCGTAGCTCCCTTAGGGCTCATTTCAGGAGCAACCTTTATAGGAACTTTTTTTTGGTATTTTTGGATGTAGAAGCACCTCTTAAATTTTTGCATGTCAGTTATTGATCACCCTGTATAACTTCTGAACAAGAAAAAATATTGGGATGGTTACTGAAACATAAATTCTTAAAATAACCTATATTTTATTTTTATATCAGCGGCGTCCCCAAAATGGATTTTTTTTTGTTATAGATTAGCTGCAAAATTGATAA
The DNA here is from genome assembly GCA_958510825.1 of Brachypterus glaber. Taxonomy (NCBI): domain Eukaryota; kingdom Metazoa; phylum Arthropoda; class Insecta; order Coleoptera; family Kateretidae; genus Brachypterus; species Brachypterus glaber. Next base: position 21,990,305 of record OY294046.1, read on the forward strand.
GCCACTGCTCAGATCACGTGTTAGTTACTTAAAAAAAATGTTCTTTAGTTTAATTTAACCAGTGAATTTAAAAAAATATATTTCAGTTTCTGAGTACGCTACTGATATTTTTTTATCGAATGGGATGGTCTTACACAACAACCGATCCGCATTGGGTTTTGTCATCTGTCAACGCTCAATAATTGAACTAACACTAGTCATCGTTCAAACAGTTTTTGAGAAATTAAAAATAATATAAAAATTTCGGAACCCTTTAGAGCGCATTTTCGGAACCATTTTTTTTAGTCCTTAATTTATGGTTCACAGTCAAAGCTGTAGCCATAGAGGGTTGGAGAGAAACACCCAACCTCATCAAAATTTTTGGTAAATAAAAGGAAAATTGTAATAGTTGGTAATCTTTCATCTAGTTTGCAAAAAATATTTTTTTATTATCACTTGTATGAGAAAAAAAATGTTGGTGGGTAACTTTATAGTCGAAAAAATTTGGTAATTGTGTAATCGAAAAGTTGAAAAAATTAGGTTGTGGCCCCCTCCATTAAGTTTACAGTGTATTAATTTTCTTAAAACCCAAAATAAATATAGTTAAACTAAGTTTTTGGCCAACTATCGGCCTAGATTTGTCCTTAATAAATCAAATTTCATTAAATCTTGTCAAATATGAAATAGTATTCTGATATTTTCTATTTTTATCTTATTGGAAAATTGATAGCTTATACTTTTGTTATTTCGTACTTGAACATATTTCTAAGAAGGTTTTTCATGTTGACGCAGTTTATCTACGTTTTTTTGTTTTTTATTCTTAAGGATATATCCTATAAATTCAAAGATAAACCCATATTTTTACCCATTACCTCGTTTTTACCTAAAAATTTGGGCTTTTTTAAAAAGCCTGTTTTTAAATTGTGTGTATATTTGTTTGCTTCCCTCTGAAGTTGAAATAACCGATTTTAACGAATAATACATAAAAAGATTTTTTTTATCATGTCTGTATAATAAATTATTACTAGTACATTGGCAATTATTATTGTTAATAATAATTGCCAATGTTTCGTCTGTGCTAGTGTTTATAAGTTTTTTCGTTATTTTTTTCTACCTTTGGAATAAAAAATTACAATTACAAAAGTCCAAACCAAAACACGGTTCTAATTAGAACACTTACTATTTCAATTAGAGCACTTTTCTAATTAGAGCACTTACTGTCTGATTAAAGCACTTATTGTTTTAATTATAGCACGTCCTGTTCTAATTAGAGCAATTAATGTTTCAATTAGAGCACTTGTTATAATTAAAATAAAAAATAAAAGAAGTTCAATAAATATAAAAAATGGTTTTTACCCGACCTAAATTCCACTGGTTTAGTGTTAAATTAAATAACAAAAAAGAAGATATTATGTGAAACACCAGTTTATTGTTTAAATAGTTTATTTATTTTATGGAGTAAAAATTATGTATTAACCCGAAGTATTCTGTACGCAGAACTGCACCAGATACAGTACCTTGATGCTAACATGTCAGTATGAGGCCTCCAGGTATAAGTCGGGTCAAGGATTACAACCAGAAACCTCACACTTTCAGTTCCTCAAAACCCCTTGAATCTCTTAAAGAAAAGAGCACTCGTTCTGCAAACCATTCGGCAGCCATCGATTGTGTGAATGCAGCCCAGTATTGAACCTGTGCTAAATTTTTACCTTTGACAGTTAAGTTAGTATCATCAGCGAAATGAATACATTCAGTGTTATTTGGTATGTAATCAATAAAATCGTTCAAATAAATTAAAAAAAAGTGGTCCCAAGATTGACCCTTGTGGGACGCCTATTATTATTTTTTTTTTCTGATGATATTTTGCGGTCTATTAACACAGATTGATAACGGTTACTTAAATACGGTTTTATTAATTTTAGAGACATTTCGCTGAAGTTATAGTTTTTTGAGTAGAGTAGGGTGATCTACACAATCGAAGTTAGTTAGGTCTAAAAATAACGAGAGCAATTACTCGCCCTCTTCAAAACAATCAAGGGTACGGGTAATAAGGTCCGCTATTGCATCCGTACTATTCTTTCTTTTCCGAAAGTCAAATTGTTTATTAACCTCAAAAAAGTCCAATATTCTCCGAGCCAGAGCTTTTTCAAAGATTTTTGAAATGACGGGTAAGAGAGAAATGGGGCGATAATTTACCACATCATTTTTGTCAACCTTTTTGAAAATTGGAATAACCTTGGAAATTTTTAGAGAATCCGGAAAAACACCCAAGTGAAAATATTTATTTATTAATTTGTTAATAGGTCCTGCTAGTAGGTCAACATTTTTTTTTAATTAAAGGTAGAGACGAACCATACATATCTCGGGATTTACTATTTTTTAGTTTAAGAATGATGTCCCTAACTTCAATAAAAGAAACTTCCGACAATGTGAAACAGGAGCTGGGTTTTTCAATATTCTTAATATTGATAGGATCAAGACTTGTATGAGGTATATGTTTTTTAAGGTCATGTGAAATTGAACTAAAATAATTATTATAAGTATCAGGTCCGAAAATAAAAATAAAAGATATTTTTAGATTCCTTAATGATGGTACTTTTTAATAGTAGGTGTACCAATATGGTGCCATTAAAAAAAATGAGTTTTTGAGCAAAAACCATTTTCGCAATCTTTAAAATGGTGCAAGTAAATGGAATTTTCAGGGTAAATGTATTTTTCTAGGATTACTTAGATAATTTCGAGTAATCATGGCCTATCTATGATAAAAAGTAAAAATTAAATAAAAACAACTTTTTTTCAAATTTAAGAATGTCATTGTACTCAGATTTTTTTAATTTATCGATATAAAAAGGTTTCGCGTCTCACTACTTGTCGGAGTCGCCCAAACAAAATCTTGTTTATAGGTTAACTCCACGCAGAATCTATCTGAGTTGATGCTCATGAGTTTCTTGTTATATGGTTGGTAGAATAAAAATAATTCCCTATGCAAGGTTGCTACCTTGTTTCAAATTCATTGTCACTATGGGCCAGGAGAACAGAAAATTTGTAAACAAAATTTTTTATAAATCGGTAAAAAAATGTAGTTGTTATCATATTTTAAACTTAGAATACATTAAAAAATCATTATTTGTTTCATAAAAAAATTATTAATTTTATCACGTAAAATTCAATCAATTCATTTATTTTTTTCACTGTATATTAACTATAACTAATATATAATTAACATAAATATGTAATATTTTAATGTATAAAACATTAAATATATTATTTTAATATTTTTTTTACAAAAGCCTTCATTTTATTTTTCCCTTCTATTAAGCAGCCCCCAAATCCCCGTCATATATTTTTTTTTTATTTATACAAATCTGTTCAAAAATTTTAATTTGCGTATTTTTGCGTTTTATGTCATTTTGTGTCGATATAAATCAATTTCGAGCAAAAAAAAAACTTTTTTAAAAATACAAAATGGCGGATCCAATATGGCCGATTAGATTTTTAAAGTTGCTCGTATTTGCTTGAAACTTGGTACTCGGGGAGTTTTTGGGGTCGCTGATTACGAATCTGGTGCAGTTTTTCAAAATTCAAAATGGCGGATCCAATATGGCGAATTAAATTTTCTCGGAAAATTTAATCCTCCATATTAGATCCGGTATTTTGAATTTTGAAAAACTGGCACCAGATTCGTAATCAGTGACCCCAAAAACCCCCAAGCACCAAGTTTTAACAAATCCAAGCAACTTTAAAAAATTTAATCCGTCATATTGGGTCCGCCATTTTGAATTTTGGAAAACTGGCACCAGATTCGTAATAAGCGACCCCAAAAACCCCCGAGTACCAAGTTTCAAGCAAATCCGAGCAACTTTAAAAATCTAATCCGCCATACTTAATCCGCCATTTTGAATTTTGAAAAACTGGCACCAGATTCTTTAACTTTAAAAAAATTAATCCGCCATATTGGATTCGCCATTTTGAACGCTAACTTTTAAATTATGGGAGGCATAGCGTAGTGGCTAGCGCTTGTACATAGCGTGAGTTCGATTCTCACTGGCGCTGATTTGCCTTTTTCAGTTAATTAATAATTGAAATTTGGTGAAGGGGATAAGTGAAACGGATACTCCCTATAAACGTTCGAAAATCATTTTAAGCCGGTGGTCTGGTCTGCCGCACTCGAGATTTTTTTTTGTGTGTAATTATTAAAAAGCAAGAAGAAATACCTGGACAACATTTGCTATTTCACTTGGAAGATTATGACATCATTTAATGATTTTCTCTGCTCTGTCCTGAGTTCATGAACGCATACAGATGACTCCTCATTGTGAAGTCATCACGAGATCATGTTATGAAGTTCTATACCGATGATATGGAATGCGCATGCGCAATTGACCGCAAACTTTGAATTAACAGCGAAATTTGAATTGACACGAAATTTAAAATTATAAAAAAAGAAAGGAAATTATTCGGGTAAATTTAAAACAATAAAATACTTTAAAGTATATATATTTTCGTAATAAATATTTATTTATTAAGTAAATTTATGTTAAAACTTTAAGGATTTCTGCATCTTCTCTTTCGGTATCTTTATTTTCTACATCTTGCTCTATTTGCTGTCTCATTTCTTCAATTTCTATTAATATTTCCTCTTCTGATAGAGTTTCTGACTCTTTGGTCTTCCGTGCTTCTTTTACCCTTTTTATTTTTTGGACCTAAACACCTTAGCCCTATAGTTATACCTAAAAATTTACCTGAGTTTTCTTTAAGATTTCCTTTAGATCACTTTTTTCAACTTTTCCACAAATTGCTGCCGTAAATTGACAATTGTTTGTTATTAATTTATAAACACAGAAGATAAACGATAAAAGATATAAACCAAACACACGCGACAAACGTGAGATTTCATGAGATCATGGATGTTGTCCGGGTAACAAGAGAAGTCTTTGAAAAGGAAACTAAGTATCAATCTACATTTTTTTTCTTAAAATTAAGCAATATAACCCAGTGTTCAATTAAAGTTTCAAAATAAATGATATGGAAGAGATTTTTTTGGCGAGTTAAAATAATGTTATTTTAAAAATATAATTTTAGAATAATTTGATAATTACCAGCTCGAGTAATGTGGATTTTTATTTTACTAGAGTATCATGAATAAAAAAAACTTACTTTTAGTATAATTTTTAACAAATTTTCAGTATTTAAAAACTTTTTTATAATTATATGTTAGACGTAAAATGACAGTCAATTTAATCTAAATGTCAAAAATTATCAAAAGCACAATGCATAATAAAAATATCACTAAAAGTAATTTTTAAACCACTAATCATAACTACCAATCCAATTTTTATACTCAGATAGATTTTGCTCCGAGTTTAATTCTTTATCTATCTGCCTAGCTTTACAAATTGTCACATAGACATATACAGGGTTATTCTTTTAAATGATACAACCTTTAGAGATGCGCTTCTTTGAGAAAATCTACCAGCTGGTATAATTTTCGGAACACTATCACTTCCGGTTTAACCGGAAATAACTCTAACATTGTTTTTTTTTTTAAATTGAAACACCCTGTATATTTAGGTCTTATTTGGTTAATGATACAATTCTGCGAAACTTAAATACAACTGCCATTCCAAAATTAATAGTTTAAGAGTTATTTAAAAAAAACAATAATGTACATGATCTTTAGTAGTATCATTGTAACATTTTTGTTTGAATAGATAGATATGTGCTTATTGATGAAATGTTTTATTTTTGGATATAATTTACCTAATTATTCAATTTAGTAAACACTGTCGCTTCCGGTTTCACCTGAAATACTTCTAACTTTGATTTTATTAATAATCTCCTGTATATTTTAGTACTATAAAATGACGAATTAAGTCAAATAAAACTACCATTCCAACACTTATACTCTTAAAGTTATTCAAAAAACAATACTTAATCAATATTATCCTAGAAGGCCTTCACATTTTATAAATACGGAGCTTGGTAGGAAATAAAGTCTGATAATATTCAGCAATAACATTAATTATTTAAATAAATTATATCAAAATCATCAAATAAATTTAAAAAAAAAAACCTTAATAAGTTCTTTGTTTTTACAGAAACGTACCAAATTATACTGGTTAGGATCAACCCGTTAATCTTTCACCCACGAGTGGCGACAATGACATATTTATTTCTATGAATCATATAATAAGACAAAATAAAGATTTAAGCCATGGCCTCCTAAATATAAAATTTACAATAACTGTTTTTGTTAATAAACTCGAAAACTATTAATTTTAGAACGATGGTTATATTTAACTTTATTTTTATATTTATATTCTTTATTTAGTAAAGTAAAAAGTACTAACAAAAATGGGTCATATTTAAAATTACAAAGTTATAATTTTTTCCAGCAAAACCGGAAGTGCTAGAGTTTGGTAAATTACATAGTTTTTTAAAACAAAATTTTATATAAAACTTTGCTCAAAGAATCATATGCTTCCCTCCTCAAATAAAAAAATTAGCTGGGTATTAATAACAAAAACACATGTTGGAGAAATTGATTACTTTCTTAAATATATCAAAAACTATTTATTTTAAAGTAAAAGTTTTATTAGAGCTTTTTTCAAAATTGTGTCCTTAATCAAACAATCTTAAAATATACAGGGTGTCCTATTTAAAAACCCAAAGTTAGGGTTGATTCCGGTGAAACCGGAAGTACCAGTAGTTAAAAAAATTACATCAAAAGGTAGAATATGTTCTTAGATAAAACTTTGCTTAAAGAAGCACATCTCTATCTAATCACACAAAAAAGATAAAGGTACGGTGCCATTTAAAAGAATAACCCTGTATACGGAAGCACATTTTAACAGCACGGACGAGGGGGACTGTTTATAAGGGTCGGCTAAATGGTAAAACCAAAGGGCGGACAGTCATTTCATCAAAATTCCTGCCAGGGGAACCCCTTTTTTGGGAGGAGAGGACCCTTTTTAAGTCATCAAAATTTCTGATTGTGTTTTTACACATTTTTGTCAGAAGAGAGCACCTTTTTTTTAGTTATCAAAATTTCTGCCTGGGGTAAAGCTTTTTTAGAAGTGAGGACCAGGGATAATAATTTTTTTTAAAGAGGGTCGCTGTTTTTTAACTTTTCCGGGCGGCCAATAGTTTAGAGATGCCCCTGCGTAGAAGTAAAGTTAAATAGAGTTCAATCTAAAAATATATATAAATTTAAACACTTTTTTCGTGTTTTACATAAAAGTTGTATGATATTTTTACAAATTTCAATTTCAAGTAGAATTATAAGTAGGTATTTAAAAATTTGATTTAAAATGACTCTTTTGAATCTGAGCAAAAAAACAAAAAAAACCGGCTAATTAATTGTTATTAAAATATTGTAAATATATAAAAAATAATATTTTTTGGCCCAGGCGCGCTTCCTGGGTGGTGTTATATAACTTTTATTATAATCAGTTTCATCGACCTCAAAAAAATATTTATATATTTTTGTTTAAATGTTTATTAGAGTTGGGAACAAACAGACCGACAATGAAAATAATCAAGTTTTTGACCAAAATCAACTTTTTTGTCTTTTTAGTAATAAAAATAATTTTTGACCCATCCTAAGAGTGACTATAAAGAACCACAAAACTTGTTTTACAATTATTACTTAAAGTATTCGTCTTAAGCAAAGAAACACGAGCAAAGCATACATTGGCAAAGTAGGTCATTGGACCACATCTAGCCCCACTGCTGCTTTAAAATTCCGGGTACCCCGAAACGCTGCTGACTTACTCTTCCGGTTTGGTACCTCAACTTGGTTTAAGTTTTTTGTATTTATTTGGCACCAGCATAATAATATCACTAAAAAAATCATAATAAACATATATTGATTTATTTTTTTATTATTGGTGTTCTTATGCAAAGTCATGGAGAGCCCCAAATAAACTTTAAGCTTATAAAGGACTTTATACACATAAGTTACACATAAGTTTTTTTGGAAAAAAATACTTTCGGAGTTTGGACTTTTTAATTATTCATTTAAAAAATTTCACACATTATATACTTGTAACTTGTCACTTGTACACTGATAAAACAGTTTTGTTTTGTGGGTACAATATAGTCAGATATTAAATTATAATATAATATATAATTTTATTTGGTTGTGAGTAATAAATTTTATTTCTGACAAAAATCAATTATTTTGCTCCCATTAATAAATGATTTTGAAAATAAAATATTTATTAATTAGAATTAAATCTTTATTTAACTAAAATAAAACTTATTACTCACAATCGAATAATTTAATTGGCTATATCCAAATTATTCTAAACATTTTTTTTTTCAGTGTATGCTTATAATTTTAGATTTAAAGCTGTGAAGAATTTAATACTTTTAAACATTTTAATTAAAAATAAAAATTTAATTATAGGTAAAAAATTAACATCTACAATTATTTACATTTTTAATTAACAAATATCATTAAAATATATTAATTTAGGTCAGAAATTTAGTAGGTAGACTATTAAAAAATAATAAAAATAATTACCAAAGTTCCAAAATTAATGGAATCGTTCCATGTTAAAAGGGCAATCAATCTGGTTTTAAAATAATTTAAAAAAAAACTGTCTAAAAAATAAATCGCTTACGAAAGCCAATCAATATAATATCATTTGTTATAACATCCAAATAAATAAATAAATAAAAGTTATGTGTATGAGTTTCGCTTATTTAGGGTTGCCTTACAATAATACCCTTTTTACATGGAATGAGAAAAAAGTATTAAATTTGTAAAAAAATCAGAATTAAATTATAATTAAGCAAAGAAATATTGAAAATGTATCCTTTTTAATGAGGCAAAAAAACAGGCAGAGACCAACACACACTACTTTTCAAATAGAAAAATTCCTTTTCCTGCATTATGAAAAAAATATTCTTGCAATGATGTCCTTTTAACATAGAACTGATGTCATATTAACTTGAAAATTATAGTATATATAAATGGGATATTATAGAATAGGGTAGCAGAAATAACTCATTTTTTTTTTCAAAAAATGTTTAAGATACCCTTTTAGCATGGAAGGATTCAATTATAATTATAGTCTCAAATATTTTTAAAATATTTTAACGGTAATTTAACTTTAAAATAGGCGTAAAGATATACCAGCTGTTTCAGGAAGGTGATTTACCTTTTTTATTTTTTTAGATAGGATTGTGAAATTTGCAGGAGCTACATTATGTACACGGTGTTTGCAGTCTTTTGGTACACAAAACTTAAAAAACCAACAAGGGAACGTATGTCCAAAACTAAGCCCTAAGGGAGCTTCGGCCCTTCGAAGATAGAAATATTGAAAGGGGAACAAAAAAAGCTACAATAAAATTTTAATTTTGCAGGGCGACTCTTTATTTAAAACTAAGCAAAAAAGTACTCCAAAAAACCGAAATTTAATGACTAACAGGCCTTTTAAAAAGTAACATTTTTGGTGACATAAAATGTTAATTCCTTTTAATTACATTTTTTTAATGGTTGCTCTTAGTAGGACCAACAGTGTTACATTGTATGACATTTTTTAATGTATTTTTACTCAAGGAATCTATATTTTTACAAACATCCGAAAAAAATACACATAAAAAGTTTGGAGCAAAAATTTGTTAAGCCTCATACATTTTTCTGCCTAGGAACGCCTGGATAGATCAAAAAAAAATAAATTAACATGAACTAATTGTCCTTATTAATACTAGTATAAATGCAAAACCTCTTCGCTCTAGTTCAACGGGTACCAGAGTTATTTTTAATACAATTTTAAAGGGTCGTATCTCTCTTAAGGTTCGGACCTATGTTCCTATGTTTATTTTTTGCATTTTGTAAATCATTCTGATAATGGTAGGATACATTAAAATCATTTAGTATCATGTTAAAATTATATGAATGTTTGCTTTGGTAAAACTGCACTCAATAAAGATACTGATACCCGATTCTATACGAATCTCCTCTAATTAATTAATTTTTCTAGTTAATTCAGTTAATTCGGACCGTAAATGGTCCATATATCTATATAGCATTAAATTAGTTAAGTGTGGGCTTAGTTTATTTTACTAAATTGTACATAATATATCTATCTATCTATCTATATATCTCTGATTTTCTAGAATAGATGCCTAAAATGGGGAGACAAGTAGGTCATGTTTTTATGTTTTTAACCAGGAACACTCTCACTTCTAGATATGCTAAAGAAAAACATACTGCGTGTTTCCTAATTATACCATAGGTACATTACACATTTAAGTGTTGGTAATTATACAATGTATAATACACATACATATAAGCTGATTGAATCCAGAAGTAATATTACAAAATATACAGACAAAAAACAAAGAAATATTGTTACAGTTTCATGTCATTAAATATACAGCAGCCGGTTTAATAACTCAAATAAACAAGCCGTGAAGATATGTAATGCTACGCATTCCATTATATACTATTCACAGTAAAAGGTATATTGCATTTTCCCAAATACTTAAAAAAAAATAATTTTCAAAAAAAAAATAAAAAAATACCATTTTTTAGAGATCTTTTTTTTAAACAAAAAAACTAAAAAAAATCAAAAAAAAAAAACTTTTTTTTAATTTTTTTTGCTAAAAAAAATAAAAAAAAAACTTTTTTCAGAAAAAAAATATATATTTTTGGCACGACCAAGACTAAAACTTAATTTTACGCTTTCATTTTCGGGACTAAACTTGCCGTTTTTGTCCCAAGGGAATAAAAATCACGGCAACCTTGATAATATTAAAATATTATACTTACTATATTTTCTACTGGTACAAAAATTAGGTTTGGTGAAATTTTATTTGATTTTAACAAAGAAAACCTTAAAAATTAACATTGTTTAAATTACTTAAAATTTATCGTCTTCGTCCATTTTTCGAACTGACGTTTGTGTTAACCGTGAAACTGACTTTTCGCAATTTAAAGGTATCTTGATTAAATTACGAAAATAAAACACCCGATTTTAGACGCATGGTTTTTAATTTAAATTTTATCTACCTACCTAAATTATGTTTGGTCGTTCAAGAAATAGTGTATATACCTCAGGACTAAACGTGGCTGTATTAGTCCCTTGCATTTCAGTTTCCCTCGCTCGCTGCGCTCGCTCAGGAAACACTCATGCAGCGGGACTAAAACAGCCAGTTTAATCCCTTGGTATATAAATAACTATTTTTTAAAGATTTTTTTTTGAAAGACAAAAACTAAAAACAAAATAAAAAAAAAATTTCAATTTTTTTTTTAATTTTCTTTTTGCGAAAAACGATAAAATTAAAAAAAATTGAAAATGATAGATTTTTTATTTTTTTTTAAGTTTAACCCACCATAACTTTTTTGTTTTTGGGAGGATTTGACCCTTATAATAAAAGTATTTTTTTTCTGAAAAAGTTACGTAGTTACGTTAATCGGAATGTTCTTTCGGCTTTTTTCGATTTTTTTTTTAAGTTTAACCCCCACAACTTTTTTGTTTTTGTGGGGATTACTTTCAAAAATGGTAAAGTTGATCCTTACAATAAAAGCAATTTTTCCTAAAAAAGTTAACGTTAATTGGAATTTTATTTTCAGCATTTTTCAATTTTTTTAAAAGCTTAAACCTCCATAACTTTCAAAAACAAAAGGGATCTTCCCCTAGGTTGATTATTTCTGGAAATTTCAAGTCGATCGGATTATTTGTTCTTGAGTTATCATGTTCACAAAAATCGGCACATTAGACGGATGGAAGGACGCACGGACGGGCAGACAGACGGACGGACATTTAAAAGAAAAATTTGCCTATTTTTCATGAAATTTATACCCAAGAATTTTTTTTCTACGACGATTTTTGATTTTTTTTTTGAAAATTGTTAACTACCGTATAATACTATTCTAAACACAAAAAAACACCATTAATGAAATATTCCAAAAAAAAAACTTCATAACTGCATCTACTAGCAGACTCAAGATTCTAGAGTAATATTTCTAGAAAAACCACGACTTTGAAATATTTCCTTTGCGTAAATTCTACATTGCTGCGACAGTTTCTGCAAGCGCCATTGAACCGGCGAATGTGACATGAACAGAGAGAAAGTGCTCTCTAGGTTTCGAGAATTTATTTTATTAAACGAAGCCATTGACTTCTAAAGGTTCAAAGAAATCAAACATACATTTGTCCCACCAGGTTTCTAAGCTTTAATGTGCGGCGTATTTGCAATCTGGTATATTCCATAAAACGATCTTTCCGTAAATGACATTAGGAAGTTCCAGTTTGCATTTAATTTTTTTTGAGGCATTATTACATCAGATTTTTGATGCATTTTAACGATAAACAATTTTAGATTTAAATATCTCAAAAATCTGAAATAATACAAAAAAAAACGGCTAGTTATAAAGCGAAATTGTTGATTAATGGATTAAAAATTTTTTTCGATTGAAAAGTTACCAACTTTAAAAACTAAAAAAAAATCTCACTAGCCCAATTTTTGATTGGTAAAATGCCAACTATTCAATTTTTTCTGAATTTAACAACTTTTTCGACGTGGTTGGGGGTTATTTCCCCCCTCAAATCACCCTCATGGCTAGGGCTCTGCGAATAACATTAATCATCGCACCTAACAAGTAGCTGTGCTACTCTTATCTATAGATAATTATCTTATACCTTACAATTTTAAATACCAAATATTTTTACGCATGAAAAAATCGTGTAACTGTTGACCTAGAAAATTAAAAATTGTGCGGGAACCATAAATAACTACCGTAATAAACATATATATCTAGAATAAACCAAAATAAGCCCTGAAGATATATATACGCATTTCATTATAAACTATTCACAGTAAATGCATAAATGCATTTTCCCAAATACTTTAAAAAAAATAATATATACGGGTACGCTTTTTAGAATTATATGAGCGGGCGCGCCGCGGCATTTACACCGCATTTAGAAGGAAATATATTTTGTGTAGTAAACTAAGACAAATTTACCAGACTTAATGGTTTTATTAAATAAAAAAAAGTAATTTTAAGCATTTAAGGCATTTTAAAACAAATATAGGTAAAATGAAGAAAATAATATAAACTTAAATATAAACTTACTGCAGCGGGGGCGCCGGTGGCAAAAAGCCGCAAATTTACATTTTACTCTTAAAACTAAAATATTGAGCTCTTGTTTATGTGATTAATCTACATTACTGGGCGCGCTGCGGCAAACACACCGCAAATTCGACCTGCTTAAAATCTCACGTTGGTAACAACTGACCAAAAATGCCGAAAAATGCATATGGCACCAGACTGTGGGTAGGCGGAGCCAATAACATAAACATGGAATACATAGACGCACAATATTAGTGGGCTTACTATATTTTAGTTTTAAGAGTAAAATGTAAATTTGCGGCTTTTTGCAGCCGGCGCGTCCGCCCGAGGGTTAAAAAATCTTTTTTCGAAAAACGATAAATGTTTAAAAAAAATTAACACTATTTTTAAATTTCTTCTTACGTAAAACGAAAAAATTCATTTTTTTTTTTTGTAAATGAAGGTTTTTTGATTTTTTTAAGTAAGGGCTGTCCATATATTACGTAACCCAATTTTTCAAAAAAATTGACCCTCCCCCCTGTGTAACAAACTGTCAAAATTTCTCTGTCTAGGACGTTTTTTGGAGATTTTGGAAAATTTGAAACTACCATATTATACTATTCTAGCGCTTACGCTCTGTGAATAGTATAATAATAATACCCTTATAAGTACTTTATCAACCAAACAACGGACTATTGGCCTATATTTTGCTCTAATTTTTTTATGATAAAAATATGTACCATAGAACCGTTAAGTTTATGCTATTGTTTTTTTTAATAAATCGTTTATTTTATGAACAAAGCTTTATAAAGCTTTCTTTAATTTTGAAGAGCTACAAAACCCTGATTTAGTAATTTGAGTATAAAAGATACATTTATTATAATAAAAAAAATCGCTAACCGATTTTTTTTACTGTAATTTCAGTAAATGCTAAAATATCAAAAACTCATAAATTGGGCATTTTTTAAGGGAACCGCAAAATTTTCAAAGAAAATAAAATGTTTAAAAGTGAGTCGTGAGACGGACAAGGCCCCACCTTTGTCCGTCTCACAAGTCTCTCAATGAAAATAATTTTCTAATGTATCTCTTCCCTATTAAAAATGACGGGTCTGTGCGGGTATAAATGTTGCATAGACCGGACTTGAGCGGGTGAATTTCATCCCCTCAAGTCCGGTTTATGCACCATTTATACCCGCCCAGACCCGTCATTTTCAGCAGGGTTGACTATAAAACACGATTTTTTACTTAAACTGTTTTTTATGAAAAAATACAAATGATTTTAGAAATATAACACCGGCACACAAAAAAATATCTCGAGTGCGGCAGACCAGGCTAGTCAATTCTTACGTATTTTGGATCGCTGAAACTGAATTCTAAACTGAAAACTTAACGTTCAAAATGTCGGATCCAATATGGCGGATTAGCTTTTTTAAAGTTGCTCGGATTTGCGGATTAGATTTTTTCTCGGAAAATTTAATTCGCCATATTGGATCCGCTATTTTGAATTTTGGAAAACTGGCACCAGATTCGTAATCAGCGACCCCAAAACCCCCGAGTACCAAGTTTCAAGCAAATCCGAGCAACTTTAAAAAATCCAATCCTCCATATCGGGCCTGCCATTTTGAATTTTGAAAAAACTGAAAAACTGAAAATTCATAATCAGCGTCCCCAAAAACCCCCGAGTACCAAGTTCCAAGCAAATTCGAGCAACTTTAAAAAATCTAATCCGCCATATTGGATCCCCAATTTTGAACACTAACTTTTAAATTCTGACCTCGGATTCAGATTCAGAGTCCCAAAGTACGTAAGAATTGACTAGTCTGATTCAAAATAGCTGACCCAATATGGCGGATTAGATTTTTTAAAGTTTCTCGGAAAATTTAATCCGCTATATTGGATTCGCTATTTTGAATTTTGGAAAACTGGCACCAGATTCGTAATCAGCGACCCCAAAAACCCAAAGAGTACTAAGTTTCAAGCAAATCCGAGTAACTTTAAAAAATCCTATCCGCCATACAAATGATTTTAGAAATATAACACCGGCACACAAAAAAATATCTCGAGTGCGGCAGACCAGGCTAGTCAATTCTTACGTATTTTGGATCGCTGAAACTGAATTCTAAACTGAAAACTTAACGTTCAAAATGTCGGATCCAATATGGCGGATTAGCTTTTTTAAAGTTGCTCGGATTTGCGGATTAGATTTTTTCTCGGAAAATTTAATTCGCCATATTGGATCCGCTATTTTGAATTTTGGAAAACTGGCACCAGATTCGTAATCAGCGACCCCAAAACCCCCGAGTACCAAGTTTCAAGCAAATCCGAGCAACTTTAAAAAATCCAATCCTCCATATCGGGCCTGCCATTTTGAATTTTGAAAAAACTGAAAAACTGAAAATTCATAATCAGCGTCCCCAAAAACCCCCGAGTACCAAGTTCCAAGCAAATTCGAGCAACTTTAAAAAATCTAATCCGCCATATTGGATCCCCAATTTTGAACACTAACTTTTAAATTCTGACCTCGGATTCAGATTCAGAGTCCCAAAGTACGTAAGAATTGACTAGTCTGATTCAAAATAGCTGACCCAATATGGCGGATTAGATTTTTTAAAGTTTCTCGGAAAATTTAATCCGCTATATTGGATTCGCTATTTTGAATTTTGGAAAACTGGCACCAGATTCGTAATCAGCGACCCCAAAAACCCAAAGAGTACTAAGTTTCAAGCAAATCCGAGTAACTTTAAAAAATCCTATCCGCCATATTGGATCCGCCACTTTGAATTTTGGAAAAGTGGTACCAGATTCGTAATCAGCGTCCCCAAAAACCCCCGAGTACCAAGTTTCAAGCAAATCCAAGCAACTTTAAAAATCTAATCCGCCATATTGGATCCGCCATTTTGAACGCTAACTTTTAAATTCTCACCTCGGATTAAGATTCAGCGACCCAAAATACGTAAGAATTGACTAGTCTGGTCTGCCTCACTCGAGATATTTTATTTTGTGTATAGGTGTAATATAAGAAAAAACATATTCAGGTAATAACCCAGTATTTATCTCAAAGATATTACTTTAAAATAATAACATTTTTCTTGATACATGACTATTTGAAGAGTGCCGGATCAAATCCTGGACATCTGCATTAAAAAAAAAGAGTTAATAATAGTTTAGGCACTAATAAATAATTCTGCAAAAGAAATTATGCCAAAGGGCACTTTAAGTATTTTTAATTTACATTTAAAATACTGCATAAAAACCCGCCATCTGCACCAAAAGTGCCGGATCAAAACCAGATCATCAGCAGGTTAAGTAGCTTTGTATTAAGAAAGAAATAATGACATAATTGCAAATTTTGAGTCATAAAATGGGGCCTGAAGCTTTGTATTGCTGTCTTGCTTTCCCTGATAAGCTGAGGAAATGCCTTGGTTAAATAAATAAATAATAATATAATAATAATAATAATAATAATAATATTTATTGGTCTCGAAATTACATAATATAATTTTTTTTACAATAAATATGCTATTTTACACTAAAATGCATAAACATTTGAACGTGTAAAAACAAAAATATATATACGTGATGTACATGTGCACATTTAGATAAAAATAAATTTAAAACTAAAATAAAAATAAATTTAAAACTAAAATATTTACATTTTTTTTATTATTTTTTTTTTTTTATTAATAATTATTTTTTTTTTATCAAAAAAGGAAAAAGAAGGTAAGGCGCATTTTTATCATTAAAATATGAACTAAATAAGAGAAACACTTCATCTAACACAACAATTAAAAATAAGTAATTAAATTACGTTTCACTAGATATTTTTCAGATCAATTTGGTCATTAACAAACTGTCTAGGTCTCTGCAGTATATAGTATTTACATAACCTTTTAAACAAATTTATATGTGACGCAGTTTTTATATTTTCCGGCAATAAATTGTACACTTTTGGACCTAGGTAAGTAGCACATCTCTGTACTATTGTTTTATGGATTTTAGGTAAAGGTAAGTATTTATTTTGTCTGGTGTTTGTTAATTTAAATTGTTTTTTTTCAGAAAACTAAAAAATACTCTGCCCAGTAAAAGACTTTCCCATTTTTCACCTCCGCGCGTAAAATGGATTTTATATTATCAGATTCACTTTTAGCAAACTTAAAAATATACCAGTTTTCACGAAAACTACCCCCCGCCTCTTAGGGGGTGGAGTTACATTTTTTATTATCAGATTCTCTTTCAGCAATCTTAAAAAACCTCATTACTAATGTTGGGGGGTGGAGTTAGAATTTTTTTATAATCAGATTCACTTTCAGCAACCTCAAAAAGTCCAAAATACCAATTTTCACGAAAACTACCCCAATCCCTCAGGGGGTGGATTTAGATTTTTTTATTATCAGATTCACTTTCAGCAACTTCAAAAACCCCATTATACCAGTTTTCACAAAAACTAAACCCACCCCTCAGGGGGTGAAATTAGAAAAAAATATTTGGTGAAGCTGGAGCTAAAGTGGTCTAACTAACAATATGTAAATATGGAGAAAATTAAGAAAACGCGTTTTGACTTATAATTTAATCACTTTAACCTTTAAAACTAAAGTTTTTGGGCATATGTTAGCATAAAATATAAAAAAACTTATCTCATTAAAAAAACTTTAGTTTTGGGTGCCTTCAATTATTATGCGACACTTTTTAGGAAAAAACTCATAGTCTCTTTTTACACAAAAGTTTAATTTTTTTGGGTAAGTTGGCACAGTAGGTGTAAAATAATACTTAAACCTAACCATATAATATAATTTTAATTATTTTAATGCCATTTTAAAGCTATTTCATACATAAATTTTAGAAATTTCTATTTTCGCCAAAAGTTAAAAAGCTAAAGTGGTCTAACTAACATTGTTTTCAACACTCGTTATTTCCCAAACAAAACCAACTATTGCAACAGTTATACATGAAATAGTGTATTACTACCTTTAAACTATACTATTAAATTATTTTTGGGTGTGTCCAAGTATTACGTAACACTTTTTAGGGTATACTAAATGAGCCTGTTTTTACGAAAAAAAAGGTCACAATATGAATAATTTTAGCTAAAAACGCAAAAAAAATGTTGTATAGAATATAAAAAGACCCAAAAATTAAATTTTAATTAGTTTTATGCCACTTTTAAGCTATTTTACACATAAATTTTAGAAATTGCTATTTTCGCCAAAAGTGAAAAAGGTAAAGTGGTCTAACTAACATTGTTTTCAACACTCGTTATTTCCCAAACAAAACCAACTATTGCAACAGTTATATATTAAATAGTGTAGTACTACCTTTAAAATATACTATAAAATTATTTTTGGGTGTGTCCAAGTATTACGTAACACTTTTTAGGGTATACTAAATGTGCCTGTTTTTACAAAAAAAAAGGTCACAATATGAAAAATTTTAGCTTAAAATGCACAAAAAATGTTTTATAGAAGACCCACCAAATAAGATTTTAATTAGTTTTATGCCACTTTTAAGCTATTTCACACATAAATTTTAGAAACTGCTATTTTTGCCAAAAGTGAAATACCTAAAGTGGTCTAACTAACAATGTTTTCAACACTCGTTATTTCCCAAACAAAACCAACTATTGTAACAACTATGCATTAAATGCTGTAGTACTACCTTTATGCTATACTATAAAATTATTTTTGGGTGTGTCCAAGTATTACGTAACACTCTTTGGGGTATACATAATAAGCCTGTTTTTTACAAAAAAATGTTTTTTTTTTGTAAAAACAGGCTCATTTAATATAACCTAAAAAGTGTTACATTATACTTGGACACACCCAAAAATAATTTTATAGCATAGTTAAAGGTAGTACTACACCATTTCACGCATAATTGTTGCAATAGTTGGTTTTGTTTGGGAAATAACGAGTGTTGGAAACAATGTTAGACCACTTTAGCTTTTTCACTTTTGGCAAAAATAGCAATTTCTAAAATTTATGTGAAATGGCTTTTAAATTACATTAAATTAATTATAATCTTATTTGGTGGGTCTTTTTATATATTATCCTTCGTTTCTTGTGCGTTTTTAGCTAAAATTATGCATATTGTGACCCTTTTTTTTGTAAAAAACAGACTTATTTAGTATACCCCAAAAAGTGTTGCGTAATACTTGGGTACACCCAAAAATAATTTTATTATATTATATAAAGCTCGCTTATATATATTTTTTGCAAATATTATTTAGAAATAGGAAAATACATATTTAAAATACAATGAGTTAAACCGTTTTTAACAAATTTAAAAAATAAATTAATGTATGTTCCTAAATGTTATCGTTTAAATTAAGGGGTTTGGGCAGGTTTATAGATCTAAAATGCGTTTAAACTATAAATATACAATGTCTAGTATTGAAATATGGCCGTAACTCATTTTCGCCAAAAATGTTAGTTAGACCACTTTAGCTTTAGCTTCACCATATGTTATTTTACAAAACACTTTTGCGCATTCGTATATATTATTAAACACATTTAGGCATGAATATATTCCACCAAACACTTCTGCGCATGGTATATTTGTATATGTTTGCCATAACACTTTTGTGCATTCGTATGTATTATTAAACAGTTCTGCACATAAATATGTTCCACCAAACACTACTGCGTATGGTAAATTTGTATATGTTTGCTAGAACACTTTTGCGCATTCATATGTATTATTAAACCCTTCTGTGCATAAATATGTTTTACCAAACACTTCTGCTCATAGTATATTTGTATATGTTTGCCAGAACACTTTTTCTCATTCTTATGTATTATTAAACAGTTCTGCGCATAAATATGTTCTACCAAACCCTACTGCGCATCGGTATAGTTGTACATGTTTGCCAAAACACTTTTGCACATTAGAATTTTTCAGTATCAGATTCAGATACCTTAAAAACCCCTATATACTAATTTTCACTAGAATTTATTTTTATTTATTTACACACATTTATATAACATTTTTTACAACCTATTTTCAAATTTGTTACCTTAATTAAATTATATACTAATTTTATTACAATATTTTCTCAAGGTGAGCCATTATGTGTGCAAAAATTTTTTTTAAGAAGATTTTTTTTCCTGCATATTTATATAAGCATATCACATAAGCTATGTATAGCTTGTGCGTGATATACAGAGATTTTATACTTTTTTATTATGTTTTTTTTGTAGGGCTTGAAATAAGCAATCATGTTTAAAGCGTGAGATCTATTTTAAGAATGTAAAGTTATTTTTTTATTAGTTTAGAATGGTTTTTATCGTTTCTGAGTTTTCGGAAATCCAAATCTTAATTTTTTTTACAAATTACTTGTAGGTGTATTTGTAATTTTTTAATTCGATGGGTAATAAATTATAGATTTTTTTTATGTAAAACAAATAATTTTTAACACCAATAGTTTTTTTAGCTATATTTAAAGGGGTATTTAGATTTTTTTTTGACGAGTGTCGTGCGGATGATTTATTAAATTTATGCAGCTTTTATTTTTAAAGTTATGTTTCATTAAAGAAAGTACGTAGAGCTCTTTTAAATTCATAACGTTAAAATCTATAAAAAGGTTTTCGGTAGAATATCGCGAAGGTTTTTTTAAAATAATTTTAATAATTTTTCTTTGAATGACGCTTAGGTTTTTAATGTGAGTACTTGACGTTGCACCCCATGCAATTAATCCGTACTCCAATATTGATACAAAAAATGCGTAATATACTGCCTTAATAAGTTTTAAGGATAAAATATGTTTTAAAATATTAAAGCAATACATTAGTTTCCTTAATTTATTGCAGACGTCAGAAATATGGTGGTTCCATCGCAGGTGGCAATCAATTGTTAGGTCCAAATAATTTATTCTATCTGTTTTTTCTATTGTAGTGCAAGAACAATTTAACTGGTTATAGCAGTTAGTATGAATTTTAAGGCTGTTTAATTTAGGCAAATTTTGTGTATAAGATGTGAAAGCAAGAAACTTAGTTTTTGAATAATTTATTTTTAAAAGTTTATGATTGAACCAGTTAAATAGCTTTTTTAAACATCTTTCGGCAGTTGTTTTTACCTCCAGCCATGAATTTCCCTCGATTTGGACAGCCATATCATCGGCGAATGATACTATTAACCCTTCTGATATTTGTAAAAATATACTATTGACATAAAGAATAAATAATAAAGGTCCAAGAACCGTCCCCTGGGGCTTTCCGGTTTTAACAACTTTTTTGTAACTTAGGCTATTCCCTATTTTGACAATTTGAGTTCTATTTGTAACATAGCTTTTAATTAAATTGTATACTTTTCCTCGAAAACCGTAGCTTTCTAGTGTGCGCAAAAGTCGTTTATGGTTAATAGTATCAAAAGCCTTTGCTACATCGAGAAAAATTGCAATTGAGGGCTTAGAATTATCTAGATTTTTATATATTTTACTTATCAGAGTGGTAATTGCATCCTGGGTTGAAAGCTCGCTGCGGAAACCAAATTGTTGGCTATTTAATATATACTTTTTAATGAAGGATTCCATTCTGGATTTTATAACTTTTTCAAAATTTTTACTGATAATTGAAGTTAAAGAGATGGGCCTATAATTTTCAATTTTTTTACTTTCGCCAGCCTTAAATATTGGTGTTATCACAGCTATTTTTAAAATGTTTGGAAATTCTTCTTGTTCAAAGCTTAAATTAATTAATTTAGTAAGAGGCTCAACTAAAAACACAGATGTATCTTTTAAAGTTTCCGCGGTTATGTCATCCAACCCAGGGGATTTGCCATTTTTAAGTGTACTTATAATATTTTTGATTTCTAGCTTTGTAACTTAGAACTACCACACCTCCTTTCGTCTACAATAAACGCAGGGTCCGCTTTGTCCAAATTTTGTGCCAAATTTTCTCCTAACTCTACAAAAAATGTATTAAAATTATCCGCTATTTGTTTGGGATCGTTAATTTCATTACCAGAATTTAATTTAATTTTTGATTTTTTTTTTGATTTTAATTTTTGTTTGTTAATAGATTCTTTAGTTATTTCCCAAATTTTAGACAGATCATTTAAATTATTGCTATTTTTTTTACTATAGTATTTGTATTTTGCGTTTTTTACCAAAGAATTAAGTTTGTTTTTATACCTTTTGTATGAATTTAATAGGACAATGTCGTTTGGATTTTTTTCTACTTCCTTATGCATATTAATCTTTATGTTAATTGAAGTTACTAAAGCTTCCATTATTCATGTTTTGCGTTTGCGGTTTTTTATATGTATGGTTTTTGTGGATTTTTTAATGTTTTCTTGTAGGGTTGACACAAACTTTTCAAGAGCTTTGTTAATATTAAGACTAGAAATATTTGCATCCCATTTAAAAGATTTTGTTTTAATTTAGTGTAATTTATTTTGTTTACAGTTTTTGAATCCGATACAACCGGCTTTAAAAATTTTTTAGTGAAAAGGTTTGCAAATAATGATCGCTTATTTTCTGCTATAATGTAGTAGCTAATAACTAATAATTTCTAAACAGCACAGAAATTAATTAAAATTGTAGTTGATTCTGATAATAAGTATAATATAATATATACAGAGCGGTCCAAAAGTAACCCCCCTCTCTTAACTTTTGAACCAGTTGAGATATCGACTTCAAATTTGGAACTTTTAAATAAGACAACTTAAACTATCTTTTAGCATATATTTAATACTTTCAGCTCTTAAAATGTGGGCAGGGGGGCATGGGGGAACATTTTTTTAAATGGAAAGGGGGGTCGTGTAATACATCATTTTAAAGCTTATAAAATTTTCCATTTAACTACATATTTTTAAATTAAAAAAAAAATTGGGTTTAAAATGGGGTTGAAAATGGGTATTAATGTCAAAATTACTCTAAAAAAAAGAACAAATAATTTTTTAAAAATGCCTAATTTCATCATGAAAAAATGTTAAATATACTTTTAAACTAATTTTAGTTGACATAAATAAAAATTTATAAAAAAAACTTAAAAAATCGAATGTTTTAGCACAAAAAATTGAAAAATCAAAACCTTAAAAAACATTTTTAAAAAATTTAAAAATGTTAGTTTAAATAGGGATTTTTATAAGCTTTAAAATGATGTATCACACGACCCCCCTTTCTATTTAAAAAAATGTCCCCCCATGCTCCCCTGTCCACATTTTAAGAGCTGAAAATATCAAATATATGCTAAAAGATAGTTTAAGTTGTCTTATTTAAGAGTTATAAATTTGAAGTCGATATCTCAACTCGTTCAAAAGTCACCCCCCCCCTCTTAGCTTTTGAACCAGTTGAGATATCGACTTCAAATTTGGAACTTTTAAATAATACAACTTAATCTATCTTTTAGCATATATTTAATACTTTCAGCTCTTAAAATGTGGGCAGGGGGGCATGGGGGCGCCTGTTTTTAAATGGAAAGGGAGGTCGTGTAATACATCATTTTAAAGCTTATAAAATTCTCCATTTAACTCCATATTTTTAAATTAAAAAAAAAATTGGGTTTAAAATGGGTATTAATGTCAAAATTCCTCTAAAAAAAACAAATAATTTTTTAAAAATGCCTAATTTCATCATAAATCATAAGATAATTAAAAACCTTTTTGAAGATGGCCTGGTTTTCATGCGGCACATGCAGATAGCGGCTTTTGATCCTGCAAAAATAACGTGATATTATAATATTATCGTTAATTTTGGCTTTCCCATTTTGAAAATTTTAAAAATTTCGGAAAGCCTTGTATTCGTGCAAAAATTTTCAATAATTTATTTTTTATGACGTTTTATGTCGATATAAATAAATTTCAAGCAACAAAAAACATAACTGTCGGTCTGTCGGTCGGTCGGTCGATCGGTCTGTCCGGGAAATCTTGTGGGCACGATAACTTAAGAACGCTTTAAGCTATAAATTTCATATAAGGGTATGTTATCAAAAGTTCTAGCTCGGGATTGTGTTTGTGGGGCAAATGGAAAAAAATACATTCTTTTTAGAAAATTTTGAAAATTACAATATAGGAGTTTTTAAGGTTGCTGAAATTGAATCTGATAATAATTTTTTTCTAACCACCCCCGAGGGAATGAGGGGGTAAATATTCTTAAATATTTTCAATTGTTTCGTCAAAATTGGTATATAGGAGTTTTTGTGGTTGGTGGATATGAATCTGATATTAATTTTTTTCTAATTTCACCTCCTGAGGGGGGGGGTAGTTTTCGTGAAAACTGACATATTGGGGTTTTCGAGGTTGCTAAAAATAATAAAAAAATTCTAAATCCACCCCATGAGGGGTTTTGGTATATTGGGGTTTTTGAGGTTACTGAAAGTGAATCTGATTATAAAAAAAATCTAACTCCAACCCAAATGGGGCTGGGGTAGTTTTCGTGAAAATTGGTATATTGGGGTTTTTTAGGTTGCTGAAAGTGAATCTTTTAATAATTTTTTTCTAATTTCACCCTCTGAGGGGTGGGGGGTAGTTTTTGTGAAAATTGTTTTAATAAAAAAGTTCTAACTGCACCCCCTAAGAGGCGGAGGTAGTTTTCGTGAAAATTGGTATATTTTTAAGGTTGCTAAAAGTAAATCTAATAATAAAAAATCCATTTTACGCGCGGAGGTGTAAAATGGGAAAGCTCTTGAAATTTTCTTTTTTTTTTCTTTTGAGCATACAAAATTAAGTGCCAAATTTCAAAATGATCAAAAGATTCTAACCCGTGCGAAAATCCGCCAAAATTGCCTCACTAAAATTTACGAATTTCTACCATAAACGTGACTCAACCGGTAACAAACATTTTAAAAATATATCAGTTCGGACTGAATTTATTTTTATCTAATGCATTCTAATATTTATTCATAATATTAATGATTTAACTAAAATAAAACGAGCTAAGCCAAACATTTGAGAGCTCCTATTTGACTATTAGCCGTTTTTTTTAGAAAACCTTAAATACAGCCTACAGACGACGCATCTGTAAGCTTTATCATCGCGCTTTAAATTTGCAAAATCCAACGTTGTCAGATTTTGAAAAAATAACTTTTATCGTCTTTTAATCATCATAGAATTTTATTAACAATAATTATAAAGTACCGTAAAAAATGTTAAAATAATAACCAAAGATGTACTTGCCATATTCATTATCTTCACCTACAAACTATTTAACAGATGTTGTTTTTAACAGATGCTGAAACTTAACGGGGTAAACTTTATCGTTCTCACACTTGCAGATTTTTTAGTAGAAAAAATACCATATCACTAGTAGTGTAAAGTAAGTAGTGTAAAGTTTTTGGCAACTCTAAATACATGTAATCTATTCAAAATGTGTACCTTTTATTATATTCGGGAATATTTAACTTTAAATTTGTTGAAAATCTTTGGACGATTCACTTCACATTTTGATCAGTATTTTATACAGCACAAATCCAAATTTCCCATTGCACGTAAAAATAGCCCCTTGATGGGATGTAAACAACAGTTTTGCTACAGTCAAAACAATACGAAAAAATAAATGATCTAACCTAAAAATACCAAACAAAGTGTAGCCAACTGTAGAAATATAAAAACTGGCTTTGGTTTATGAAGCTACGACTTACGTTCTAATTCGATTCTCAGAAAATTATTTTGACCAGTATTTTTTGCAATAAATCGTAGTGTCAATAATAAATAGTTAATAATCATTGCAGCGGTTTATGTGCTTTTGTTTCCTGTAGTGATTAGACAATTTTTGTTTAATATTTCAAGTTTAATACCTATCCCGACCATTCTAATGCAAAAAAGTGTTTCAAAGTGGAAAGTGTTGTGTACATTTTTTTACTTTATTATTTAATAAATCTTATAGTGATTCAATCGCTGTGGTTGATAATTTAAAAAAATCAGTGAAAACTTCTTGTTAAGATAAAAAACAAAGGTTGGGGAAATAGTTCGATGCCATCCAGCGGATACCTAAAATATTATTATTACCTAGGTGATAATGAGATGTTTACTTCATGAAAACATGCCCCTATTTTACTACGGTAGGTAAGTTTAAAAAAACTTTTCTCATCGAGTGAATCTGGCAACGTTGGGAAGATTTCATACATATTTGCTACAAGGTCACCATTAATTTACAGAATCTCAGCGTAACATTGACGTACGGCTAAAAGGTACATTTTTTTCAAAAAAATCCCATTCTGAAACTACTGCACATATTTTTTTAATTTTCACGGAAAATGTTAGTTATACCATGAGCTATTTGTGTATATATATATATAACATATATTATATATATACAGTGCCCCCCTGCCCACATTTTAAGAGCTAAAAGTATTAAATATATGCTACAAGATAGCTTAAGTTGTCTTATTTAAAAGTTCCAAATTTGAAGTCGATATCTCAACTGGTTCAAAAGTTAAGAGGGGGGGGGGGGTGACTTTTTGACAGCTCTGTATATATATATATATATATATATATATATATTTCATATTTTGGCGACCCCCCAAATAGGCGGGGCGTTAGGGACTTCATACCCCGGTTCTCGCGTTATTATAAGTTAAAGAAATTTCATATTTTAGCTACCTCCCAAATAGGCGGGGTGTTAGGGGGGTAGGGGGGTAGCCAAAATATTAAATCTTTACAGCCTTAAATAACCCGAGAACCGGGTATATGAATTTCGGTACAATTTGCATTAGATAATACTTGAACGTTCCCTAAGGGGTTAAAAAATAATATAGTATTAAAATAATCTTTAATTTATTTATATTGAGTAAACAAATCATAATAATACCAAATTATTTTTTAATTAAATTGTTTTTTTTTATATTTTTCTTATCAAGAATTCTATGAATTTTACCTATTTTAATTGCAATTAAATATCAAAATTATAAATCTGGATAAATTTCATATAATTATATAAATTATTAATTATCAAAATTAAATAAACTATATTTTGAGTAAAATGTCTTTATTTATTTATTTATTTATTTATTTATTTATTTATTTATACTCTTTAGGGACCTTGTAGTGTTTCATACCACGGAGTGTTTATATTAACAATAAATTTTGAGTGCTTCATATTCCGCAATATAAACATTAAAACTTACGGCTAACGTAAAAGTACCATCAAAAAGGGCTTAAATAAACTTTATTCAGATTAAAGTGCTAAAATATACAGTAGTTACATCTATTGAATAGTTTGGGATAAATAAATTATTAATAAAATAATATATTAGGATTATTCAAAATAAAATTATTTATAATTTAGATACAAATTATGAAGCATTATTTAATAAATGTATAAAGAATAAGAATACTGTTTTTAATTTTAGAATTTAAATTTTAATTTGCATATAGAAACGGTATTTCAAAAACATAAGCTAGTGGAAAACTTTTGTTTATGCTTGTTGGGTGTATATTGACCGACATAAATTTTACTCCAGTAGCTTTAATAATAACGCCAAAAAACGATTGATCCAGAAGCTAACATAAAACATAAGAATACGAAGCCGTGATTGGCTTAGAAGATACAAGGAGGCACATCAAGCCATTCACGGCATTGCATTGTTATGTATTATGTTCTTATGCGAACCTGTGAATAGGCACTTAGCTGGGACAACCTGTATAACAGAATGAATCTACAAAAGTAACCGGACTTAAAACAAAAACGTTCTTCTTATTCTTCTTCTTCTAATTTTCTTTGACCTTTTTCTTTCGAAATTTGAGAAGGGCTATGTGCTTGGTTTTATGCTGGTTTGGTGTTTTTTTTTTAATGGAAAGCATTGGTTTACGTTAACGTTGGTTTACTTTGGTTTTTTGGTTGATTTGTTATTTTAATGGGAGTCATTGGTTTACTTTCTTATGTTGATTTCTGCTAGCGCATGCGCAGATTTCGTGGAATACGTTTCTCCCGTTAGCTCTACGTGAAATTTGGTCAGCTCAGTATAAATTTGTATTTATACTATATATAAATGTAGTATTCTTGACTTCAGGTCACAGTAAAGTGTTCTAGAGTTACTCCATCCCCGAAATCCCTTTGTTCTGTTGAAAACGCTGTTTTTTATAACTTGTAATTATATTTGCGTTAGTATATAAAAAAAAAAGAAAAAGTTGGACGTCTACGGAGTAGGCTTCTTGAATCGACGTTGTCAAATTGACGTAGTAAAAGTGTTTTCGCTGTAACTAGTAATTCCCTTTCAAGTAAAAATTTAAAAATAAAACAAGGTACAAGTTTTTTTGATTCATCGTTTATTTTCTTTAATTATCAATATTTAAAACGAAAACTTTTTTAATATTTAAAAGCAAAAGACCAAATGGCATTATATTTTATATTTGGTAAAAAAATAATATTATTAAAAAATACAAATCAAAAACAATAAGTATATCGGATTATTCGTTCTTGAGTTATCGTATTCACGTTTTCGTGACATCGAACGGATGGACGGACGGACATTTGAAAAGAAAAGTTTCTAATTTTTTAATTAAATAATTTTTTTTTCTAGGACGATTTTTTATTTTTTTTACGGTATAATACTATTCTAGCGCAGGCGATGTAAATTATTCACTATTATACTATTATAGTATAATAAAGAAACGTTAATGTGGGTTATGTGGTTTTTACTTTAGATATTGGATTTTACCCAATCAACTGTTACTTTTCAAATTATTTTTTTGTAAATGTGATTAAAATTTTTAATAAAAGTGTGAATTTATAAGCTATTTATTGAATAAAACTTTGTAAGCCACTCGTGAGTAAATTAATATTGCCCTCAATAAAATTAACCCACTCAAAGTGGGTCAGATTAGGTCACTCTGCCTCCAGCCTTGTGATTTAATTTTTTTTTTTGGGTAATATGCTAGTTTTGCTCTCTCGTACCATAAATAACTATTATACTATTAGCAGCTTTACTGACGAACAATATATTTATAATCTTTAGTTTATGCTACATAAAATAATAATAAAGACTATGGTACCATTTCTGTACGGTAAAATAGTATATCAGATAGACTCTATCTGCCCTAAATAATCCTGTCACATGGTCAAGACCTGAAAGGGGAAATTTCTTATATATTTAAAATTATATCAACCTTTTGCGAATTGTCCGAACATTTACCCTAAATTGAGTTTTCTTTTTTGCCTTTATTTATTAGTTTTTAGTCATTCTGGGACCTTACATATGGAGGTTTTTTATACCTTACTAGACTGTTTACAAATTACAAATAATTTTTAAGTGGTTCAATTCCACGTACCATTCTTCTTAAAAAAACTTTTTCCATCGTTCCATGTTTAATACATCTTGCCCTGCACTTTTTTCACCAGGTGTGATAAAAATCAAAATTTAAATTGTTAATTTTCCATAAATTAGTTAAAAATTAAAAAATTCCCATTTTTGAAGAAATCTCCCCTAAAATAATTAAGTTATTGTTAGTTAGTCTTCATCATTAGAGGTCTTTCTTACCCAGAAATTTGAGTAAGGGATTTTACTTTATTTCTTCGGCGATATCCCTTGCAGACTTCTCTTCGATAAATCTTGTTATTATTATACATTTTTGGGTTTTATTAAGTTGAGGTTTATTCATAGGTTTTTAAAAGAATTATTAAGTAAATTTAAATTGTTTGACAAAAGAGTGTTTCGAAAACATAGGTTATGTTATTATTAAAAGGTCACGACTTTACCAATCTTTGCAGAACTCTGTAATACTTTGATTCGTAGTTAACTTGGTTTTCGTCAGATGTGCTAGTGTTTAAAGCCCATTTTTTCCATAGGATTAGCACACTTTTAAAGCGTTGCAGGTATAGAGAATAAGTATTTCTTCGCAACACAAACCATTATCGTTTAGAAGGATTCGATTTAGTTTAAAAAATATGTAATATTTGTTATAAATAAGAAAAATAAATATATCTCTCAACTTATTAACTAATATTTTATGTGCATTAAGCTAAAAGTTGCCAACCCTCTTTGGACCTTAAGTGTTTTTTCGAAAAGAAGGTGTTGCGGTTTTGACTTGTTTCATGAGTCGAGTCATATAGATTTGATGCATTTTTTTTATTTGGTAAATCATTTCATTTTTAATTGGACGCAAGTTTAAATGTATTTTTTGGTTATTATTTGGGCGTATTTTTTTGTTATTTTTATTGGAGTGACCTTTAAAATTTTATTCATCAAGATTTAAATTCTGATTTACAAGCTAGTTTATATGAATATTAACGTCATTTGACAACTGTTGTCGATAAAAAAGAGAAATTTAATGTTAATTATTATGTTTAGCGTGGATATTTATAGAAAAGAAAATATTTTGAATAATATAATTTTTATTTGACAAAGAACCAAAACTTTTTATTTTGACAGCGCAAATACACACAAGTATACTTGCAGATAATATGTTCGGTTTAAATTTTGTTCTCTTGACTATCTCTTCTTTTTTTCATCTCTATTTTATTTAATTTATTAATAGTCCAGTCAAATGACGAGAAATTCCTATATTAAAATGGCAACAAATGCTCACTGGCTGATACTTTAAAGGGTGTCCACCATCTTGAATTTTATAAGTGAGCTCGGTTATCTCGATAAATATGAATCTTAAGATAAAAATGCATATTAATAGAGGTGGGTTATACGGAGATAAAAAAAAACGATATTTTTTGGATCTAAGTGAGTACACCCTTAAATTTTCCGCTAGGTTGTCCTGATCACGAACATTTTTTTTTAAAATCGGATACGATTTCGGACGGAACCGGACAAAAAAGTAGACTCCGAAAAATATCAAATCATTAGGGTTTTTGGTTATAAATCGGTTGTTTTTTGAGTTAGAAAAGTGTTTTTGGTGTCGTTTCCTATATTGTAGGGTACTACCAATATAATAAAAATGTCAGATCCAGTGTCGTGCGTAAGGGGGGAAAGTAGGGTAATTATTATCCGTTTTTGTAACTTGTTTTTAAAAAATTTTGGTAGTTTGCTTGGCAATTTTTCAAGAATACAAATTGTTTTTTACATATTTTTTTTTTTTAATTATACTTTTTGTTATATTTTTTACATTTTCACGTTAGTAATTTATATTTGATAAATATTTTTATTTGAGAAAAAAAATCATTAAAAAACTATGAAAGTAGCGTTTTACAAAAAAACCGTATTTGTTTGGGATCTCCAAACATTTTGAGCTAGGGCTTCAAATTTCTAAAATAGGTTGTTTATTCAAAGTTCAAGGCGGGGGTTGTTTTTGATAAAGTCGGGATGAGGTAAGGGCGTAAAATGGGGTAAAAACAATTTTCTGAAGAAACGGACGGACGGACGGACGGACGGACGGACGGACGGACGGACGGACGGACGGACGGACGGACGGACGGACGGACGGACGGACGGACGGACGGACGGACGGACGGACGGACGGACGGACGGACGGACGGACGGACGGACGGACGGACGGACGGACGGACGGACGGACGGACGGACGGACGGACGGACGGACGGACGGACGGACGGACGGACGGACGGACGGACGGACAGACAGACAGACAGACAGACAGACAGACAGACAGACAGACAGACAGACAGACAGACAGACAGACAGACAGACAGACAGACAGACAGACAGACAGACAGACAGACAGACAGACAGACAGACAGACAGACAGACAGACAGACAGACAGACAGACAGACAGACAGACAGACAGACAGACAGACAGACAGACAGACAGACAGACAGACAGACAGACAGACAGACAGACAGACAGACAGACAGACAGACAGACAGACAGACAGACAGACAGACAGACAGACAGACAGACAGACAGACAGACAGACAGACAGACAGACAGACAGACAGACAGACAGACAGACAGACAGACAGACAGACAGACAGACAGACAGACAGACAGACAGACAGACAGACAGACAGACAGACAGACAGACAGACAGACAGACAGACAGACAGACAGACAGACAGACAGACAGACAGACAGACAGACAGACAGACAGACAGACAGACAGACAGACAGACAGACAGACAGACAGACAGACAGACAGACAGACAGACAGACAGACAGACAGACAGACAGACAGACAGACAGACAGACAGACAGACAGACAGACAGACAGACAGACAGACAGACAGACAGACAGACAGACAGACAGACAGACAGACAGACAGACAGACAGACAGACAGACAGACAGACAGACAGACAGACAGACAGACAGACAGACAGACAGACAGACAGACAGACAGACAGACAGACAGACAGACAGACAGACAGACAGACAGACAGACAGACAGACAGACAGACAGACAGACAGACAGACAGACAGACAGACAGACAGACAGACAGACAGACAGACAGACAGACAGACAGACAGACAGACAGACAGACAGACAGACAGACAGACAGACAGACAGACAGACAGACAGACAGACAGACAGACAGACAGACAGACAGACAGACAAAAAAAAAAGGAAAGGGGGAGCCCAGCACTGAAGGTACCCCACCAAGGTGGCCACCACCCCTGAATAGCTGTACACAGTCTATTCAGTCCTCTGAAACCCTGTCCTTTTCTTTTTTGCAATCACCATCTTTATTTATTTAAACTAACTAACAATAAGAATACAATTGCCGCGGTTTGGTACAATACCTACTACAAGGCCCAAACCCACTTAACATTTGCAGTGCGGACTAGCCACAGCTGCAGGAGGTACCGTAACCCTCCTATCATACCCACCCGGCACTCGCGCACTTAAACACATACACTGCTAAAACAGTATCACTGCACAACTCGAAAAACATCCAAAATAAAGTTTTTAAGAAGATCCGTTTTATTTGCTGCTGCTAGATCCTCCACAATATCTGCCAGTGTGATGTCACCCACAATCCTAAGAATGGCGTCTCTTTCTCTAGTAAAGATGGTACATTCTAAAATTCTGTGTATAGGAGTGTCCTCGATACCGCATGTTGGGCAGTTTCCATCCCTTTCTTTCCCCACTCTTTTTAAATGTGTCCGAAAATTTCCGTGTCCGGTCAAAACTTGAGTTAATTCTCGATCCAATAAAACCGTGGTGTTAAGACGTCGCTCTATATTGGGAAAAAATCTGTATGTGACCCGCCCTTGGTCCGCATTATCCCACGCTTCCTGCCATAGTCTCAAGGTCTCTATCTTAAGGGATCTGTAGTTAGTCCTTTTGGGTAGGTCATGGTTCAGTACTAAATTTCCGTGAGTAGCCACTTCTCGGACTTTTAATCTTCTCTTTGCCTCCAATTCAGATAGCGTTAATGGTAGAGGGGGAACTTTGGCTAGAACACATGCCGCAAAGTACGACGTTGAACTGTAGGTACCTGAAATGACTCTGGCACATGTCCCGCTTACGCTTTCGAAAGATATCTTTGCCCTTGCATATGTGGATTTACCTCCCCAAATCTGAAATCCATAGTTTACCAGAGGAACAATAGCTCGGTTGTAGATCGTCCTAAGTGAAGAATCTGGAGGGCTGTATAGGGATCGAACGTAACTTTTAATTTTATAAAAATTGGATTTGGCCTTTTCACAAGCTTGTTTTATATGTTCCTGAAAGTTGAGTTTATTATCAATGATAATACCCAAGTATCTAGCCTGTTCTACCCTTTTAAGAATATTTTCATATAGTCTAATCGCTGGTTTTCGTACTAATTTGGGACCAAAGAGGATATAGCAGGATTTTTCTTTAGAAAATTCCAGCT
Source organism: Brachypterus glaber (assembly GCA_958510825.1). Taxonomy (NCBI): domain Eukaryota; kingdom Metazoa; phylum Arthropoda; class Insecta; order Coleoptera; family Kateretidae; genus Brachypterus; species Brachypterus glaber. The sequence goes on from OY294046.1 coordinate 22,024,008, forward strand.
TATTTTGTGTTGCCCATCCGGTGATTATTTCGAGATCAGCGTTAGCTTTGGTTTCCAGTGTAGTTCTAGTTGGTGCACTAACAACGTAGGCTAGATCATCTGCGTAGGCTATGATTTCACCGTGTATAAGGGGCAATAATAGGAGCTTCTTTAAAGCTGCATTCCAAAGCGTGGGACCCATCACGGACCCTTGACCGCAACCTTTTTGCACGCTTTTTCTTACCTCGATACCCCCATGTTGCAGAATTGAAACTCGATCATCAAAATAACTTTTCAAAATTCTTAGGAGACCATTGGAAATCACTGACTCAGCCAGCGAGTTAATGATGGAAGGCCACCAGACATTGTCAAAGGCTCCCATAATGTCTAGAAGAACTACCACTTTGTATTTGTCCCCTCGCGAGTCAAGAGCATCAAGAGTAGCCCTACAGGCGCTAATAGTATTTCTACCTGTTGTAAAGCCATGTTGGTTTTCTCCAAAAAGATTTTCAAACTCGTTTAGGCGATTCTTTATTACTTTTTCCAGAATTTTGCCAAGGAAGGATAGTAAAGTGATTGGCCTGCAGCCGTCAATACCAATTTTGTTGCTGCCAGGTTTACGAATCATGACGATTTTACCTTCTTTCCACGGCTTAGGAAAGTATCCAAATTGTAGACAGAAGTTGTAGATCTTAGCTAGAAAAGGAGCAATTATATTCCGCAAGAACTTAAGTAAAACTGCTGAAATATTATCAGGGCCAGGCGATTTCTTATTTTTAAGGTCGTTTAAAAGAAATTTGACCTCATCAGGGAAAACTGCTCTTACCGGCAAGTCGTCAGTCGTGATAAACCTAGCTCTAAGCCTTTGTTCAGACTGGTCATCATCGTCGTCTTCGGGATTGTCATCCTTTACCCATTTATCGATAATGCATCTAGCTGTTTCCTCTCTATCTTCCGTGTAGTGTCCGTCTTCTTTAAGAATAGTAGATTCTTCTGTCTTAGATCCTTTATTTTTACAAGCCAGTTTATATGGTAAGTTCCATGGCGATGCCTGCATCTCAGTACTAACAAAGTTATTCCAGGATTTTTGTTTTACGGTATCCAACTTACGGGAATGAGCTATTTTAGCTTCATCGTATGCTACTTTAAGGGTCTCTCTGATCACTCCACTTGCTTTTTGAAAGGCTTTGCGAGATGAATGTAGTGTAGTTTTGGTACCTTCCGTTTGGTCGTTCCACCAAATAGGTTTCCCCGTAAATTGTTTTCTCTTGTGAAAACAGGAATCAGAGATTGACTTTAACAGATCAGTAAATCTGTTTACCACTATATCCAGCTCGAGTTTATTATGGATTGGAAAAGTATTTTCGAGTTCGTTCACTCCATTTTCAGCCATTTCCAAAGCAAGGCGACGGTTCAGATTAGTTTTACTCTTGACCCATGTGTAACTTAATATGTTGGTTTGGTTACACTCGAAGTTGAAAGTAATCAGTCTGTGATCACTTCCTGTCTGATCAGGAAGGACTCGCCAATCATAAATTTTGGATAAGCCGCTATCAGTAGTAACTGTTATATCTATGTTACTCTCACCTTGTTGACTACTAAATGTTGATGGAAAGCCAGGACGATTTACAACGTTAAGATCCTTTTCAGCTAAGAAATCCATAACCTCTTCTCCTCGAGGATCAACAGCATCTGAGTTCCAAATTATATTTCTAGCGTTCGAGTCAGCACCAATAATGATATTTTGGTCCGAAGTACCACGTAAAGCCTTATCCAAGTTTTCCAGATCTGAGGTAATATCTCGTTGTGTTTTTGATGGCGGCCAATAGACTGATATGACGGTAAGAGTAATACTTTCACTCTTGATTCTGACGACACATTGCTTGTTTGATGTATGTTGTTTAACAAAAAGACAATTAAGAGTCGGGTTAAATACTATAATAGCTGCTCTAAAGTCATTGTCCTTACTTGCGAAGACTTTATATTTACTACAGTGAGGAATGTTATACAGACCGTTGATGCCTAGTTTGCGGTAGGGTTCTTGCAAGATTAAAATGTCAATTTTTAGGTCTATGGCAGTGGTAATCATATCTGTAGTTGCAGCGTAACTTTTTTGTAGATTTGCTTGTCCAAACTTAAGTGAGCTTTGAAATAAAGACTGATTGTACCTAAGTTCCGTAATCAGTGTTTTGTACTTGCTCGTCCAGTCTTCTCTTCATAACCAGACAGACAGACAGACAGACAGACAGACAGACAGACAGACAGACAGACAGACAGACAGACAGACAGACAGACAGACAGACAGACAGACAGACAGACAGACAGACAGACAGACAGACAGACAGACAGACAGACAGACAGACAGACAGACAGACAGACAGACAGACAGACAGACAGACAGACAGACAGACAGACAGACAGACAGACAGACAGACAGACAGACAGACAGACAGACAGACAGACAGACAGACAGACAGACAGACAGACAGACAGACAGACAGACAGACAGACAGACAGACAGACAGACAGACAGACAGACAGACAGACAGACAGACAGACAGACAGACAGACAGACAGACAGACAGACAGACAGACAGACAGACAGACAGACAGACAGACAGACAGACAGACAGACAGACAGACAGACAGACAGACAGACAGACAGACAGACAGACAGACAGACAGACAGACAGACAGACAGACAGACAGACAGACAGACAGACAGACAGACAGACAGACAGACAGACAGACAGACAGACAGACAGACAGACAGACAGACAGACAGACAGACAGACAGACAGACAGACAGACAGACAGACAGACAGACAGACAGACAGACAGACAGACAGACAGACAGACAGACAGACAGACAGACAGACAGACAGACAGACAGACAGACAGACAGACAGACAGACAGACAGACAGACAGACAGACAGACAGACAGACAGACAGACAGACAGACAGACAGACAGACAGACAGACAGACAGACAGACAGACAGACAGACAGACAGACAGACAGACAGACAGACAGACAGACAGACAGACAGACAGACAGACAGACAGACAGACAGACAGACAGACAGACAGACAGACAGACAGACAGACAGACAGACAGACAGACAGACAGACAGACAGACAGACAGACAGACAGACAGACAGACAGACAGACAGACAGACAGACAGACAGACAGACAGACAGACAGACAGACAGACAGACAGACAGACAGACAGACAGACAGACAGACAGACAGACAGACAGACAGACAGACAGACAGACAGACAGACAGACAGACAGACAGACAGACAGACAGACAGACAGACAGACAGACAGACAGACAGACAGACAGACAGACAGACAGACAGACAGACAGACAGACAGACAGACAGACAGACAGACAGACAGACAGACAGACAGACAGACAGACAGACAGACAGACAGACAGACAGACAGACAGACAGACAGACAGACAGACAGACAGACAGACAGACAGACAGACAGACAGACAGACAGACAGACAGACAGACAGACAGACAGACAGACAGACAGACAGACAGACAGACAGACAGACAGACAGACAGACAGACAGACAGACAGACAGACAGACAGACAGACAGACAGACAGACAGACAGACAGACAGACAGACAGACAGACAGACAGACAGACAGACAGACAGACAGACAGACAGACAGACAGACAGACAGACAGACAGACAGACAGACAGACAGACAGACAGACAGACAGACAGACAGACAGACAGACAGACAGACAGACAGACAGACAGACAGACAGACAGACAGACAGACAGACAGACAGACAGACAGACAGACAGACAGACAGACAGACAGACAGACAGACAGACAGACAGACAGACAGACAGACAGACAGACAGACAGACAGACAGACAGACAGACAGACAGACAGACAGACAGACAGACAGACAGACAGACAGACAGACAGACAGACAGACAGACAGACAGACAGACAGACAGACAGACAGACAGACAGACAGACAGACAGACAGACAGACAGACAGACAGACAGACAGACAGACAGACAGACAGACAGACAGACAGACAGACAGACAGACAGACAGACAGACAGACAGACAGACAGACAGACAGACAGACAGACAGACAGACAGACAGACAGACAGACAGACAGACAGACAGACAGACAGACAGACAGACAGACAGACAGACAGACAGACAGACAGACAGACAGACAGACAGACAGACAGACAGACAGACAGACAGACAGACAGACAGACAGACAGACAGACAGACAGACAGACAGACAGACAGACAGACAGACAGACAGACAGACAGACAGACAGACAGACAGACAGACAGACAGACAGACAGACAGACAGACAGACAGACACATTTTCACGTTAGTAATTTATATTTGATAAATATTTTTATTTGAGAAAAAAAATCATTAAAAAACTATGAAAGTAGCGTTTTACAAAAAAACCGTATTTGTTTGGGATCTCCAAACATTTTGAGCTAGGGCTTCAAATTTCTAAAATAGGTTGTTTATTCAAAGTTCAAGGCGGGGGTTGTTTTTGATAAAGTCGGGATGAGGTAAGGGCGTAAAATGGGGTAAAAACAATTTTCTGAAGAAACGGACGGACGGACGGACGGACGGACGGACGGACGGACGGACGGACGGACCTTTTTTTTATCCACGTGAGTTAATTTAAAATTAAAATTGGGTTACGTACTCATCCCATAATAATAAAATTTTACTATAAAAAAAACAACCGTCAACCCCCCCCATCACCCCCCATGCGGCTGAAGGGCCCTCTCTGTTATACCTACTTAGAATAAACTTAGAGAGCTGAAATTTGGTACACATGATTTTCTACCCTAACAAAATAATTAAATATAAAATTTACCCCCCCCCCCACACTCATACAATACCAAAGCCCCTTTTTTATCCACGTGAGTTAATTTAAAACAAACATTGGGTTTGGATTTTACTCATCCCATCATAATAAAATTTTACTATATTAATTATATACAATTTCAAAAACTTTTCTTATAAATTACCCCCCCCCCACAATGCACATGCGGCTAAATTAAACTCCTTTTACCCACTTAGACAGCTAAAGTTCGGTACATATGCTTATATCCGGTGACAATATAATTTTACATAAAATCTCTGTTTCACTCCAGGGTTGCTTCACACATTAATAAATTATAACTAAAAACTTGAAAATAAAACTATATAAAAAACAAGTTTTTAAACTTAAAACCCTTCTATTGATTATGTATTATGTATAACTAAAAAGTAGAAAACAAGATATATCAATTTACAAAAAACGAATTTTTTAAAAGAAGGGTTTGGAAAATGTTGGCAAAAATAAAGGAATCACAAATTCCAAAACCTTTCTTTTAAAAAACTCGTTTTTGTAAATTGGTATATCTTATTTTCTACTTTTTAGTTATACATAATACATAATCAATAGAAGGGTTTTAAGTTTAAAAACTTGTTTTTTATATAGTTTTTTATATTATTCACAGCGGCTGCGCTAGAATAATACAGGGTGACTCAGAGTAAAATTTAGTTTTCAAACGTTCCCCCTAGGGGGCCCTATAAAAACTATAAAAGTTACAGACGGCGTACTAGTGTCAAAATGCACATCCCTCCCCTTCCTCTCCCATCCCTCCTCATCCCCTCCCACTTCTTCCCCCGCCCCCAACGCCAACTCAGGACAGATGCAAATACATTAAAAAAAAATATTTTTTGAAAAACTATAAATTATTAAAAAAAATAAATATTTAAAAAAAAAGTTTTTAAAAAAACTTATTTTTTTATTTTGCATTTTTTTAATTAAATTTTCTTTTTTCGAAAAACAAAGAATAATTTTTTTATTTTCAAAATATACAATTTTTTTTATTTTTGTTTTTTTTTGTAGAATTGATCCTAAAATAAAATTTAAAATGGCTAAAATAAACACTAACGATAAACTATTCAGAAATAGGGTCATTAATTTTAAGGGTTAACTCCTAAAATTATTGACCCTAGAATCAATTGATTAGACAAAGGAAATTATTGATTCTAGGGTCATTTTTGAACATGTTACGTCTAAAAATGCGTAGTAAGGGAGCTAGGCCCCTTTGAAAGTGGCTAATATATGAACCGGTTACCTTTTCTAGACGGGTGGAAAAATAAAAACCTTTCTAAAATAAGATATTAAATTGACTTTGGCTAGACTTATAGTTTTCGTTTTTCACGAATTCTTCTCTTTTCCTTTATTTTTGAATCATTTCATTTTGTTTTTTTCTTTGTAGATTTGTCGGATTGTTTTTCTGACCGAAATTTTATTTTACTTGTGATTGAAATTTAGTATTGCTCTTCTTTTGAATAAAGTACTTAATTTTTTTCTCTTGAGAGGAACTTTGGCGCTTCCTTTTAATGAGAAGTTTAAAACTTTATACTTAAAAGATATAATTAATTGTTTTTCTTGGGAATAGGCAGAATAAAAACTATTTGTATATAATTTTTTTAAATTCTATTAAAAACAATTAATTATAAAATATTTTTGGGCAAAGAAACTTATTAAACTTAAAAGATATATTTAATCACAAAAACTGAAGGAGTGTTTGATCAAGAAGTTGTCCAATTAAGTAATTAAACCTTAAACCTTGTGTTTCCCTTAGGAAACATTGTGCGGTAGAGGGTTAAATTAAAAAAGTTAAAATATATTAATTTATTTTAAATGCCCATATCTCGGAAACTAATAATCCTACGATAAAAATGATTACTTATGTTTTTGTAGGGAATTTAACATTATTTCCATATATGAAATTTTTGTCTAACTATAAATAATAAGTAAGATACAGCTAAAAATTTTAGTTTTTATCGGTGTTTCCCCCTTTGCCTTAAGCTAATGTTAACCATATTTGATGTAACACAAATACAAAAAGTCATCAATCGTTTGGTAAAAGAATTTTTTAAATTGGACATTTCGTTAAAAAGTTATAAGGTTTAAGTACAGACTTTTTTTAACACCCACTTTTTTCACATTTTCTCGACGTTTCATGATATTCTAAACCCGAAAAGGCAAAAAATTGATTTTTTGGTCGATTTTAACAACGGGTGTTTCCATCCGTAAAAGTAATTTTTCCTGAAAAAAAATAGGTTGATCGGAATTTTCTTTCAGCTTTTTTCTATTTTTTTAAAAGTTTAACCCCCTATAACTTTTTTGTTTTTGGGGGGATTACTTTCAAAAACAGGGATCTTCTCCTCGCAGAACTGGATTTTTCCTGAAAATTTCAAGTCGATCGGATTATTCCTTCCTAAGTTATCGTGTTGACAAAAGTCGCGACATCAGACGGACAGACGGACAGACATTTGAAAACTTAAAAGTTACTTATTTTTCCATGAAACAAATTTATGTCCAAGAATTTTTTGTTTAGAACGATTTTTGATTTTTTTTTAAATTCGAATCTACCGTATAATAAATATTATTATTCTATTATCATGTATTATTATTCTAGCGCAGGCGCTGTGTGCTTGTTAGATTTTATATTCAATTATACTATTTTGTCGCATTCTTTCGGTAGCTTTAGAACCGTGTGACCGTTTTGAACATCTCAGTGGGCTGTAAAAGTACATAAAGTACATAAATAAAATATTAAATTAAAGTAAAATAATAATAATAATGTTATAACCCAAAATTAATTCTTGAACTAACTGTCCTTAAAAAATAACCATATTCATCATTTATGCATCTTTAATTAAAGAGAACGTAAGTTCTGTCGAAAATAATTAATGTAGTTATGGCCTTTGTTCTACTACGAGCACAACGGAGTACCGTTACTTCTGGCAGAGGAACGCGGGATTCTTGGTGGGGATTCGCCTTGTACTGCTAACACACTTCCGCGGGCAGACAGAGGAACTCCCTCATGCTCATATCGCGCGTTAGCGGTACCTTCAGACTACGTCACAGTTTGCAACTCGCCTATGATGGTTCCAAGAGACCGTTAATTGAAAGTGAAGCTGCTGGACTCATTCTCTGCTAGCCTACTCTAATTTTGCATTGTTTATTCACCACGATAAATGTAATAAGACACAGATACGCTATAAGGAACCAATTAACAAGACTAAAGTAAATATTAGTTACATATTAATATACGTGTTGTTCACTTGGTTCTGCTCAAAAATTAATCTAATCTAATATTTTTCCCAATAATTAATATCAATTTAAAGAGGAATGTTTATAGGTTTTGAACGACCGATTTATTTTTAATTGTAAGTTAGTTTCTTATTGCGTATTAGGTATTATAAATATAAGTAATGGTCAGGAGATCTAAAGAAATAATACCTACGCTGTTTTAGTTCTAGTTCTAAAACTAATAATTATGGATTAAAATAAAGGATTTTTCATCTTATTTTTGTGTTGTGATATTTTTTTTAAATCTTTTTAAAAAATGCCTACATTTAAATTAATAAGGTTATTGATTATAACTTTATTTTGCAAATAATGCAAATAAGGATCTTAACATAATTTTAATTTAAATGAACTTTGAAAATAAATATTAGTATTGAGTTAATTACTTTTATTTCATTTTAGTAAGCATAGTTAAATTATTATGTTTTGTTCTAAAGGAATTTCGTTGATACAACATTAAATTCTTAAAATGATTACCTAATATAATATTTTAATTTTGTTAATTTTGTTCCAGAGTTTCCAAAATGGCTCCAGGAGGCTTTTTGAGCTGACCTTCGTACAAACCCGAAACATTGCCAGTAAATATTTCAACTCAAATGGAAACAATGAAATATCCTAACCTATCTGGAACAAATATGGCGGTCAGCGGAAATGGCTCTCATGTTGATGAGGTTGACTCTCTATTCTCAAACTCCTGTTGGCAAAACTCAAACAACAGTCATGACTACATGGATACCCACAAACTTATATTAGACAGTTCTATGAATAATTTAGGTTCAGATAAACTGCTACTAGGATCTCCTATAAGTCATGACGACAGTGAAATAGAATCAAAAGATACAATGGACGCTTTAGACAATCTGTTACTAAATTCGCAGCCTATCAACTCTAGCCTTGCGGAACTAAAACCCCTGCCTCCGTTTACGGGTTATACAGCAAACTTAAGTATAAACGGTATTCAAGGACATCATTATCACACGATATCCCAAAGAGTCCCAGAGGAAAATAACAACACATACAATAATTATAACGAACAGAATATAGTGTCTAGTTCAACGTGTAATACTAGTGCGGACTCTAGTGATAAAATGTACTGCGTAGACGAAGTTGTTAAGTTAAGTTATTCAGACTGTGTTGATCCAGACTCAGCGTCGGGCGCGTTAAAGTTCGAGGACTGTCAATCTGCGGATTCTGTGACCCAAGTGAAAAGCGAAATGGCCGAATATGATATTTCGTCTATAGAAGACATCGCTGCTATAATAGGATCGGCAATAGCAGATACAACTGTGTCTAATACCAACAATGAAAACGAAGATCCATCAAATTCAAGAGACAGTTGGATGGATCTAGATGCTTGGATCGGAGGAGCCTGTGGAGATCAACAAAAAAGCCTGATAATAACGCAGGATGGTCTGTCAGAGTTTTTGATGCCTAACACCGAGTTTAAACAGGTTGAATACACAAAGGTGCAACCACAACAGTGTGGTTCAACGTTGCAATCATTATTGACCCACGGGTACATGCCCCTGCTGCAAAACCGGTTGCAGAATGGTCCACCTATCAAACAAGAAGCTCCTAGTTCTACGAATTACAGCCAAGAGATGATATCAACTTCTAGTCCCCCAGCAAATGTTGTATCGACAACAGATAATCTAATGTTGTCAGTTAACGGTAGGTTCATGTCCCAATACAATATACACATGGAAGACCATAGAATCAGAAGTCCTGATCGTATGGGTCAAAACTACCCCCATACGACTACAACCACGCCGAACGCTCCTAAAAAATCAAGGAGTAGGGCTCAGAAAAAGCAGCAACAAGCGGCTAGTTCTACCGTGTTTCAGTCAGATCAGAGTTTGGGACTTTTGGGCAAAGAAAAACCTGTTCACAGGTGTAGTATATGTAATAGAGGGTTTTTGAATAAAAGTAATATAAAGGTGCACTTACGGACCCACACAGGTGAAAAGCCATTTAGATGTGAGACCTGCCTAAAAGCTTTCAGACAAAAAGCACATTTGCTTAAACATCAGCAAATTCACAAGCGGATTGGGCGAGACTGATTCATCTTATAATCAAGGTTTTAAGCCCAAGAAGGGCATTTTTAAAGAATAAAAGGTAATAATATCAAACTTGCAATTACTCTCATAAAATGCTGTAGAATTTCTTAACATTTTTTTCAGATGTGTAAAATCTAAAACTACTTTAATGTTATTGCAAGTTATAATTTTTAATTTTCATCTTTTAATTGGTCTGCGCCCTGATTAGTTCACAGCAGTATGATACGAAATGCAACTTGGTTTTATTTTAACCTGCGTCTTTTACCCAAAGTTTATAACTTCTCTGAATGGTCATTGCCACCTTTGAATATTCATGGTTTACCTAATTTTTCACCGAGTTATAATGAAATTAAGTTAATTTTGTTTGATGCTAACAAATATAGAGAAAACTAATCTAAAATATTTAAAATATAATTATTTCAAGAAAAAAAATTAATATTACTACTACTTCTAGTAATTTTTATCTTCATAAAACGATATACAGGGTATCCTAGAACTCGCGACCATCCTTGAAGGTACATATCAAAAAATATAAAAAAGTATATAAACGTAGACCCGCAAATCTGTATTAAGGGAGTTATGACCAATTAAAGGGGATACCAAAAATGGGGTTTCTATTTAATATCTCTGGAGCCCTTTGAGCTAGAGGGACGAGGTTTTCCATGTGGTTTAGTGTTATTAGGGTCAATTATTTTAAGTTATTTTAGTTTGTACATTTTACCGGAGGAGCGCCTAGGCCTGCGAAATGGCTGTGGCTTACCACATGACATGCCCCTAAAAAGTGTTACTACTTAAAGGGTCCACACCTCACTTAATATTTATTTTTGGCAAGGGCGTAAAAAATAAATTATTTTCTTAGCGTTTTTTTTTGGACCCTATTTAAAAGACCTACATTCAGTAGGTAAGACCAATAGGAACTATTTGCGGCCTTATGTTTAACAAATAAACATTAATAAACATCAATAAACATTAATAAACATCAATAAACATTAATAAACATTATTAAATATTAATAAACATTATTAAACATTAATAAACATTAATAAACATTAATAAACATTAATAAACATTAATAAAAATTAATAAACATTAATAAACATTAATAAACACTGTTTATATTACCTATTTTCATATTTTTTGGTAAGTTGTGTGTCCCTTCAAGGATGGTCGCGAGTTCTGGGACACCCTGTATAAAATCAAAAAAATATTTATATCTACATATTAATAAATATAATTATTAAATTGGTAAATACTTAACTTTCTCTATATGTTTGTGAACTTGTTACCATTTCAAAAAAGAGTTCGTAGAAGAAATTTTACTGTACTAAAAATGGACGTTAGGTTATTTATTTATTTATTGAAATTTATTTATTAAAAAAATTGTACATAAACACAAAAAGGCTATATTGTAATTTATTGAAACCAATTTTTTACACTTTTTTTTAAACAAAATTTTGGACGTATTCTTTTTTGAATTGGTTTTAACGTGCTATAAATAAGGTACCTCATATTATAAACAAAAAAGTAATATTCCTATAAAATGGACAATGTGCAATTTCATATAGTGTTCTGGTGCAAATATCAACGAATGTAAAATTTTATACTGTTTGTCTATACCTACGTCTTAATATTTATGTGTATATCTTTTATTTATTCTATATAGAGTTTGCTTAAAAATTGTAATAATTACATGTACTGCAGTGAAAGTCTTTAAAATTGGAACATATTAAGTCCAGTATACCAAGAGGAAAATTTTCTAGACCATTTATAACCACTTGTATCTGTCTGCGAAAAGTAATCTGGCAGGTTTTATTCTAGGACTCCTAAGGAAAATCCGACGAGAAAAACGAACAAGAAAAAGAATTTGTGTTTTTTTAATTACATTTATACTTAAACATATGAGTTTAAATACCTGATATTTATGTTGTAAAACCCGACCTAAAGTTGTAGAATTTAAAAATAGGTTATTTTTAGAAAATTGAATACCCTGTAATACCCTGTGTAATGCGAAGTGTCAGAGATATACTAAAATGCAAATCATGTTTTTTCCATATGTATAGGAAAAAATATATTTTATAATAATTAACTAACTAATAATTTAGGTATAACTTTTTGAAATTTTTTCGAATTGTCTTTATTTGGAAAAAAGTAAAAAAAAATATTTTTAGATAAACATCAAATCAACCATTTTAGTTATTAGTAAAAACAATTTTTCGAATATTCAAATTCAAATTCAAATGTGTTTATTATCATGAAAAAATATATACAATTAAATCTTAAATATAATATTAAATTCATGATAATCTTAAGGACAAAGTTCAATTTTTTTACCGAGGTAAAAATCTGATCTTCCACTTTACCCTTATTGTAACAAGTTTTTAACTTCCTCTAATACCTCAATTGTTTCATTACCTTTGCGAACATCTATAAAATTTATAAGTTCAGCTCTATCTTTTTTATTTGCAAAAATAATGCAATGAGACTTATTTACATTTATAATTAGACCATGAGCAGATAAAATTTTTATTAAATTATGAAGATCATTGTTGATAAGTGTTAAAAAATGTTGTAACATGTGCTTAGGAAATGAATAGTATAATTGAGTGTCATCTGTATAAAAATGAAACTTGCCATGAAGTATTTTTGACTCAAATAAAACCGTATATATTGTATAAAGAAGGGGCCCAAGAATCGAACCTTACGGCACACCAGTTGCTAGAAGTACACCAGACGATAATATATCACCTAATTTTACTTTTTGAGTTCTATTAGTTAAATAATGCTTAAAAAAGTTTATAGCGGAATCATCCAGACCTAGATAATGAAAAATTGAGAATAAAATATCGTGGTCCAAGGTATCAAAAGCCTTGCTAAAATCTATCAAAATCAAAAGCGAACTACTCGTCGGAATCTAGATTTAAACTTATAATAGTCCAAGAGCTTGTGAATATTTTACAAAATTTTGCATAAAGGCTATATATAATTTCAAAACATCGTATCGGAAAAAATGACCACTTGACAGGTATAACAAATGATCCTTTTTTAAACAATTAATAAGGTATTTATTTAGAACTTTATTAATTACATATAAACAAGAATAAGTTCTTATTCATATAAATTAGTCAATTATGGAATTACTACCCTACTTATTTCATAAAAAAGAATAATTTCTAGTCTCTGGCAAGTTCCCATTTTTTAGATACGATGTTTCGGAATTTACAAGGCGATATGCCTTTTAAAAAGTACATACTAATTCAGAAACTTACAACTTTGCGTGCTAGAAGCCCCAAAATTTTGTTGAAAAGAAATACCCTAAAAACTTATTTTTAACTTACCGAGTCATACACATTACATTTATCACATTCATTTAATAAAAGTGGTAACTGGACCCTAAAATTATTTTGTTTTACGTACTATGAAAATAGCTTAATGTGAATGTAATAAATATGTATATGTTATGTTTTTTTTATGTTTGTTTTTTAACCTCGTACTATTCTACTTAATTAAGCATCCCCTAAGTCCAGGACTTGTGTGGGCTAGTAGTAGAGGGAACCACCGGCTTTAATTGACTTTTGAACCAATATATGTAGGGAGTACGCCTTTCAATTTCAATTATTAATTAACTGAAAAAGGCAATTGGCGCCAGTGAGGTTTGAACTCACGATCATTAGCTCAGTGTCAATGCTATATCGATGCCTTAGACCGCTGAGCTAAATTTCCCATATGGTTCGGTAAGTTAAAAATGAGTTTTTAAGGAACCACATTTGACTTTTGGGGCTTCTAGAACCTAAAGGAAATGGATCCAGAAATCTGGATATAACTTAATTAGAATTTATTTTAAGGTATATGTAAAATTTACCCGTGGGTAAATAACTAAATATTCACCAGATTTCCCACTATAAACATTTCCTATACATTATTGGCATAATCGGTTATCCAATTTTGCACGATTTTTTTACCCATTCAGTTCAACATTTTAATAAAGTAAGATTTGATTTTATACATTTTATTTTCTCTAGCAGCACAATTTTTAAGCAAAGAGCTGTGTAAATAAGAAAATTACTATAGGATTAAAAAAAAAACTTAATTAATTAAGTAACAAAAATTATTCTTGGATGGTTCAGATTTTTCCACTTGAGTAAGAAAATATTTTTTAAGATGTGTTTTTTCATAATCACTCTTATAAATAAAAAGAAAATTTGTTCTTAGGTTTATCTCCTTACTACATAAAAACTATCATGATATAAGATATGAATTATTTGTTAATTCTCCTGTTATTCCTGCTCAAAATTATGTAGCAATATTTTGAGACTAATGGAGAAATTATATCTCACTAGTAGTTTAATCAAAATGTTGAAGAAGTTAATCAACACTTTTGCGTTTATAAACAGTGATCGGAATCGCGTTGCAATTTTCAGTAGCCTTCAGCATAGATTTATTTAATAATTTCGAATAAAGTTGTAAAATATATAATATTTGTATATGTAAATATAATGTAATTATTAATGTAATTATAAGTATTCGTCTTTTGTTATTTACAAGATACCGATCACTCCTTAATAAATATCGAAAAATAAAGGCATTTACTTTTACTTACCGTAATCCCAGAATAATTTGCAACTGGTCTATTTTTTAAACTGCAAAGAATCTCCAGTTTACATTTACATTAAATTATAAATTTTAACATATAAAATTTATAATTTAATGTACCGTAAACTGGAGATTATTTGCAGTTTAAAAAATCCTATGATACAGTATGTACTTCACTTTTATAGATTTTCATTTTATTTGTGACAGTGTAATTTATAATTTATTTTGTTGTTGCGCATTGTATACTACTTTTATCATATTCTTTTTATGTATTATATTTCCTATATTTATTTTTACTAATCTTAACTCTATTTTGTTAATTATTTTTAAATTAATGTCCCTAATAAAAAATAAATATGTAAAAATTTGTAATTCTCAGGTTTCTTATAACACACAATTTTTGTGATAGAAAAGAATAGTGGCTCTTATCAGAACCATGAAAACATACTTAATATTTAAGGAGGGTATTTGTATTTTTACAAATTGAAATAAATTTATAAGTAAAATCTTTCATTGATTTAAAAAAAAAAACTATAAAAAAACCCTAGCAACTTCTAAATTTAATTCAAAAGGTCAGTTATACTTACTTTTTCAAATTATTTTCAAATTATTTTTTTTTTTTAACTATATACTAGGGTAGTTCAAAACAAAAAAGTTGGAATTTTTTGCTGCTCATAGAGAATAAAGCTCATTTTGATGAGTTAATATCCCACAAAAAAAATAAAAAATATTGGAGTATATTTACCACTCCCTCACGAGGGTGCAAGTTTTGGCTACTTATCCAGGCTGGGCTCGAAGTGATTTTAACTAAAATGCTCGCTACCTTAAAAATTCCTAATTAGGGGTCGAATGTTAGTAAAAAATCCAAAAATAAAAATAATTTCTTTCCCTACTTTTTTTTATGGAAAAAAAAACGGAAAATCTGGAAATTATGTAGCAAAAAATTATGCGTTTTCTCAAATGACCTGAAATTTTCATAATATAGTCTTTATATACTAGCTAGTAAGTTTTAACATAAAAATAAAAAAAATTGCGCTTTGCTAACACACCAAAAGAGGCCGTTTATCCTAAAAAACCATGTTTTTTCAAATACTTTGATAATTTTGGCCTAACGGTTAATATTTTCCAAAAATTTCTTACTACAAAAATTAAAGAAAATTAAATGATCTTTATTTTGATTTTTTTTAATTTTAAAATCGGTTAAGTAACAGAAAAGTTATGATAAAAAGAAAATTAATAAAATTAACAACATTAAGTTTCTAATATACATGTATGTTTCTTAAGGTGTAAATACACTTCGCGCAAAAATTAAGGGAGCAGAAAAAAATTTTTCGGTGATTTTTGACGAGCTATATCTCAGTGAAAAATGGTCTTAGAGACTTTTTAAAAAAAGCATTTTGTAGCTCTAAGATTCTAGTTTTCCGATTTTTTAGCCAAAAAATTTTCTGAGCAACGGTTCCAACGCAATTCGAAGAAAAAGCGCGAAAAAAGAATTTTCAACATTTTCAGTAAATTTTTTCTTGCTCCACGGGCTCGGATTTTTTTTTTATTAAGCGATTATATGAATCAGATAGCCTGTTTATTCAGCTTTAATTTGACGTTTGGCGATTTTTTCTACGCCAATTCCTCACGGAGATATCCGATTTTTAATGAAAAAGGATTGTCAAAAAAGTCGTGAAAAAACAATTTTTCCATTTTAAACAGATTACACATTGTTTAAGAAACAAAATTTTTGATCCTTTATTTATTTTTTTTTTTAATTTTGATCGATCAAGAAAAACTGTTTAATGTATCGATATATTATTTTACATGGCTATTGGGGGTATGATGAGGTAAAAAATGTGCTGACAACATTAGCGGTTCCTTAAAAATTAGCAGATATGGTTGATTAACCAAAGAAAGGGAAAAAGGGACTTTTTTCGATACTTTTGAAGTGAATGTGAAGGATAAAAAAAAATTATTTTTTTTCAAACCATCATGCTTTAACCATTTCAACCATTCAACCCTTTCAAACCATCATGGTTTAACCATGGCATAATCTTGTAGAAAATATATTTCAGTTTTCAAAACTGCGCATCAATTTTCTGTATGACCATTGATTGCTGAGATATCCTTAATTAAGGACAAAAGGATCCTTTTTCATTAAAAATCGGATATCTCCGTAAGGAATTGGCGTAGAGAAAATAGCCAAACCTTAAATTGAAGCTGAATAAACAGGCTATCTGGTCCATATGATCGTGGGGAAAGCGATTATTTTTATTTTTGGATTTTTTACTAACATTCGACCCCTAATTAGGAATTTTTAGGGTAGCGAGCATTTTAGTTAAAATCAGTTCGAGCCCAGCCTGGATAAGTAGCCGAAACTTGCACCCTCGTGAGGGAGTGGTAAATATACTCCAATATTTTTATTTTTTTTGTCGGATATAAATAAGCTTTATTCTCTATGAGCAGCAAACTTTTTTGTTTTGAACTACCCTACCTTGGATGGTTCTTAAAAAATAGATTACTAGGACTACCTCTAAATTTGTTCCAAATCATCCAAGGATAAAAAGTACCAAATTTCACTTCCATAGCTCAACGTTAACACGTGCAGTACTGAGCCTAAAAAAGGAGGCACACCTATTTTTAAGGATGTAAAAGCTTAACCCTTTCGCTCCGAATTTAATTTCTTTAAGTTTTGGAAACTGTTTTGTGTATATAAAATAAAATGCTAAAGTACGAAACAAGTAAAGGAACCAGGCACACAAATAGGGGTTCTTAGACCAAAGTCGTATTGCCTCAAATCTTGATATTTTCTAATTTCGTGGGTAAAAATAAAATTAGCAAAATTATAGTCAAATTAAACGATCAGTTTTGGAGAAAAACGCTTTTAAAAATCTAATTTTGGCCAGGTAATTATGACAGTTTATTGACATATATTACGAAATTATTTTTAAATAAATAAATAAATATTTAAAATAATTAATCGTTTTAAATATATATCCTCAATATTTTAGTATTTTTTTTAACAAAAGGGCTTTAAAATGTTATATAAAATGCTTTATTAACATTTACTTACATGTGGTAATAATAAATATTAAAACTTTTGTGAATCTTCCAATACGCAATTTTTCAATGTGTTTGCTAATTATATGCAAATATCTGCATATTTTCTGTTATATTTTAACTTGATTATATTGAAACATGATTTGATAAATCGACAAATATTTTTTATTATATATTTTAGTTTTTCTTGATAGAGTAAATCTTCTGTAATGAAAAAAATTAAACAAAAATATAAAGTTCCATCTTGAACAGATACCGGGATAAGAATATTTTTTTTGCACCAATACCAGAGAGTGTTAAATGCACGTAAAAACGTGAGATAATTACATAATTCGTAACTAAGCAACCATACCGATACGTAAACAAAAGCCACTTTGACACGAATGTCAAATTAGAAATTTGTAAAAATCATTCTTGAGTTATTTTTTTATATTATGGATTTATAGTTAAAATGTAATATAGTTGATATAAAAATAATAAAAAAAAGGCATGCAGAAACATAAAAGAATATTCACTATTTGTTTATCACTTGATTAATGCAGAAAATTTAGAAAATCTGAAAATGTAGAAACCCAGTTAAAAGTAAAGGATTTATAATAAAATAAATTAATTCCTTATGAAATATTACAAAAAGAAGCTCAATAAATACGAAAAATGTTTTTTACCCAACCTAAATTCCACTGGTATTTAGTATTTAGTATTTATTTATTTATTTATAGTTAAACAGGGACCTTCATATGAAGGTATTTTATAACTTACACTGTTAAATATTACAATTATTATAAATTGAATCTTTGCTGATCTTCTTGTTTATCGTGAGGTCTCAGGATATCTCTTCTTGTTTACATCTTCTACAAAATATGGGGTGCAGTCAGTCCTTTTACATGCTTAAATACATCTTTATGCATAATATTCAAAATATTTCCAATAATATGATATAAAACTTTACAAAAATTTTGAAATGACAATGACAAATATCTATAAGATCTAGTGTTTATGCAAAAATTACAAAAAGATTATGTGAAACACCAGTTTATTGTTTAAATATTTTATTTATTTTATGAAGTACAAAATTAAACCAAATAAAACAAACAAAAATTAATTAAGAGAGTATAATAAACTTAAAAAGACTAATTAGGTTAATATTTACGAAAGTAAAAAATTAACCTTAATATACGTCAAAAAATATAAAATTATATTTTTAAAAGCTTTTTTCTCTGAAGCTGGTCATTTAATTTGGCTGTAATTTTGTTAATTTTATATTTACCCCCAAAGTACAAAATATCAAAATTTGAGGCAGTTTGACTGTGGCCCAAAACCCCCCTATTTGTGTGCCAGGTTCTTTATTTTTAAATATGTTGTTTTACAAAAAATAAGTGGGATTTGTTTGTCCCAATATAACATAATATGTGACCCTGCACAAAGAAACCCAGTTAGGGTATCAAATTAAAAAAAATCAGATTCTTATGTAAAAAACTTTTCTACATAAGAATCCGACAAAAAAAAGACGTAAATTTGACACACTAAGTTTCTTTGTGCAGGGTCACATATAGTGTTTTAAAGCCGGACAAATATATCCCATTAGTAACTTATAGTATTAAAAGTATTAATATAACTTGATATCAAGTTTGGACTATAAAATACTAAAATGTCCCTGTTCTTTGTGTTTTAAATGTTTTTTTTGGCTATAGGATTTTTTGAACATCTTACAGGAGCGAAAGAGATTTTTGTACATCTGCTGTGACATATACATATGTCCATACAGGAGCGGAAGTGTTAAAGATACATCCGTTAATAAAATGCGAAGGACAAAAAATGTTTAGAATAAAAAGAATTATTTTTTGAAACTAAATTTTTGTAACTTTTTATTTATTTTTTTACTTTTTTTTATTTTATACAATTTCGAACCAATTTAAGGCCATCGTTATATGAAAATCACTTTCTGATCAGCACTCTAACGTTATATTTTAGTGTTAATAATCTACAATGTTCCCTAGATAAATATTTGAAAAAAAAAAGAAGAAAACGAAAACTTTGAATTAAGTTTGGTTGAGGCTAGGCGAAAAGAGGACAGACCTTAGCAACGATTACCTATTTGTAATATTGTAAACTTTAATATATTTTATTTATTTTCTACTAATATTTGCTTTATATCTTTAGCTTTCTGCCTTATTAATTTTTTAAAATACAAAGGTGGATCAAAAATAGTCGAAAAAGCAGAAGAGATAAACTTCTCAACCTCGCCGAAAAAAGGATTTCACTTCATGTTTAAATTCATTATATTAACGAAATTTAATTAATTACATATATGTAACCTTATTATAAAAAAATTATGCATTAATATAACAAAACTTTCTTTGTTACAAACACACATCACCATTATTGTAGTTTTTGTTGATACTACGTACACTTTTAGTTCTAGTAGAACCTAATAAAGTTTTTAATCGATACTTGATTTGCGAGTAAAAACTTTGCTAGGCTTAGTGTGTTTATGAATAAATTAATTAATTATTCGTTGTCCCGAGTTAAACCGCATCAAAAATTAATTAATTTTTTTTTAGAGGATTATTTTCAAACATAATAGGGATCTTCTACTCTTCTACTTGAAAATTTTAAATCGATTGGATAATTCTTTTTCGAACATCGTGCTTACAAAAAACGTGACACAGCAATTATGGACGGACAGATAAACGGAAATTTTTAAAGTATATTATTTTTTCATAAATCCCATTTGTATCCAATATAAGTACGAATGTCTTAACTTTTTTTGACAGTGTAGACGGTTTAAGTCGAAGATATAATAATTTTAATATAGTGTGTTTATGAGGAAATAAATTATTATTCGTTGCCCCGAGTTAAACCGAGTCAAAAATTATTATTATTATTTTTTTTTTTTGGGGGATTATTTTCAAAAATCATGGGAATCTTCCACTCATAGAACTTATATTTTCCTGAAATTTGAAATCGATAGGATAATTCTTTTTCGAACATCGTGCTTACAAAAAACATGGCACAGCACGAATGGGCAGACGGACAGAGGGATATTTTTAAATTATCTTATTTTTTCATGAAACTAATTTTTATCCAAAAATTTTTTGTCTGGGACTTTTTTTTGGCGATTTTGGAAAATTTAAAACGACCGTATTTTACTCTTCTAGCGCTTACGCCCTATAATGTATTTTCGTTAAGAGCATAAAAATAAAATGGGGGTTATAAAGTATGACTAAAATTTACATTTTAATTAGATTAGATACATATTGGATCCGCCTAAAATCAAAAGTGCTTAAAACTATTTGTCAAAATGTATGCAATTTGACTATTTTTGATCCATTTTTTTGCCTATAGGCTTGTCTCTTATAGACGGATCTCAACATTTAAAAAAATCGTTGCTTTGCATCCAAATAAAAAGTGTGATCAAAAATATTTCATCTGTTTTTGGAAACAAATATATTTCAAATTGATGTGATATTTTTTCTTTACATGGCCATCTTAAACCTGCTGATGATTTTTTTTTCAGTTTCTCTTGACTGAAAAATAACAGAAAAATGTTAATTAACAAAAAAAAATAAAATGTTCGGAGTTCTAATGAAGACTATAGTATACTTATGCATTTTTTGACACTGATTTTTAAAAAAATCGTGGACCCTCAATTTTTTTGATAACAACGTCTAAGGTTAATGCATGCAAGGTACATTTTTGTGTTTTAATCTGTGTACTACAAATCTAAAGTAAGGTCGAGCCAACCCTTTAAATTGTAAACCAAAACTACCCCTAAAATGGGGGAAAAGCACATACATAATTATAAAATAAATAAACCCAAATTCAGATTTGTTTGTGTTTTGATCTGTGTATTACATCTGAATGATGTTGAGTCAATACTCATTCTAACCCAAAACTACCTCAAATAGGTTGTAAGTACCCTTAAAAAGAATAAAATAGGTCAGTTTAAAAATATCCTAAAAACGGTACATTTTTGCTTTTTAAAGTGAAGTACCTATATGCGTGGTTTTCTACTAAATGAAAGTCACGTCATATACCTATATATTAGGGTGCCCAGGACCAAGGGAATTCTTTGAGTCCCAAAATTGTTTCTTTAGGTGAAAAAACAACCCTGATTATTTTTAGATTTAAAAAAAAATATTTAGAGGTCGCGCCCGGCCCTTTTTCGAATAGAATTTCATGTATAGGATTTTTTTTAAGGATATAAAAGCTTTGATATTGGACGTTTATGGAACGAAAAAGTGTTTCTGGATAATAAAGGAATATTCTCAATTTGCATGATCCTCTACAAAAAAAAAGTATAGGATGTCCAAAAAATAATTAAATATACCAATAAAAGTTAAAAAAAGTGCATTAAATTGCAATAAAATATTAATTTTATAGCAAATAAATAAAAAATGTTTTCAAAATGCCTTTTAGTTATGTTATATTATGTAATAAAATACATTAATTAAAGTTTTTTTTTTCAAAAAAAAGTTTTGGACTGAAACCTTAATTTATTTTTAAAAACTTGAAATAAAAAATCCGCGACACCCAGTTATAAAAATAAACACATTTCAATTTGTACATATTATTATTGCTATGTAAGGGGTGCTTTACTCCCATTTTAGGGGTAGTTCTGGGTCACGACTTGGAAGTTTGGCTTGACTTTACTTTAGATTCATTCATTAAAACTCCGGACCTTTTTTTTGTGGGGCTGTGTAATTATTTTTCCGCAGACCGTGTTAACTAGCATTACGATTGCTTGAGAAAAATGTATACAGTGGGTCCAAAACCCCCTCTTAACTTTTTAACGAGTTTTGATATTGATTTTTTAAAGGAAAAGGGGATCATGTGGTATATCATTTTAAAGATTATCAAATTCTCTATTTGACTATATTTTTTTAAGGTTTTGATTTTTCAATTTTTTTGCTAAAAAAACGCGATTTTTTAAGATTCTTTTTGTAATTATTATTTATCAATTAAAATTATAACTTACGTTTTTGCAACATGAAATAATTTTTTTTTCAAATGGTATCACACGACCCCCCTTTCCATGCCCCACATTTTAAGAGCTGAAAATATTTTAAGTCGATATCTCGTTCTAAAGTTAAGAGGCGGTGACTTTTAGACCGCAATATTTTGGTTAATTACATTTTAAGTATTGTAAGCAAGTAATTTTTAGATAGCTTATATTTAATTATTGTTAATATTTTATTGTTTTATTGTTGATTATATTAATAAGTATATTGTATCATAAAAACCATTATTTCTAATAAGAAAATTATTTGCAAAAACTATTTGACTATTATTTCATATATTCCTTTTTTTTCAGAATAAAAAGTACTGCTGTTCAAACAAAATAATACCCCATATTTATCTTTGAGTTAGTTTATTTTATTGTACATATCTATAACAAAAAAAAATAAAAAATAAACAAAAATAATAATTAAAAATGAAAAACAAAAAATAAATAAAATTATTTTTTATTTGAAAATTTTTACACGAACACGAGGCTTTCCCGAAATTTTGGAAATTTTCAAAATGGAAAAGCAAAATTAATTAAAATTTAAAAATGAATATAAAATAAATTAAAAAAAAAAACAAAAAAAAAGAAACGAAAAGAAATCCGAAAAAAAAATTATCGAAACAAAAAGTTAATTAAAAAAGAAAAAAAAAATAACTAAAAAAATAAATAAATAAAAAACGAAAAAAGATTCTGACTTTTTACATATGTATGTATTAGGGTGCCCAGGACCTATGGAATTGTTTGGGTCCCACCCCTCAAAATTGCTCCTTTAGGTGAAAAAACAAACCTATTTTATTTTTCATTTTTTAAAAAATATTTAGAGGAGACCCAAGTACAAGTTCAAATTAAATATGGTAATACGTAGTTTCTTATAATATTTAAAAGCCATATTTACTTCATCCTGGGCTGAAATTTTAATGCCACGACCACATCTTTGATGGAAGTCAATGAAATACTTCTTAAAAATAAGTAGCCTTCGCAAAAAGCTAATTTTGCAATAATTTATCATATTTGTTTTTATTATATTGCATACAAAAATTAATATATTTTCCTTAAAAATCAAAGTTAAATATAATAACTTGCAAGAGTTATATTTTCACAATTTTGTGTTTCTGGATAATAAAGGAATATTCTCAATTTGCATGCTCCTCTACAAAAAAAAAGTATAGGATGTCCAAAAAATAATTAAATATACCAATAAAAGTGCATTAAATTGCAATAAAATATTAATTTTATAGCAAATAAATAAAAAATGTTTTCAAAATGCCTTTTAGTATGTTATATTATTAATAAAATACATTAATTAAAGTTTTTTTTTTTCAAAAAAAAGTTTTGGACATGAAACCTTAATTTATTTTTAAAAACTTGAAATAAAAAATCCGCGACACCCAGTTATAAAAATAAACAGATTTCAATTTGTACATATTATTATTGCTATGTAAGGGGTGCTTTACTCCCATTTTAGGGGTAGTTCTGGGTCACGACTTAGAGGTTTGGCTCGACTTTACTTTAAAAAATCCGCGACACCCAGTTATAAAAATAAACAGATTTCAATTTGTACATATTATTATTGCTATGTAAGGGGTGCTCTACTCCCATTTTAGGGGTAGTTCTGGGTCACGACTTAGAGGTTTGGCTCGACTTTACTTTAGATTCATTCATTAAAACTCCGGACCTTTTTTTTGTGGGGCTGTGTAATTATTTTTCCGCAGACCGTGTTAACTAGCATTACGATTGCTTGAGAAAAATGTATACAGTGGGGTCCAAAACCCCCTCTTAACTTTTTAACGAGTTTTGATATTGACTTTAAATTTGAAACACTTAAATAAAACAACTCAACTATCTTTTCGAATATATTTGATACTTTCAACTCTATGTCTAAGTGTGGACGGAAGGGCGGGGGGGGGGGGCAGTTTTTTAAAGTAAAAGGGTATCATGTGGTATATCATTTTAAAGATTATCAAATTCTCTATTTGACTATATTTTTTTAAGGTTTTGATTTTTCAATTTTTTTTGCTAAAAAACGCGATTTTTTAAGATTTTTTTTGTAATTTTTTATTTATATCAATTAAAATTATAATTTACGTTTTTGCAACATGAAATAATTATTTTTTCAAATGGTATCACACGACCCCCCTTTCCATGCCCCACATTTTAAGAGCTGAAAATATTTTAAGTCGATATCTCGTTCTAAAGTTAAGAGGCGGTGACTTTTAGACCGCAATATTTTGGTTAATTACATTTTAAGTATTGTAAGCAAGTAAATTTTAGATAGATTATATTTAATTATTGTTAATATTTTATTGTTGATTATATTAATAAGTATATTGTATCATAAAAACCATTATTTCTAATAAGAAAATTATTTGCAAAAACTATTTGACTATTATTTCATATATTCCTTTTTTTTTCAGAATAAAAAGTACTGCTGTTCAAACAAAATAATACCCCATATTTATCTTTGAGTTAGTTTATTTTATTGTACATATCTATAACAAAAAAAATAAAAAATAAACAAAAATAATAATTAAAAATGAAAAACAAAAAATAAATAAAATTATTTTTTTATTTGAAAATTTTTGCACGAACACGAGGCTTTCCCGAAAGTTTGGAAATTTTCAAAATGGAAAAGCAAAATTAATTAAAATTTAAAAATGAATATAAAATAAATTAAAAAAAAAAAAAAAAAGAAGAAATCCGAAAATCCGACTTTTTACATATGTATATATTAGGGTGCCCAGGACCTATGGAATTGTTTGGGTCCCACCCCTCAAAATTGCTCCTTTAGATGAAAAAACAAACCTATTTTTTTTTCATTTTTTAAAAAATATTTAGAGGTATAAAGAACTTTCACTTTCGGGTTTAGACCGTGTTAATGGATTTTCACTTTCCGACGTTTCGTCTCTTACTACTAGAGACATCTTCAGGGATTAATCTGAAACTAAGTTTCGAATCAACTTGTGTCACTATTTATGACGAGTTGTGGTTATTCACCCGTGACGACCTTTTTCCTATCAAAGACTTCCATATTGCAGGTAAGTGATAACCAGTGTCCCGATTGATATTGTTAGGATGCTTGATGATTTCTATCGATTCCCGTATCTTCCTTGGCATTTTTCTGTTTTCTGTTAATATTTGTTTTGTTTCAGACAAATTGATTTTATGACCTGTTTCATGTACATGTTCGGCTACTGCCGATAAGGAAATTTGTTTCTTTCTTATATTGCGCTCATGCTCTTGAAGTCTTGTAGAAATTTTTCTCTTAGTTTCACCTATGTAAACCGTACCACAGGAGCAGGGTATTTTATATACGCCTTCTGAACTCAGGGGTATTTTGTCTTTTGTTGAAGTCAAACATTGACCTAATTTTTGGTTGGACCGAAATATAGGCTTAATATTTGACTTTTTCAAAAGTTTACCTATTTTATCCGTGATACCGCTTACATAGGGAAGTATAACTTGTGTCTGACTGTCATTGTCACTATTGTCCTGTTGTTTGGGTCTGGGATTTCTGTATTTGTATATGGTCTTATTAATGTCTTTTTTGGTATAACCGTTCATGGTCAAGGCTTTGGTTAGTTTAAGGAGTTCTGTGTCTAGGGAATTCTTGTCTGAAATCATGAAAGCCCTATGAACAAGTGAATTAACTACCGAGCGTTTTTGAGAGGGATGGTGATGTGAAAATGCGTT
>OY294046.1:22050759-22072593 GCA_958510825.1 Brachypterus glaber
AAATTTTAACAGATGATTCTACATCATAAAATATGACAAAAAGTTCCTATAAACATATGTTTAAAAATGCGTCATAAGGGAGCTACGCCCCTTTGAAAGTGGCTAAAAAAATCGGTTTTTATTTAATAACTCAGGAACCCTTTGAGACATATCACCGAGGTTTTGCACATCAACTAATCCTACCAAGGCCCGTTTTTATGTGTTATTTTCATGTACTTATTTAAACCAGGGGTGTGCGAAACGGGGGGGGCTTATCAGTTTTTTGTCCCAATTTTTTTTTTGTGTAACTTTTTTGCAATTTTATTTTTGAAATATGATTCCTCAGGTCAAAATACATAAAAAAGGTACTCTTGTTGTAATAGTGTAGGATTAACCGTTTTCGAGAAAAATTCATTTGAAGGTGAAATTCCACGGTTCGAGGACGAAAAATTAAATACTAAAATGTTAAAAACCAAAATTTTAATGATGCAGGGCGAATGTACATTAAAAACTAAAAAAGAACCTCATATACAGGTACTTCCAAAAATCAATACTATGGTCTCCTAAAATATGCACCATTTTTAAAGGGCTATGGTAGCTTTAAAAGCGTTTTTTCGACCTACATGTATGGAAACTTTTTTTCTTAGTTTATGATGTAGAATAACATTGAATCATTAAAATTTTAGTTTTCGACATTTTAGTATTTAATTTTTCGTCCTCGAACCGTGAAATTTCACCTTCAAATGAACTTTTCTCGAAAACGGTTAATCCTACAGTATTTTTATGTATTTTAACCTGAGGAATCACATTTTCCAAAAATAAAATTGCAAAAAAGTTACACAGAAAAAAGTTTGGGACAAAAAACTGATAAGGCCTTCCCGTTTCGCACACCCCTGGTTTAAATAAGTACGTGAAAATGACATACAAAGATGGGCCTTATTAGAATTAATTCACGTGCAAAACCTCGTTAACATATCTCAAAGGGTTGCTGAGTTATTAAATAAAAACCGATTTTTTTTAGCCAATTTCAAAGGGGCGAAGCTCCCTTATGGCGCATTTTTAGACATATGTTTATAGGAACTTTTTGTCATATTTTATCATGTAGAATCACCGGTTAAAATTTCCTACGCTATTTCAAGTACACCCTGTATATATATGTGCATTTATATCGTTTTGGGCTCCGAGCATGAAATATGCGCTCTGAACTCCGGCATGTAGAATAAACATTTTACATATTTTGTTGCATATGTGAGTGGTGCCGCTAAAAGGTACCTTAACGAAAAAACTTTGATTTTTTGATTTTTGGGGTTTCAGATGCATTGTATATTTAATTACGTTAATTAGTGAAAGAAAAACATTAATATCTCCAATAGTTTTTTATTATGATTTTTTTTGTAAAGGCTTACAAAAGAAAAATTATAAAAAAAGTCGCCTGTAAAAAAAAAATATTAAAATTATTAGATGAGCATAATAACATCTCTACTCAATATATCTTAACTTCAGAACACCTTTACTCAAAAAATATATACACCATAATATCTCTACTCAAGAATATACAGGGTGATCCTTTAAAAACGATCCAACCCAAATATCTCTCAAACTAAGCACAATACAAACATTTTAAACAAGAGGTTAATTTGGGTCATCAATAGGGAAATTTAAGTATATGTAATTTTCACCCCCTAACGACCCAGCTAACCCAACTTTAAAATCTTGAATAGCAACCGCCATTACGTGATGCGAATTTAAAAGAGCCTAAAAAATTAATATTTTTGGTTGAAATAAAAATTAAATACCAACCCTTAAATTAAGGGTGGATGATTTTTTAAAAGAATTGGTATAAAATATTCAGAAAAATATGTCAATATATAAAAATAAATAATTTCAGTTTAATTCATGGTGGTTGTAACTTCTACCCTTAGCTACCAGCCACTCCAATTGTTATTTTTAATTAAACCCCAACTCTTGCGACACTCTATTTTAAAGAGCGTAAAAGTTCTAACTTTGATATACAAAAAAAAATAAAAATACCAACCCCTAACTTAAGAGTGAATGCTTTTATTTCATATTAATTAAAGCAAGATATTTTACAAACATAGCGTATTAATAATTAAAAAATTGGGTAATTTTTCTTTCCATAAAATTTTACAGATCAACCCTCAAAGAAAAACAAATTATAATTGTTATATTGTGCTTAGTTTTACGAGATATTTGTGGTGGATTGTTTTTATATCATCATCCTGTATCCACTTAATTACATTAAATTGACGTTTTTACGCGTGAAATTGACTTTCACTTAATTTTAATGTAACACGTCAAGTTGACGTATGCACTTTAAAATGATATGACACATTAAATTGACTTGTCATTATTTTGACGTAACTCATGTCTATTTAAGGTGTCACATCAAATTGACGTATGTTCACGTACTTTTGAATTGAATACACGTTAATTTAAGGTAGTGGAGTAGCTATATTTTTGAGTGGAGATGGTTTGAAGTAGAAATCTTACGGAGTAAGGAAATATTAAGTGTATAGGTTATTATGTCATCAGTTATTCTTTTTAATTTTTTGTTTGCACGAGCGTATATTATGCCTTGCTTGTTTACATCTCCCACAGGTTGTCTCTTTTCTTTGCTTATTAGCTTTTTGCTGAATACTAGAAAAATCTAAATGTCCAGGATGATATATTTTCTGGTCTCTAGGTGCTTGCTCTTTAATTGTTTGCTTGCATGAGTGTATGGTGTGACCTGGTTCTTTACATCTCCCACAACTTGTCGCTTTTCTTCGCTTTTTAGCTTCTGGCTGGACACTAGAAGAATCTTGTGCAACCTTGCGACCCGTTGGTTTTGGTTCTTGTGGTTCTGAGCATGTTAGCTTGGCAGCCTCTTTTGAGCTACAAAGAGGGGATATCTCCTCAAACAAATACCACTGCCTTGCAAGAGACAAACCGGGTGGAACTATTATTTCTGGCATTCCCACAATGCTATCCAAAGTTACTTCCTTTTTGTAGTATATTAAACTCTTGTAAAAGACCGTTCGCTAGAACCTTACATTCCACTACACCTGGAGTTTCACTTTTAATTGTAAAGTGGTGAAACTATGTTATTCCTGGAACAACGGTGTAAAATTTAGAAAGGTAGATGTTCCACTCGTACCACTCAAAATTTTTTTTTTGGTTCACATAGTCATTTGTAATGATTGCCTTATTTTTTCCTGGGGTTGTGGATTTAGCCACACATATTTCTATATCATGCAAAGTGTCCACTGTAGATTTAGCATACTTTTGTTTAAAAAGTGGGAGATTTAGCTCAGTGGTCAATGGCATCGATATAGCCTGACACTGATCTAATGATCGTGAGTTCAAACCTCACTGGCGCCGATTGCCTTTTTCAGTTAATTAATAATTGAAATTTGGCGAAGGCGTACTATAACGTTTTTTTTTTCTTCTACGAGACTCTTTTTGATGTTGTTTAAAAAAAGAAGAAGTAAGGCTAGCTCAATAATTATTTACTATAAAAAATAATATTAATTCAAATAACAACCGAATGTTTTTAAAACGTTACATAATTTTTTCTAAGAAAGATATTGAACAGGGTCTTTACCAAATATATGCATATATAGGCTTCACAAAATACACGATAATTAGGTTCTATTTACGGTAATTAGATGGTTCATAGCATTTAGATATAAATGTAAAATCATAAAATGACACTTAGCTGGTTTCCTACGAATTGTC
Organism: Brachypterus glaber; assembly: GCA_958510825.1. Taxonomy (NCBI): domain Eukaryota; kingdom Metazoa; phylum Arthropoda; class Insecta; order Coleoptera; family Kateretidae; genus Brachypterus; species Brachypterus glaber. Next base: position 22,054,477 of record OY294046.1, read on the forward strand.
ATCAATCGTAAATGCTTGATGCAGTTACGGAATCTCCAGCTGGTGCAAAAAGCAGTCAATCGCCAATCTATGCGACACAAGTAGGCGAAAAGCAGGAACATAGATAAAACTGAGTATTCAAGCAGCGTACTTCTGATGGTTCGTAACAAGATAACCACCAAAGCAAAAAAATCCAAATAAAACTCCAAAATATGAAACCCTAAAATATGAAAAATAGGTTAAGCACCTATTTATTTTCCTACTACTAAAATAGTAATAAAATCAGAGACCTACCTTTATTAATAAAGGGTCTTCGAAATATCCCCAAATCCAATATAATATGGAACATAAATCCTTTAAGTAACTAAAATTATTACTTACTTGTAACTGAAAATCCGCAAAAGCGACAATCCAAGCCAAACAAATATAAGGTCCTTAATGACCAGCACGAAAAAGGCTTCGAATTGATAACAAAATAAAGGCATAAAATTAATCCTTTTCACAGATGATTTTAGATCACAAAAATTTATGCCAGTTTATAAAGTTACAAAGTACTGAATAAAAAAAAGGACATTCTTAACTGAAAAGTTCACTAGCGACCAAATCTATAATAAATTATCGATAAATTATTGAACTAAATCAATAAATAATCCATTGTTCAACAGAGGGCAATATCGATAAGTACTTAACAACTTTACCAATAGAGGTCGTTACTAATCATAACTTGTATAAAAATACGACAATTGTACCAAAGATGGCGCAATGATAAGCGGTAAATTTAAAACCGTTACATTCCCCCCTTACTTTCATAGGATAAAATTCCCTAGAATTTTAACCGAAACAACAATATAAAATACAAGATTGGTTTAGTTAATAAAACCTTGAAAAAAAAAAAAATAAAACTAATCATTATCAAAATTATCATTATCCCCAACATATGGCTTAAGGTCTTGCACATGCCAAATACCCTTAATTATACCATAATTATCCTTTAATTCATATGACCATAAACCAATTTTTTTATGAATTATGAACGGACCAATAAATTTTGGTGCTAATTTAGCAGAAAAATTTTTAGCTGCATCTGAAATTGCTTTATTGCGTCTCCAAACTTTCTGACCTTCAACATACTCCACTGATCTACGCCTTAAATCATACCGTTTCTTATTATTATCTGCCGAGGACTTAATCTTTTTAGCTATATCTGCATACATCTTTTGAAAACCAATTTTCAGAGAAGCAATCGCTGAATCCAAATTTTTATCAGTAGAATTTTCCATAGATAAATAATCTTTACCAGATAAATTATGCTCTCTACCAAAATTTACATAAAATGGACTATATCCAGTTGTTTCCTGTCGGGAAGTACAGATAGCTAAACCTATAGACGAAAGATTTTCGTCCCAACTTTTATGGTTTTCACCAATGTAGGTCGAAATCATTGTTTTAACGATACGGTTAGAACGCTTACAAGGATCAGCTTGAGGCCAATATAAAGGAGTATAAGAAATCTTAACACTATAATTACGACATAAAGAGTGAAATTATTTAGAAATCATTTGTGGTCCATTATCACAAATTAAATATTGTGGCACTCCATATTCGTGAAAAATGCCTTCTTTAACACACTTAACTAACGACTTAGCTGCTCTACACTGAAACAAAACAACATATTTACTAAAATAATCTGATACTACTAAAACGTATGTAAAACCATTTTTGGATCGTGGGAAAGGACCTATATAATCCAGAGAAATCATCTTCCAAGGTAAAGAAACCTCAGGTCGCGAACCCATTAAACCAGCAGGCTTTTTCTGCTCAACTTTATGTTGTGCACAAATAGAACACCTAGACACATAACGAGAAACATCATAACGCATTTTAGGCCAATAATATTTAGCTCGTAATCGCCAATACGTTTTATAAATACCAACATGACCAGAAGTAGGGAAATCGTGAGATTGTTTAATTAAATCCATACGATTTTCTTTGGGAACTACTAGTTTCCAATCCTCCTCCCCACTTGAAAGCTCACGAATCCCATTGGGCAAATATTTATACAACTTATCTCTATCTACACGCCAACTTTTATATCTATGCGGAAAGTTCTCGACTTCCTTAAACATTTTTGTAAGCCACTTATCTTTAACCACAATTTTAGGACTAGAAACATTAACAGAATCAACATTAGACAACGAATTCTCAGGAATACAACGCGACAAAAAGTCAGGAACGACATGGTCTTTGCCTTTTCTATGGATTATCTCAAAATCATATGGTTGCAAGCGCAAAGCCCATCGAGCTAATCTTCCTGAAGGATTTTGAAGACGATTTAACCATAGTAAAGAAAAATGATCGGTTATAACAACAAAATGAACCGATTCCAAATAATACCTGAGTTTTTCTACTGCCCAAATTACACCAAGACATTCCCTTTCAGTAGTGGAATACAATTTTTCTTGACGAGTGAGAGAGCGTGACAAATAACATATAACCCCCTCTTCATTATCATCACCTTTTTGTGTTAAAACTGCACCCAAACCATGGCCAGAAGCGTCAGTTTGTAATATAAAACACTTGTTAAAATTAGGGCAAGTGAGAAGTGGAGCAGTAGCCAATCTCTGCTTAACAAGATCAAAAGACTTTTGGCATTCAGAAGACCATACAAATTTCCTACCTTTTTTCGTTAACTCAATAATAGGTGACATTACCGAAGCAAAATTGGGAACGAAACGTCTATACCAAGATGCCATACCAGAAAACGAGCGCACCTCAGACACACTTTTGGGAGCAGGCACATTTAAAATCGCCTCAACTTTACCTGGATCTACTCTTAAACCATATTGGTCCACAACATAGCCTAAATACTTTAATTCAGACCTACAAAACTTACATTTATCACGAGAAAGAGTTAAACCAGCAGCAATTAATCTGTCAAAAACCTTTTGCAATATCTCAAGGTGTTTTTCAAACGTGTCACTTATTATTATAATATCGTCTAAGTAGACAAAAACGAACGGGATAAGATCAGCACCAAGAATTTGCTCTATCATTCTCTGAAAAGTAGCTGGGGCATTGGTTAACCCAAAAGGCATGCGTTTGAATTGATACAATCCCAAACCAAGTACAGTAAATGCAGTTATTTCCTTTGAGTCCTTACTTAAAGGTACTTGCCAGTAAGCTGAGCGAATGTCTAAGGAACTCAAAAAACTTGCATTCCTAAGATTATCCAAAATTGCAGATACATATGGAATTGGATACGCATCCTTTTTGGTAACTGCGTTGACCTTACGGTAATCAATGCAAAATCTCCAGGTACCATCCTTTTTTGGAACCAAAACCACAGGACTAGACCAACTAGAATTACTTGGTTCAATAACATCCTTTTCCAACATTAACTTAACTTCATCACTAATAATCTTTTGTCGAAATGGAGATGTGGGATAATAGCGTTGTTTGATGGGAGGTGATGTTACATTTATTACATGCTCAACAGTCGTAGTAAGACCAAGGGAAGTACCCATTATATTAAATTTTGATTGAACCAATTGATCCAAATTATTCCGTTGTTGAATAGTTAATGCATCTTCATCCGAAATACCAATAACTTCATTAACATGAACATCTTTACAACCAAAATGCAAACTACTACTACTGAGATCTGGTACTACACCCATTTTAATCCAAAAATCAGTTCCCAAAATGAATTCACTATTTAACTGAGGCATAATTACAACATCAATCAACTTTTGTTTTCCCATTAACTCCATAGGAACACAAACTTTTCCTATAGACTCACATCTTTGACCATTAGCTATAGTACACACAAGAGAATCTGACTTACACAAACGAAATCCTAAACTTTTCAACTTTTTCCAACCAGTATTTCCAACTAACGTACAATTTGCTCCTGAATTCAATAAACCTAACATAACAATACCTAATATATTAACTTCTAAATATGGTCTATTATCAGAACCACTATTTTTAATAATATAATCAATCAACATGCGATGTTCACTACCTACATTATTCTTACTATCAACATTTTTAGCCGATTTATTTTTGGACGAAACACTAGCACGACCAGCTAATTTGTCCTGTACTAGTTTTCCGAACGACGAAGATTTTTATTACATTTTGTACATGTTTTCTTAGTAACATCCGGTTCACCACATCTAAAACAATGATATCGTTTAGGTTCTCTACACTGAGACGATCGATGGGAACCTTCTTTTCTACAATTCCAACATACTATAGCGTTAATTCTTCTTTCAGAATCCAGTGGATTATTATTATTATTATTTTGATGGCGACGAGATGAATTACTAGAAAATGAAAAATCTGGTTCCACCATATTATTATTTTTACGAGTGGGAGGGACATAATGATCCGAACGATACTTTTTAGTCTCTAATTTTAAACATTCATCCTCTAATTCACTAATCAAAGATACAACAGGTAGCTGCGTTGAATAAAATGGCGCTAAATTTTTAATAATAATACTTAATTGTACAGATTCTGTTACACCACCATATCGTTTAAACATTGACAACACACACGACAAATAATCAACAATACTCTCAGAAGGATCTTGAGTACGATTCAAAATTTCTTGCATTAACCGATTTCTATAATCTGGAGGCTCATAATGTTTAATCAATAAACTACAAAGCTCTTTCCAATTATTAAATCTATTTCTATTAGATCTATACCATAACAAAGCTTTATCACTAAATAAATCTATACTAGAAGCAAAAATTTGATCAAAAGTCACATGACGAGCAACCATTAATTCGTCACACCTTTCTAAAAAGTCATAAACCGACATAGAATGCTACTCACCAGTAAATTTTAAATCCCATTTACTAACTGGTTGAACTGGAGAATTACTAACACTAGAAGTTGATGCGTTTGCCGAAGTATTACCACCATTTGTGGAAGTACTAGCACCATCTGCTAAAGCTGCACTGCCAGTAAAAGTAGCCTCGTTAGCATTTGACTGCTTAACAGGAGAACTCACCTGCACAGGCTTAAAGAATACATCCAAAAGTGGTACATCTTCTTTATTTTTATCCAAAGTATCCAAAAAACCTAAAATTTCTACCATAAAAGAAGACTGTTGTTGAGTTTGTTCAGGTGTTAGTGTAGCTTTAGATAATCTATCAGCTCTTTTAAGAACATGAACCAATCTAGTTTGTATAGTTTCTAATGAAGTTGTACTAACACTTTTACCAAAACCTTCAACTAAAACTCGTAACTCATTAACCTTAGCTTCAATAACAATCAACTCATCAACTGCATTCAACGAAAAATTCTCATAAGTAGAACTATCTGACTTAACCTTCATGGCTTGTCTCAGAAGTGCTCTTAGCTCATCTGTATTTACAGTAGGTTCACTGATAATACCTCTTATTTGCAACTCATATACTAGTTCATCCTTCTTTAATCTATTAACCTCCATTTTATAACTCATGATGACTAATTTTATCAAAAATTACTCAAAACTAACTAAAAATGATGTATTATATTTTAATATACCAGTATATGCAACAATCTCAACTTCGACGCTAGGCGTCGGTGACGTCAGAATAAAAAAAAAATGTTAAAACTGAGTCACGGTTACTCAAAATAACTAAATATACAATAAACTTAACTTCGACGCTGGGCGTCGATGGCGTCGGTATGCTAAATCGACTTCCCAATTCCTAAACTATCTAAATATACAACTAACTCAACTTCGACGTCAGGCGTCGGTGGCGTTGTAGCACCAAAAACTGTCAAATTGACTTCCTACAATCAAAAAAAATACACAAAATATACAAATACAGCAAAAATAGCACTTCGGCGATCGGCGTCGGAGGCGTCGGTATGCTCAAATTACTTTTAAGTGCTCAAAATACCTAAATATGGTACTAACTCAATTTCGACGGTGGGCGTCGGTAACGTCGGAACCCTGAAAAATGTATAAAACAAGTCCTAGGGTGTTCAGAACACTCTAAATAGTCAAAAATTGATTCTAGATATCTAATTTACCTAAATATGACAAAATTTCAAAAACGACGTCAGGCGTCCTTAGCGTCGGAACGCGTAAATAGTCAAAAACTACTAAGCGTCCTTTATTAAGTGTTTAAATCGACGTTTATAGTGCCGGCATAAATGATAAAAAAAATAATCTACTTTACTATCAAATACAGTACAGTAAGGGTCGGCGTCGTTTATGACGTCAGAAAATCAAATTTAATAAAAAACGACAAAATCTAAACAATTAATTAAATAACCGATTTTATAAAAATCGTAATTTAATTTTAAAATCGAATGCGTCACAAAACAAATCTAAAACATTGGTAGTTTTGCAAAAAAAATTAACACAACAAAAAAAAACTGAAATACTCAGCCTGCTTTTCAAATACAATAATAAGTTAAGTGCCAAAATGTGTTTTAATAAAAAGCAAATAAACGTATTTAAAAATTCAATGTACGGTAATATAATTTTTGGCGAAGTTGCCAGCGTCCCGAAACCTTTCCAGCAATATTACCTAAAGTAAAATAAATTTTCAGAAACTATACTCAGCGTCCTAAGCGTCGTGAAGTAAAATTTATAAAAAAAAATATAGAACGTGAATTTTAAATAAAGCGTTAAGCAATAATATAATAGAATTTTTCAAAAATTACGGTTAATAAAATCTTTAAAAATAACTTTAAAATTACACAAAAATAACCATAATTATTAAAATAAACTAAATATCCATCTATTTACCCTAATATTTTCTTGGGCGCCATTATAACGTTTTTTTTTTCTTCTACGAGACTCTTTTTGATGTTGTTTAAAAAAAGAAGAAGTAAGGCTAGCTCAATAATTATTTACTATAAAAAATAATACTAATTCAAATAACAACCGAATGTTTTTAAAACGTTACATAATTTTTTCTAAGAAAGATATTGAACAGGGTCTTTACCAAATATATGCATATATAGGGTTCACAAAATACACGATAATTAGGTTCTATTTACGGTAATTAGATGGTTCATAGCATTTAGATATAAATGTAAAATCATAAAATGACACTTAGCTGGTTTCCTACGAATTGTCATCAATCGTAAATGCTTGATGCGGTTACGGAATATCCAGCTGGTGCAAAAAGCAGTCAATCGCCAATCTATGCGACACAAGTAGGCGAAAAGCAGGAACATAGACAAAACTGAGTATTCAAGCAGCGTACTTCTGATGGTTCGTAACAAGATAACCACCAAAGCAAAAAAATCCAAATAAAACTCCAAAATATGAAACCCTAAAATATGAAAAATAGGTTAAGCACCTATTTATTTTCCTACTACTAAAATAGTAATAAAATCAGAGACCTACCTTTATTAATAAAGGGTCTTCGAAATATCCCGAAATCCAATATAATATGGAACATAAATCCTTTAAGTAACTAAAATTATAGCAAATATTAGCTAGGAAAACTCACAGAAAAAAATGTAACTTACTTGTAACTGAAAATCCGCAAAAGCGACAATCCAAGCCAAACAAATATAAGGTCCTTAATGACCAGCACGAAAAAGGCTTCGAATTGATAACAAAATAAAGGCATAAAATTAATCCTTTTCACAGATGATTTTAGATCACAAAAATTTATGCCAGTTTATAAAGTTACAAAGTACTGAATAAAAAAAGGACATTCTTAACTGAAAAGTTCACTAGCGACCAAATCTATAATAAATTATCGATAAATTATTGAACTAAATCAATAAATAATCCATTGTTCAACAGAGGGCAATATCGATAAGTACTTAACAACTTTACCAATAGAGGTCGTTACTAATTATAACTTGTATAAAAATACGACAATTGTACCAAAGATGGCGAAATGCTAAGCGGTAAATTTAAAACCGTTACAGTACTCCCTAGATATATTGGTTCGAAAGTCAATTAAAGCCGGTGGTTCCCTCTACTACTAGCCCACACAAGTCCTGGACTTAGGGGATGCTTAATTAAGTAGAATAGTACGAGGTTAAAAACAAACATAAACATAAACATAAACATTCTATCCGGAGAAAACTTCGTGTGGCCTACCAATAAAAAGTTAAGGTGAACGGAATTATTTAAACATCTTGCTACCCTCCAAGCACAGTAATGAATAAGAGCATTGTTCTTATTTTGACCGACGCAATTGTCTGCAAATATATGCTGAGTTTCTTGATTACACTTATTGACTTGTATGTTGTGATGGACAAGACTAATCACACTGTTTTCTCCTTTTCGAGGATGGTCACTTTCATCTATCAGGTAATTTGTCTGTGTGTTATCTGCTTCATTATTAACACCAAACACACCACATTTTCTTGCTGTTTTAAAAAAGGCAGGTCCAACTTGCATTTTAGATGAGGAATAGTGGATATTTTGAGCATAATCAATGCTTTGGACACATATAGTAGGTTTATGTCCCAATTCTGTGGCTTTCTCCAGTGCTTCACATGCCCCTTTCCTCATATTATTGTAAAATTTTCGTTGAAGATTAGCTTCTTCAAGATGAGTCATTGCCATTTTTAACTTCTCAGCCTTCGTCTCATCAGGCATATTTACAGCACGCATGATGGCTATATTATTATTTCGACACTCAGGACAAAGATCGGAGCTTGGTTTCATTGCTGATATGTAAGGCACATACGTAATCCAAATTCTAATAAATTTGCTCCACGATACATGTTTAATGTTTTCCTTATTGCAAGATTCGCAGTAGTATCTGTACATACTTCTTTTTGAAAAATTAGCTGGTACTTTATAGTCCCAAAACTGTGGAAGTCGATCAGGTAGAGGAATTGCAACTTTCTTAGCAGTGTTTTTAATAAAGGCAATAATCATTTGAAGATGTTCCGTAGAGATTGCATTATGAACAGCGTAGTTGCCTTTCAGACCATGAACTCTCTTTATTATGCCGTTTTTATTAAAATGTTTAACAATATTTTTGTATGCCTTTTTTCCAACTGCATGAAAAAATATGAACATAGACTGACATATTTCTATATCTGCATAAAAATACTTGGTCCTTAAAATAAGTTGATCCTGTGTAAGTTGTTTAAATTTATATTTGTCCAGCAGGTCTTGTTTTTTTTGTGGCATTCCAACTTTGCCATGATGGCTATATCCCTTGCAGATTTATCCATGCCTATGTATTGCTGCCGAACAGAAGTAATTATTTCTCTAGAAAATGTGTTTGAACAAGGGCTGCCATTTTCTCCCTTAATACACCCACAAGTGACTTGTTTAAATATAGTGACAGCTTCGTCTTCTTGTAAATCATAAATACTTTTCTCCATATTATTTGTGGGAACTTCCACAGTTTGGCATTCAAAATCTAAAATTTCAGTATCTAAATCAGAGTGTTCCGACTCATTATCTTTAACTGGAACGGTGACATTTTCAACCATTCCATAAAATATATCCATCTGTTGTAATTCTCCCTCCAATGTAGCCATGATAATTACTTATAATAATAAAGAAAATGTATTCAAAGAATTTTTAATTATCGACAGACCATTTTCGTAAAAAGTAGTAACTTCTAAAGGCCTAGATATATATTTTTTTTAAATTAATTGTCAATTAGCATACATGTTCCTTATCTCATAAACTAACCATTAAATTTTTTTAAATTAAGGTGCTTAAAATGTATAACAAACTACCGAAAATGGTCTGACAATTTTAAATTCTATGACTATACTCCATATATTTTTTATATACCGATTTAAATCATCCGCCATGTTGACTCCGCCATGTTGATTTTTTTTAATTTTGCCGAAAAATTTGTAATCTAAGACCCCGGAAACCTCCTGATACCGATTTTGATTCGAATCGGTCATAAATGACGCAAGTCGTCCGCCATATTGGCGCCGGCATTTTAATTTTGACCGAACATTCTTAATCTACGACACAGAAAACACACAGATACCGATTTTGGTTCGAATAAGCCATTAATGACAAAAATCATCCGCCATGTTGACACCGCCATTTTGATTTTTTTTTTAAATTTTGACAAAAAATTCTTAATCTATGGCACAGAAAACCCCCAGTTACCGATTTTGGTTCGAATCGGCCAGAAATTACAAAAGTCGTCTGCCATGTTGACGCCGCCATTTTGATTTTTTGTAATTATGACAAAAAATTCGTAATCTACGACCCCGAAAACCCCCTGATACCGATTTTAATTCGAATCAGCCAGAAATTACAAAAGTCGTGGGCCATATTGGCGCCGCCATTTTGATTTTTTAAATTTTAACAAAAAAATTCGTAATCTACGACCCCGAAAACCTCCTGATACTAATTTTGGTTCAAATCGGCCAGAAATTACAAAAGTCGTCCGCCATATTGGCGCCGTAATTTTGATTTTTTTAATTTTGACAAAAAATTCGTAATCTACCACCCCGAAAACCCCCTGATACCGATTTTGGTTCAAATCGGCCAGAAATTACTAAAGTCGTCCGCCATATTGGCGCCGTCATTTTGATTTTTTTTTTAATTTTGACCAAAAATTTACAATCTTTGATCCCGAAAACGCCCCGATGCCGATTTTGGACCAAAATGAACCATAAATAACTAAATTAGGTTTAAAATTTTTATTATAAATGATAAAAAATATTGTGTCGAACACGGGAGAACGGTGCATTTCTGCAAAGAGTGATTACTATTTTCGTAATCAGGATGGTTGAATTAATCTTAAAAAAAATAAACTGCAGCTATAAGTGATGTGTAGTAAACGAAATTACATCCTTAATTTGTCCCAACTTCAAACTCGTTTTTTAGTACAGGTAAAATAGGAAAAATAAAAGAAAAAATTTGTCCACTCATGAAACTTTGGTTATAACTTCGTTTTGGCAGTAGAATTAAGGATCTGATGAGTCCCTAAAATTTTAAGCGGTGGAACATTGTTTTTGGGGGGGGGAGGGGGTTGCAAGTTTCAAAAATTAAAATTGAGTGAAATAAGGCGAGTGAGGTATCATTTTATATGCTTTTTGCATGCTGAATCGAATGAAACAAGTTTTAGATCAATCAAATTACTTCTAAACAAGTTATAACAGGTTTTGTAGAAAAAATACAGAAATTGTGTAATTAATGGTTCAACAGTATGTATTCGGGTAATAATATTTGTTAAAGTTATATTAAAGTTGGTTTTAATACGTTGATAGTCCCGTGAATCATATGTGATTCATGATACGTTTACTCCAAACGTCCATGAAGCATATGTGATTCATTTCCATTAGTTTTATGTTTCAACCCTGTAGCATATAGTCTAGTAGTTTTAGTCATCTTACACAGAACTTTTCTATTTCTGCAAACTAAATATACCAAAGTATAGGTTTTGGTATGTGAAAACATATGTTTGTGATCCGGGACTCATACGGTGGTGGCAGGATACTTATATATATACATATATATAATTTTTCTCGTTTTTGGCCAAAAACTGTCTCTAGATCAAGAGGAATGTATTTTATCGAAAAAAGTTTCAAACAAAAGTTGTTTAGAATCAAATTTCCTATAAGAATCAACTATATAAATTTCCAATTTTCCTTTCCTGTTTTCCACAGGAGGGAGGGAATATCATATATATGTATTTTTTTTTATGACCCATTTATTATACAGTATATATGCATTTAAACTTGAAAATATGTATATTGATATATATTGAAAACATGTATATTGACGCAATAAAAGATAATTTATAAAATTTTTCCAAAATTATTGCCTATTTTTCCGGTTTTCATATTTTTTATTCAATTTTACATGATTTTTACAGGTAAAATAAAGCAAAAACTGTAAAATAAAAGAAAAAAATTGTCCACTCATGAAACCTTAGTAATAACTTCATATAAGCAGTAGAATTAAAGATCCGAAGAGTCCCCAACATTTTAAGGGGTGGAACATTGTTTTTTGGGGGGGCAAAGCACAGTGGTCCCAAAATAAAAAAAAAAGTTTAAAAAGTCTGATTTTTTGCATAGTGCCATTTTTGGCACCGCTGACTACGAAAAAAAATAGTGAAAAAAATGAAAAAAAAAAATTGCGACATCAGGGTGGCTCAAAAAATTTAAAAATGTCTGATTTAGCTGAAATTTTGCATAGAAGCTTCTTTTGGTAATAATAATACGGAAAATTACTCAAAAACTTAAAATTCAAAATGGCGGAATAAATATGGCCGATTTATTTTTTAATTTTGCCAAAATTAACGAAAATATTGCAAAAAACAAACAAAAATTAAGAGATTCAACCCATTCTGTTATGCCTTATTTTCCTTTCAATTCTTTTTTTGTTTCATTCGATTCAGCATGCAAAAAAACATATAAAATGATACGTCACTCGCCTTATTTCACTCAATTTTAATTTTTGAAACTTTCAACCACCTCCCCCCCCCCCAAAAACAATGTTCCACCGCTTAAAATTTTAGGGACTCATCAGATCCTTAATTCTACTGCTTATATGAAGTTATAACCAAAGTTTTTTGAGTGGACAAATTTTTTCTTTTATTTTACAGTTTTTTGCTTTAATTTACCTGTACTATTTCTCGAAATCTACTTTTTATGCTTAAGGTACCTTTTCGCGGCACCACACACATATATAGACATATTTAATGTCAGTTTACTACGGCAGCTTTAGAGGGGAATAGATATACTTTTTTATGTTTATACAATATTGTATAGAAAGAATGCATCAATGGGGATCCACATGTAAACTATACGCACTGGTCTCGTATAAATTTTAGAAATTATACCGACGTTTAGGCCTCCACGCAGTGTTGCCGTCATCTAGAGTGTTATTTAGCAAAAAACCGGAAAATTACGTCTCTTTAAGGCGCGTAAAATTACATGATTTGCTTTTAACTCTAGAATTATAATACATTTTGCTTTCCCATTTTAAAAGTTTTCAACATTTTGGGAAAGCCTTGTACTCGTGCAAAATGTTTTAGTTTTTTTTTTGCGTATTTTTGAGCCAAAAAGTGGTCTGTCGGTCGGTCGATAGAAAGGTCGGTGGGTCTGCCTAGGAAATCTTATGGACAGGAAAACTTAAGGATGCTTTAAGCTAGACACCTGAAATTTGACAAACAATTATGTATTATACAAGTTCTCACTCGGGATTGTTTTTAGTTAACATTGCAATGCATTGGGGTGAGGAATGTATATACTTTTTTTCACAAAAAATATAAAATGACTACATAAAAGTTTTTTATATTAACATTTTTTTTGACCACTCCCACGAGGGTAAGTAGTGAATATTTTTAAATATTCTTGATATCTTTGTCAAATATGGTATGGGGTAAATCCATGGTAACTGTCGTTACAGCCGCAGAAAAAATGTCACTTTCTTTTAAATATTTTATTACATTATTATAATAACTAAAATAATATATAATAATTATTATACTTAACACAGCCACACAAAAATGTGCAAAAATTCCTTAAATGCAGATGTTTTTATGTATAGAAAAAATTTGTGACCTGATGGAGCAGGTCAGATTCGGTTTCAGCTACCCCAGTACATTTCTGAAGCGCTGGATGAAGATAGTCAAGCAGATGTAGTATACACTGACTTCATGAAAGCCTTCGACACTTTAGATCATCCAGTTTTGTTATTTATTCTTGAAAAGCTTGGACTTGACGTTAGATTTCTTAAATCGTATTTAGTTGGAAGAATTCAATACGTTCAATATCGTGGTTTCAAATCCTTTCTTTTCACTGCCACCTCCGGAGTCCCTCAGGGGACGGTCCTAGGACCTCTTTTGTTTATACTTTTTGTTAACGACATTGCATGCATTCTTAAATGTCTATGTCTTATTTATGTAGATGATATAAAATGTTTAAAAAGATTGCTTGTGTGAATGATGCTATTGAACTCCAAGATGATTTAAATAGACTACACGAATGGTGTGTACGAAATTGTCTTCCTCTCAATGTATCCAAATGTAACGTTATGACCTTTACCAAGAAAAAAGTACCTATAATTTATAATTATAACATAACTGGTTCTATTCTTTCTAGACCTGATCTTATGAAAGACCTAGGAATACATTTTGATCCGCAATTATCCTTTATTATCCACATTTACAGTGCTATATAATGCATTCGTTAGATCCAAGTTGGACTATGGTGCAGTTATTTGGAACCCTAAACATGAAATTCACAGAAACAGCAATGAGAAGGTTCAGAAAAGGTTTTTAAGGTATCTGTACCTAAAAAAGTTTACTGCAGAGATTTGGTTTTGTAAATATAGCTTCACACCGTTTTTATTATAGTGTAGCGTTTTTGTATAAATTACTTCATAATATTATTGACTGTCCATACTTATTAAATAAACACAAATTTCACGTTCCATCCGTTAGTACTAGGAATAGAACTTTATTTTACCTAAAAACACCTCGTACCAATATTCTAATGTTTTCGCCTTTATATATCATGTGTTCCAATTACGAACGCATTGGAAGTGTTCTAGATTTATTTTTTACAAATATTAATTCCTTAAGATCTGTTTGTTATGCTGTAGAATTATAAATCATATTTTCTCATATAATTAAGTATTAATATTTTATGCAAATCTTGTTTTTTTCTTTGTTTATTATAACAGCTTTGTAAAAGGGACGTATGTCCTGTTAAGTTGTAAAATAAATAAATAAATAAATAAATAAAAATATAAGAATGTGTTGGTCCAGGCTCTGGCACATGTTTTTTTGTGTGGCTGTGTTATTAATATAATAATTCTAGACCCCGGAGGTAAAGGACACCTTGTCCATTTTTTGTGAAATAGAGTTATTCCCATGTCCTTGATGTGAATTTTTAGCTTTATATAGAGGTACAGGGCACTATGCCCAGTTACTATAAATAACGGAAATAATACAATGAAAAACAAAACCATGCCCATGCATTTAATGTTAAAAAAGAAGTGAAAACTTGCTCTCCTGAAAAATTACGTTTTTGTGACATGGTGTCGTTTACCTCCGTCCAGAATTATTAAAGATTGTTTGTTATTTATAATTATTAAAGATTGTTAAAAAGTAATAATATAATAAAATATTTAAAAGGAAGTGTCATTTCTTCTGCGGCTGTGACGACAGTTGCCATGGATTTCCCATATATAGGGGTTTTTGTAGTCGAAGAAACTGAATCTGATAATAAAACTTTCTAACATTACCTCCGGGGATTAACTTGTGATTGTTTTTTAATGTTAAAATATTTTAATAGATATAATGTCTTTTAATAATGATGTAACCTTGTTTTCGTGGGAGGTAGGACCAGTGGTTTAAAAAAAAGCGCTTTTTTTAGAATGCCAACTTTTCGAAAAATTTATTATTTCTTCATCAGGGCTACAATATAGAAAAATACACAAATCATTTACATAACATATACTGGGTGTGGGGGGGGAGGAGGAAACAAAAAAATTTTAATTCAAGTTTAATCTGTAACTATTTTTTGTTAATATAATGCACAAATATTATTTGTATTTTTTTATATATTATTTTTGATTGTTTGTTTTTAACATATACATTAACACAAGAACAGTACCATCACCCCTATGACGCATACCTATACCACTACAAAAGCCTTTATCTGAAATTTAAAACACACATATACTTAATAAGATACAGTGGGTACAAATTTATGAATTATATATATTTTAAAAAACAAAATGGTTGAAATTACATAGGTCTGTCACACCTACTGTATAACTTTATAGTAATCTGTCACATTACTATATATGGAACAATAGTTTTTCACACTACTATTAATGGCAATTATAGCGTTCCTTGTCCTAAGTAACGTAGAATTGACAATCTGTCACCTTGTCACATCTTTGAGGTATTTATAGGCTGGTAGACTGACAGTTTCGGGCTGCTGGCCCTCTTCAGTACCAAGAGTAATTGTAATTGTAACGTGGGTTGCTTTTGCCATGGTATGTGAAAGCGTCACACTCCCGACAACAATGTCACTTAATCTAATGTATATTTTTTCCTTTGTATTGTATTAATATCTAAAATATTTTATGTGACAAATGATAATTGGGTTGGAACCATCCATATAAATTAAAACAAAATATTAGATGACTTAATACGTGGAACTAAAGAATAAAAATCTATGAGCAAATTAAATTTAGTTAAAAATACATTTTTATTTTTTATTAAAAATACTATCAATATATAAAATGGAGTTATTACCTTTTACTTCTATTAAAACACAACAGACGAGACATTTTTTCATGAGCTTACGAAAACCTGTAGGCTCGAATAATTAACTTAAAATTGGAAATGACATGCTTTGTCAAAATACGGGTTAGGAATATTGCAATGGCTATCGGAAAGTCGGTAAAACAGAATACTTTAGGTTGGTTTTGGTTCCCGAGAATCGAAACTCCGAAGTGACTTTAAACGGCGAAATTGTGTATGTTAAAATATTGTTTTTTCGTGAAAATTGGATCTACTAATGCAAAGCTTAAAGTCCAGGGCCGAACTATAGAAGGGCGGCCAGGGGCTATAACAACTCAAAAAACAAACTTTTTATATTTAAAATAGTACTCTTTTACACAAATGAGTAAGCAATAAATTTTTTAGTCACTAGCAGAAAAAACTTTTTATATTTAAAATACTGCTTAAAACAAGTTTACGAAGTTTAGAAGGTGTTGGATAAGATATATTTGTTAATTTTTATACAATATTGTGTATATAGAATGCATCAATAGGGATCCACATGAAAAGTCTAAGCACTGGTCTCTAATTGTATAAACGTTAGAAGTTATATCGACGTTTAGGACTCCCTCCACTCAGTGTTTTCGTCTTGTTTCTATGAACAAAAAATATAATTTATTATAATTCATCAGTTACGCATGCGTTTTCAAGTGAAAAGTATATTAATTATTAAAATATATATATAATATTTTTTTACCACTAAACGTATTAGTATTATTTAAATTTTATACAAGAAACTTAATACTAAATATCAATACATAATAGAAAAAAAAACAAGTTTCTGCCTTTATGTTAAGTCCTAATTCTAACATGCTCTGTTTCTTAAAACCCCAAGTGTTTCTTATTACCCGTTTCTCCCCCACATCAATTTTTTGTCCAAGACGATTTTTGATTTATTTTGAAAATTCGACTACCGTATAATACTGTCCCAGTGCAGGCGTTGGGAATAGTATAATAATAAAAACAACAAAATATTTTACTAGGAATCAAATCCTAGATTTTTACCAATAAAAAATTTGTAGTCAAAGTTTTTAGTCAAATCTTTCTTATTATTTTTACCAGTCGAAGGATTAATCTTTCGATAGTTTTTACCAAGTCTTTCCGCCTTAAATAAGAATATTTACAGTGTTGTCAATCTGGAGACAAGTACGCGCTTCTAACATCTAGAATTATATACATCTCTGTAGGAGGCCTATACGTACTATTCACATTTAAATGTATAAGTATGGCCATCGTGGCGCTTTTCGGTGGAATTTTCGTGAACTAGTCTGTATAAAATGTATAAGTATATAGTAGTTTTGGCCTCCACACGAAATGCTTATTCACATCCTAAACATGCTGGCAAAATTTCAATGTATTGGACTCGGGGTTCGACGTATTGGACTCCGGGTTCGACGTATTGGACTCCGGTTTGGAGCCGTAAGCGTCGGTGGTATATATACTTCGGATGCGAATAAGTCTATTTGACACACACACACATATACAGGGTGTATTTGAAATAGCGTAGGAAATTTTAACAGGTGATATGACAAAAAGTTCCTATAAACATATGTCTAAAAATGCGTCATAAGGGAGCTACGCCCTTTGAAATTGGCTAAAAAAATCGGTTTTTATTTAATAACTCAGGAACCCTTTGAGATATATTAACGAGGTTTCGCACGTGAATTAATCCTAATAAGGCCCATCTTTGTATGTCATTTTCACGTACTTATTTAAACCAGCGGTGTGCGAAACGGGGGGTCCTTATCAGTTTTTTGTCCCAAACTTTTTTCTGTGTAACTTTTTTGTAATTTTATTTTTGAAATATGATTCCTTAAGTCAAAATACATAAAAAAGGTACTCTTGTTGTAATACTGTAGGATTAACCGTTTTCGAGAAAAGTTAATTTGAAGGTGAAATTTCACGGTTTGGGGCGAAA
>OY294046.1:22072793-22187413 GCA_958510825.1 Brachypterus glaber
GAAGTCAAAAATACTTCTTATATATTTCTAATAATTTGGCTAAAATACAAAGTTAGAGACCGCATCTCGATCTCTGTTGAAGTTCCTAAAATGTGAAAGATACAAGGGTGAAGGGGTAAAAGGGCTCTTAAGACATTGTATATTGAGTTTATTCCCACTAACAAAATTAACCATCTTTCCTTTAATTAACAACTAACAAATTTGAGAAGAATAGAAAAGAAGGCATGTCCAATTAGTTAGGTTTCGAACGGGAGTCTCGGTAGCTCAGTTGGTAGAGTACCAGGCCGGAAACCTTGGGGACTCTGGTTCGAATCCAGACTGAGACCTGACTTTTTTTCTAATTTTCTCTTCTGTCCGATATGCCACTAATATTTTCTTTCAGTATTTTTTACGTTATAATTTGTTGATCCATTAACATATTCAGTAATATGGTTAACTTGACTTCGTAATTTATCGATTACAGTTTCTAATCTTATTTTCCACGGTAGATATTTTTTAATTGTAGTATTTTCTTTTTCTTTTGGATAATATAATTCTTGATTATTTATTTCTAGTACCGTAACTGCAGCACAATATAATATTAAGTGTATACGTTCAATATCATTGTTTTCATGTAAATTTAACTGTACTAAATCGTTAACTTTATTATTATTATTATTATTATTATTATTATTATCATTATCATTATCATTATCACTATCACTATCACTATCACTATCACTATCACTATCACTATCACTATCACTATCACTATCACTATCACTATCACTATCACTATCACTATCACTATCACTATCACTATCATTTGTTGATCCATTAACATATTCAGTAATATGGTTAACTTGACTTCGTAATTTATCGATTACAGTTTCTAATCTTATTTTCCACGGTAGATATTTTTTAATTGTAGTATTTTCTTTTTCTTTTGGATAATATAATTCTTGATTATTTATTTCTAGTACCGTAACTGCAGCACAATATAATATTAAGTGTATACGTTCAATATCATTGTTTTCATGTAAATTTAACTGTACTAAATCGTTAACTTTATTATTATTATTATTATTATTATCATTATCATTATCATTATCACTATCACTATCACTATCACTATCACTATCACTATCACTATCACTATCACTATCACTATCACTATCACTATCACTATCACTATCACTATCACTATCACTATCACTATCACTATCACTATCACTATCACTATCACTATCACTATCACTATCACTATCACTATCACTATCACTATCACTATCACTATCACTATCACTATCACTATCACTATCACTATCACTATCACTATCACTATCACTATCACTATCATCACTATCACTATCACTATCATCACTATCACTATCACTATCACTATCACTATCACTATCACTATCACTATCACTATCACTATCACTATCACTATCACTATCACTATCACTATCACTATCACTATCACTATCACTATCACTATCACTATCACTATCACTATCACTATCACTATCACTATCACTATCACTATCACTATCATTATCATTATCACTATTATTATTATTATTATTCAATTATATATCCACAGTCTCAGCCAAAGCTGGAAATATATGACAAACTAATATAACGTGATAATTTTAGTTTGAATTCGTTTGATGGAAATGAAATTCATCATAGCCCACTAATCCGATGGAATTTAATGTTCTTCCTTCTTATTCCAGAGATAAAAATTTTCTTATTAATCTACATGTATCTAGAATCACAGATTTTAGAATTTGAATATATAATCCTCTTGGTAAAGATAGGGATTCTAAATTCTTTGAAAAATTTTTCGTCACTACACCCTCTACTGACATTACTATTGCTAAAATTTTGACATCTTTTAAATTCCACATTCTTTTTAATTCAATTTTAAGATCTTGATATTTTTCAATTTTAGTTGTTTCTGATTTAGTTAAATTATAAGTAAGAGGTACAGCAAAATCAATTATAATTCCAGTTTTTTCTTTTTTATCGATTGGTACTATATCAGGTCTGTTGTGATTAATAGTTCTATCGGTGATTTTTTTTTTTTAACCTCGTACTATTCTACTTTAATTAAGCATCCCCTAAGTCCAGGACTTGTGTGGGCTAGTAGTAGAGGGAACCACCGGCTTTAATTGACTTTCGAACCAATATATCTAGGGAGTACGCCTTCGCCAAATTTCAATTATTAATTAACTGAAAAAGGCAATCGGCGCCAGTGAGGTTTGAACTCACGATCATTAGCTCAGTGTCAATGCTATATCGATGCCTTAAACCGCTGAGCTAAATCTCCTAATTTTATTGGCCTATCCCAATACAGTACTAAGTCTTGATTTTCTAAAACAGCTTCAGGAGTATATTTATAATAAGGAACTTTGATATTAATTAATTGATTTTTGTGAGCAATTGCTTGGTGAACAATTCCAGCCATTTTTTTATGTCTTCCCAAATATGTGTCGTTGGCTAAATTAGGACAACTACCTGTGACATGTTCAATTGTTTCTCCAACAGAATTACATTTGCGGCATCTATCTACTACAGGATTTCTTAGGATATGTCTATCATATTTTTTTGTTCGCATTACCTTATCTTGAACCGCTGATATGAAGCCCTCGGTTTCAGGATATAACAAACCATATTTTTTCTTTTTGATTTGAGATAGATATCTGCCATGCAACTCTTTATTTCCCCATTTTTTCATTCTTTCTCTTGTTGTTTCACATGTTATTAAATATTGTTGATCGGATAAATTTAAGGGAGTAGCCTTGTTATCAATACTTTTAATTTGATCTAAGATAGGACTTTCTTGATTAAAAAAGTATTCTCCTAAAGATAGAACTTGTGTTTTGCAAAGTTGAGCAATATTTATAAGACCTCTACCTCCCTTCGATATAGATAGAGACGTTCAACTGCCGAATTTGGATGAAGAATACGAAATTTAGTAAGCATTCGCCTTGTTAATCTATCTATCTCGTCTAAATCAGTGGAACTCCATTTAATTACGCCAAAGGAATATATAAGCGCTTGTACACTGTACAATGTACAGCCCATGTATTTATAGCAGAAATCAGGTTTTTCGAAGAAAGCTTTGTATTGAGTAACTTTTGTAAGTCTTGTTTTATACTTTTCTGTCAATTCTTTTTTAATGTCCGTATGTCTAAATCCCAACTGTTGCTTAAAACCCAAATATTTGTAAGACTCATCCTTGGGAAGTTCTTGAATATTAAGTAAAACCTCTTCAGTATTGAGAACTTTTCCTTTATTCACTTGGACAATTGCACACTTATCTAACCCAAACTGCATCTTTATAGTATCCCTAAATACTTTAGGGGTATTATTAGCCTATACAACTGATCTTTGGTTTCTGCAAATAACTTGATGTCATCCATATAGAGCATGTGATTTATTTTATTAGGAACATTCATCGTTATTTTATATCCTATATTTATAAAGAATTCAATAGAGAGGATAGCGGATTAAGTGCAAGGCAGAACCTTGTAGGAATATAAGAATCTCCTTGAAATATTCCTCTATTTATATTAATTTTTTCAATAGCCCTATTATTTATTTTAAGTTCAGTTTTCCAAGTTGTGATAGAATGTGCAAGAAGTCTTTTAATAATCGGATAAATCTTATACATATCAAGAACTTTAAGCAGCCAGTTATGTGGTATCGAGTCAAAAGCTTTAGAGTAGTCTATATAGTAAGTATATAAATTACGCTTTTTAATTCTTGCGTGGTGAGCAATGACTGAGTCCATAACCAATAAATCTTTGCAACCTTTTGATCCCTTTGCACAACCTTTTTGAAATGGTGATATTATTCCATTATTTTCACAATGCATGCAAATATAGTAATTTACTAATGAAGACAATAGTTTATAACAGATAAGCATGTAATTGGACGATAGTTACGTGGATCAGCTATTTCTTCTTTATTATTGTTATTGTTATTGTTATTGTCATTGTCATTGTCATTGTCATTGTCATTGTCATTGTCATTGTCAATGTCATTGTCATTGTCATTGTCATTGTCATTGTCATTGTCATTGTCATTGTCATTGTCATTGTCATTGTCATTGTCATTGTCATTGTCATTGTCATTGTCATTGTCATTGTCATTGTCATTGTCATTGTCATTGTCATTGTCATTGTCATTGTCATTGTCATTGTCATTGTCATTGTCATTGTCATTGTCATTGTCATTGTCATTGTCATTGTCATTGTCATTGTCATTGTCATTGTCATTGTCATTGTCATTGTCATTGTCATTGTCATTGTCATTGTCATTGTCATTGTCATTGTCATTGTCATTGTCATTGTCATTGTCATTGTCATTGTCATTGTCATTGTCATTGTCATTGTCATTGTCATTGTCATTATTATTATTATTATTATTATTATTATTATTAGGCAGATAGACGGCTAGGCCAGTAGACTGCATAGTTTAGTCAGGTACATACATAAAAATACAAATAAATAAGTATTAAATAAATGTTAACATTAAAAAATGTCTTGGCTTTTATCACAAATATAATCACATAAAAATCACGTTAAAAATCACGTTAACAGGTGGTTCCAATCTCTGTCCAGTCTGTTCTTAAAACTATTTAAGCTGGGCGCTGCAGCGCTAGAATAATATACCGTAGTTTCGAATTTTCATAAAAAATAAAAAGTCGTCCTAGACAAAAAATTCTTGGATATAAATTTGTTTTATGAAAAAATAAGCAACTTTTGTTTCAAATGTCCCTTTATCCGTCGGTCTGATGTCACGATTTGTTAGACACGATAACTCAAGAACGAATAATCCGATCGTATTGAAATTTTTAGGAAAAACCAAGTTCTATGAGGGTAAAATCCCTATTCTTTTTGAAAGTAATCCCCCCAAAAACAAAAAAAAATGGGGGGTTAAACTTTTTAAAAAATTGAAAAATGCTGATTGAAAATTCCGATTAACGTCTTTTTCGGGAAAAATTACTTTTATTAAAAGGATCAATTCTACTAAAAAAAAATTGAAAAATTTTTATTTTTTTTTTCTAGAAAATTTTCTAGAATTTTTTTTTTAGAAAAACTTTCAAAAACAATAGGGATCTTACCCTCATCGAATGATTTTTCCTAAAAATTTCAATACGATCGGATTATTCGTTCTTGAGTTATCGTGTCTAAACAAATCGTGACATCAGATGGACGGACAGACGGACATTTGAAAAAAAAAGTTGCTTTTTTTTTTTCATGAAACAAGTTTATATATAGAAAAAATATATTAAAAAAGAATTAAATTAAAATGTAAACGAAAAATAATGTGTTTTTTAAAACCGTATGCATATTGTATGAATGTGGGGTACCATCGTACAGTGAAAAAAAATCTGTGTTTCTAGTATCTACGTTTATTATTATCCGAGTTATTATGCCGTCAATGAAAAATAAACCTACAATTAACAAAAAACATTACAATTTTAAATTTAAATTAAATTCGAGTGGTTGATTGCTTGCTCTCCTTCCCTCCTTTCCTTTTAAAGCTGCTTTCATCGAGTTTTTCTTATATTTCTTTACCATGATTCTAAAATTAACATATCAAATTTAAATCCGCAGCAAAACATTACAGACGGGCCATCACTGGGCCATTAACACATGTGATGGCCCGTCGGTAAAGTTTTGCTCCTTTATACAAGCATACAGGATGTTTCAGTTAAAACTTCCAGGGCAGGTTACTCAAAAACTAAAAGAGATATTTAAGATATATAAAAAGCATGGTATAGATTTAATGACTAAATTTTGTAATAAACTAGACCCCAGGATGTCCCAAAGTATATACGTCGCGGTTGCCGATACAATGCCCAATTTTAACAATTTTTTGTCATTAGACTAGAACTGATATTTTTTCCGGAGATATTTGACTTTCAGCATAAAAATTCGAAATTGGTAAATTTACTGATTTTGAGTTAATTGCAAAAAATTAAAAGTAGTTACTAGTAGGTAATGTAGTATTATATCCCTCAACTCTACAAATGACGTAAATATTTACATTTGTTATACTCAAAACTTAAAATATCTTGGAAACCAGTAGCGATAAATTTGAGTGGTAATGGCAACAAAAATTAATGCCCAATTGGGCATTTTTTTGTGAAAAAATACTTTTCAACATTTCAGCAGTCTAAAAAATAGTTTAAATCGTCGCGACGCATATACCATAAAACGTCTCGGGGTCTAGTTTATTAAAAAAAAATCGTCAAACATTATCTATAGGTAGGTACCATGCTTTTTATAGATCTTAAAATCTTTTTTAGTTTTAAAGTAATCTGCCATGGTAGTTTTAACTGAAATATCCTTTACACTGATAAAACAATTTATTTGTGTGTACAAAATATTTGGTTGGATATGGCTATTATTTGGTTGTAACAAATAAATTTTATTTCTGTCAAATAAACTATTTTGTTCCCATTAATAAATCACTTTGAAATTAAGATATTTAAGAACTAAATATTTATTTGACTCAAATAAAATTTATTACTCACAACCAAATAATTTAATTGGCCATATCCAAATAAATCTAAATTATCTTTTTTATCAGTTTATGCGTATACCGGGTGTTTCAGGAAGGTGGTTCACCCCCCTTAACTTTTTTATACTTAGAGCTATCCAAATGAAATTTGGAGATCATGCATAAGACAATTTTTTGACATATCAAACAACTTTTTTTTACATCCGGTTTCTTCGGAAATGACCTTAACTTTCGATTTTAAATGGGACACTATATATTTTTACATATTTTGTCTTAGAAATCAATTCTGAATACAACCATATACTTGTCAATTTTTGACAGGTCATGTCATTTTTTATTTAAATTTTCATTTTAAACCTAGAGTACCTTGAATTGGCTTATTTGCTTAATTTTTGGTCTAGTTTCTTAAGAAAAATACTATTTTGATTTTTTTCCGAAAACTCTATTTTTGGTGCTCTCTTAAAAGTTTAAAAGTTACACTTTTGCCCATAGGTCATTTTTTTTAAAGGGAAGAGGGTGGCTCATTACTTTTATATGATAGAGATTTTTTTTGCAAACATTTTGATACTACACATGCATGGTTTATTTTAAAGAACTTGCCCTTAAAATACAAATTTTTACTATTCACTTTTTGTAATTGCATTTGCATTCAGATTTAATATTACAAAACAAAAACTGAGATGACTTTGAAAAACATTTTGGAAGTTTTATCTTAACGCTATCAGAGTATGAACTATAAAACTGTCAAAACTAAAACTTAAAGGATGACATTTCTAAAAATTGTTTTTCAAAGCCATCTCAGTTTTTGTGTTGTCTTAAATCTGAATGAAAATTCAATTACAAAAAGTGAATAGTAAAAATTAGTATTAAAGGCCAAGTTCTTTAAATTCAATGCATGTGTAGTATCAAAATGTTCGCAAAAAAAAATCTGTATCATTTAAAAGTAATGAGTCAGCCACTTTCCATTAAAAAATAATGACTTATGGACAAAAGTGTAACTTTTAAACTTTTAAGAGCGCACCAAAAATAGAGTTTTTGGAAAAAAATCAAAATAGTACTTTTCTTAAGAAACTAGACCAAAAATTAAGCAAATAAGCCAATTCAAGGTACTCTAGGTTTAAAATGAAAATTTAAATAAAAAATTACATGACCTGTCAAAAATTGACAAGTGACATATGGTTGTATTTAGAATTGATTTCTAAGACAGAATATGTAAAAATATATAGGGTGTCCCATTTAAAAATCGAGAGTTAAGGTCATTTCCGAAGAAACCGGAAGTGAAAAAAACTTGTTTGATATGTCAAAAAATTGCAAATTTTGTTTTATGCATGCTTTCCAAATTTCAGTTGGATAGCTCAAAGTATAAAAAAGTTAAGGGGGGTGAACCACCTTCCTGAAACACCCGGTATAGTACCAATCTTTAGATCCTAGCATATATGACCAGATCCAAGCATGTATAGATATATCTGACCGGATCTGAGCATATATAACCAGATATAATTATATGTAGATATAATTATGTCGGATCCGATCATACAGGGTGTATGGCACATGGATAGAAAGTTTTTAAAGGGTAATAGAAGAGCTCATTTTGGGTCTATTAGACCCAATATACCCTTATACTAAGTCACACCGATTTTGAGATATCGGCCTTTTAAGATATTTTTGAGAAATAGTTGAATTTTCTCTGTACATGTTATTTTTTATACTAAATACTTTTAGTTTTCCTAAATTTTTTTTTTAGATATTCTTAATATGCTTTTTGTTTAAACAATACAAAAAGAAATGCTTAATTATTAGTATAAAATATATGTAGGCCAACTCATGTATGAGTTAAAATACAAAAATACAGTGGTTCGAATTTACTTTTTTATTCTAGGCAAAATTTTCTCAAACACTGCACCAGTACAAGGGAATGAAATAGTTGTAAAAACTTCTCTGTTGCATACCCTTTCCAATAATTTACCAAGTTATGAGAAAAATTTTCAGAATTTCTTTTTGTATTGTCCTAAGGGACCAAAACCCCTTTGAAAGTGGCTAAAAAATTTGGCTTTTATTAAATAACTCAGGAACCCTTTGAGGTATAGCAACAAGGTTTTACATGTGAACTAATCTCAATAAGGTATATCATTGTATGTTGTTATTTTTATGTACTTACTTTAACCAGGGGTGTGCGAAACGTGAGGACTTTTTTTCCCAAACTTTTTTCTGTGTAAGTTTTTTGTGATTTTATTATTGGAACATGATTCCTCAGGTCAAGTACATAAAAAAAGGTACTCTCTTACTTTTAGGTAAAATTTCACCTTTCGAGGACGAAAAATTAAATACTAAAATGTTTAAAATCAAAATTTCAATAATGCAGAGTAAATGTACATCAAAAACTAAGAAAAAACCTCATATACAGGTACTTCCAAAAATAAATCCTAAGGGAGCTATGCTCCTAAAAAAGGCAACATTTTTAAAGCCATAGTAGCTTTAAAAGCGAATTTTCGAAATACATGTATAGAAAGTTCCTATTAGAAACTTTTTGTTTTCTTAGTTTTTGATACAGAATAACCCTTTCGATATATTTTTTTTGCTTTTTGCACGATCGGGTAATTTGACTTGTTTACTAGCCTAATTATGACAGCGGTAGGTTATGTTTATAAATTGCTAATCGGTAAGTAAATTACTTACCGATCGGGAGGCGGTAAGTAAATAATTATCTAATTTTTGGTTTTTAAAGCTTTAAATCAGTTTTTATTAAAGTTAAATATAAAATTACAATTGGAACAATAACTGTTAAATGCTATTAAACTATTTATGTTTCTTCTTCCAACGAAATAATTATTTATTAATAAGCCAACAGTAACTTTTCTATTTTCACATATTTTTTTCACTGCACCATGTTTTTTCAAGTATTTTCATACTGGTCTTTGGATTTTTTGAGTGTAATTGAAAAGCATCTTATATTCCACGCACCTTAAAGCTCAAAATTGTCATCTTGACGCATTTTTTACAAAAAATGTTTATTTTACAAAGATATTAATTGGCACACAAGACAAACGTCAAACAAAATTAGGAATTTAGCATTGTTTATTATATGTAGCAACCCGTTGTTAGGGTTAAATTTTAACAAAGGTACTGACTTGACTTTTACAATAAAATAAAGCTTATAAGTTTTTTTTATTGCAAACAAATTTTATTTAATTCATATTAATAATAATAAACTCATGATAAATTTTGTTTAAAATAAACAAACTTATAAGCTCAATTACAGAAAAAATATTAGATTAATTTTGATTATTGCATTGTTCCGCCATGGTATCCTAGTTCTAATTAAATCAGTGTCAAAGTCAATCGACTTTAATGACAATGAGTAGAGTTGCGTATGAGTAGAGATATGTGTGAGTAGAGATGTGTTTGAGTAGAGTTGTGCTTGAGTAGAAGCGTGTACACGCTTCACATGTGTGTGTGAGTAGAGATATTTTTGGATTAGAGATGTGTGTGATAGATGTGCGTGAGTAAAGGTGATGTGTAGAGATATATTCCCCTCTATAAAAAATCAAATTAACCTACTTTTTAGATTTTTCATATTTTTGACAGTTCTCAAGATATTGACTCTGTTTCGCTTTCGTTGGGCCACCCTGTATACTGTGGAGTTTGTGTACCCTGATCTTAATTTAATCAATGTGCACAAAATTAAATCAGTAGTATAATTAAGACCATTGGAGTATTCATATGGAGAGCAGACCATCTGAACCCATAAACAGTCATTTACGAGTACGCGATACACATCGCAAGTGGTACCCTCTGGTACCACACGGTACCACAATCGTGATTCTGGACATGAGAAGAGTCTCAGTGCGGCTGTTTGATGATGATGGTGTCCTCGTTTGGGTACCACGTCCGTCAATGTAGGAAGCGTGTCCGCCTAGCCCCCCGGCCCCCTCGATGGCCCACTTTGTATGCCGTGTGCTACTTTGAGACATAGCATCTGAACACCATTGATTGCAGTGGCGGAGACAATATGTTTTATTTCTTCTTAAGAAATAACAGTTTATAATGCAAACAAAATGTTTTAGGAGATTTTCAGCCAATATAAAATTTTCTTTAAGCTCTTATAAGTTGTTCATAAAGCACTGGTTTGTACGAAAAGTATTATAAAATTTTCTCAACTTTAATCAAGTAAACGAATTAAAGGTCTAATTTATTAAATCGGCTTTAGTTAAACTACCCGAGTTTTTAAAATTAATGACCTTATAGTTTAGTTTTTGATAACTAAACTACCAGTTTTTTTTTTTATTTTTTTTTAATATCAGTTATAAAAAATTTCTAAATTTAAATATTTAATGTTTAATAAAAAAAATGAAAAAACACTCTAGATAATTCAAAATAAAAATGTTCAGAAAAAAAATAATATGATTTTAACGATTTTAACTTATACTACAACAAATAATGATATTCCTGCCTAAAAATATTTATAATATTTACACGATTTAAACAAACCCGTAGCTCACCGTCTCGCCAATGAAGTGTACGGGTCTGCTTCAGTCGTGGTTTGGTGGTATACATTTCTATTCGGGACAATATTAAGCGATCTATACCAAAAATATTAATCATATTTATTTAACCCTCACCATGGTTTTTACCAAATCCCAGACCTACACTGTAAAAAATGGATAGAAATATACAATTCAAATATTGTAACTATTACTAGCATAAGCATGAAAAAATATTTTATTTTTAAGTAAAATCTCTGCAATGACTGCGACTTTACAATAAAAAATCTGACAAAGTTAAGTAAAATAAGTAATATACATAAAAATTACATAAAAATTTAAAAAATATTGTAAAGTTTAGTAACTTTACCTAAAACAAAGTAAAATTACATAAATGTTTTTTTTTTCATGTAAAACTAGTCTAGTCTAAGTTTGTAATTACATTACATTAATTACATTAATGAAAACGCTGGGCCGTCAACATTAAATTCGATAAGTGTGTAGCGAGACTTAAAAGTAACTTTTGTTATTCTACTCATTGTTATATTATTGGGCTATATATTGTAGAAAAACGTTTTTTTGTTTTTGTGAAAATATACGAAAAATGCCAAATTTTGCAGTTTAGATTCAACTACAGACGTTTTTTATTAGTTTTTATGTTAAATACTTTATTTTTCGTGAAATATTAAAAATTATGCATTAGTGAGATAAACTCACTTTTGTAATCTGTCAGACAAAAAAACTATTTGGTCTGTCTTCAGGGGGTGGATTTAGAAAAAAAAATCATTTAAGATTCAGTTTCAGCCACCTCAATAATCCATTATACCAATTTTTAAGAATACTACCACACGCGTCTCAGGGGGTGGAGTTAGAATTTTGTTATTCCAAGATTTAGTTTTAGCTACACTAAAAACCCCTATATACCAATTTTGACTAAAATATTTAAAACATTTGAAAAAATTTATCCCCTCACCCCCGCGGGGGTAAAGTAAGGCAATTTTTATTATCAGATTCAATTTCAGGAACCTTAAAAACCCCTATATAGCAATTTTTTATTTTTTTATTTTTTTTAAATATTGTATTATTTTGTTGGCTGCAGTATTTTTAAACAGTATCATGTGGACGCATTCACCATGCTTCTGTTTTTAAACTGTATCTCATCAGCAATGATATTTATTTTTTCAGTAAGTATACTAAACAATCAAATTTTGGTCAGTCAGCCTCAGCGGGAGCTATGGCCAGCATGCTAATTTAGTGCACATCACTGGATTAGTAAATGGGACCTTTCATTACAATACACAATACACAAGTCTCCCCCTTGGGTTGGTTTTGGTTCTTAAAAATCTCAGATAGGAACCTGGTGTTTTCGCTATGCCGCAAATGTTTGTATGCAAGGCCAGATGCATCGCATACGTGCGACCTCAAGTCGCACAAGTGTACTCCAAGTACTCGCATCGTGACTACATTTTGCTATCTGGGATTACAAGGTTAGTAAATTTACTTGTACGTATTAGCAAATTTACATGTACGGTAAGTAAATTCACAAGTAATATATTGTAATTTTACATGCATATTTATGAAAAATCGTACAAAATTTATTAATTTACATGAAATATCATGTAATTTTACATACACAGTTAGCTCAATTTACATGCATATTCTTGTAAAATATCTTGCAATATAAAGTAAAGTTGGGTAAATTTACATGATTTTACATGTACTTATGATATGTAAAACATTCAGAATGGTAATATTACTCCAGGCTTATGTTTTTATTTTTACACGATTATGATTGGCATATTACCTTTGATTTAGCATGAAATGTACATAAATATTGTTTGTAGTGTACACTGAAAAAAAACTGGTATTTTTACAAAAAACATTATTGCAGCGATTTTATATTGTTATGTTGTAAAATCAAAAGTCAGTTTAATAAAAACGTAATATTATTGCGTTGATTTACTAAATTTTGCGAAAATACTTGAACATTTAACAAAAAAATACAAATGTTTTAGCTTTTCACAAAAAAAAAACATTTAAAATTGCAAAGAAGTGTTGTAATATTGTAAAAATGCGAAATAATTTCACAAATTAATATGTAATATCACAGGAAAATGTTTTGAAATTATAAAAAAATCATTTTTATGAATTTACAAGATTACAACGCAGTTTAGTTAAATTACAAAGTTGATATTTAATATTACTAACAAAATCGGTGGCATTAAATAACCAAAGATATTGTTAGTAATTTCACAAAACAATTTTTAGAGTGTATACTCCAAAGTCTTTAGCTCAAAGCATTCGAATACATTCTCAAGTTATCGTGGTACCAATTTTCTCAAACAGATATAGATATTACATTATATTACATTACCATTACGTTACTAAGTAATCCCTTTTATTTGTTCTTATAGTGAAATAAACTTCTGGAGAAAGCTTTGTGCTGCAGTTTTCAAATTTGGAGATTTCATTTAATTTCAAAAATAAAACATTTTATAATATATACTATTAATTAGTTAATAATAAATAATAAGGTACACCCTACATTATTTTTTTCATTATTTTAAAATTTTCATTCTGGAACATCCTGAAAATATAAGGGTGATCAAACTTCTCTAAGGGTCTCAATTGGACCCCTAAAATCGTGAAAAATAGTTGAAAATGGGCTATACTTTTTTTGTCAGTGGAAAACTTAAAAGCCTTGAAATCTTAATTTGTTCCTTTTGAGTTTACAAAATTATGTCCCAAATTTCAAAATGATCAAAAGATTCTATCAGGTGCCGAAAATCCACTAAAAAAGCATTTAAAAAATATGTCAATCTAGACCTAACTTAATTTTATTTAATGCAAATTAATAATATAAAATTATTTGACAAAAAAAAAACGAGCTAAGCGCCAAACAAGAGGACTTTTTGGGTACTCTCGAGGGGCTGACCGCGTCTGAAATTTGTACAAAAGAGTTCCTTTTTGCAAAGAGTTCCTCAGAGTTCCTTGGGAGTTCCTCCGGAGTTCCTCCAGAGTTCCTTGGGAGTTCCTCCAGTTCCTCCGAGTTCCTCCTGTGTTCCTTAAGAGTTCCTCTCTGGAAGGGGTAATTTTTGGCAAATAAGCCGTAGAAATTACCGATATGCAAGCACTACTGCACCCTTAAAAAAAATCTTTGTCCCTGACGGTTACTACCAAAATTGGCGCCCCTTCAAATAAAAAATAACGCCCCAAATTTACCTTCAAGAAAAAAAGCTTTGTCCCTGACGGTTTCTACCAAACTTGACGCCCCTTCAAAACCTTCAAAACAAAAATTGGGGCCCCAAAATTACCTTCAGGAAAAAAGCTTTGTCCCTGACGGTTTCTACCAAACTTGGAGCCCCTTCAATATAAAATTGGCGCCCCAAAATTTTTAAGAAAAAAGCTTTGTCCCTGACGGTTTCTACCAAACTTGGTGTCCCTGCAAAACAAAAATTGGAGCCTAAAGGTAGTGACTTAAAAATACCAGGGGGGCTCACCCGAGCTATACGCCAATATTTATAATGTGGATGTTTTGATAAGGTGTTTGTAACGGCTCATCTAGTTTGAAAATAAAAACGTTAATGCGCATAAATAATAAATAATAGTTGAGTATTTCCACGTCAACTAGCCCCTCGGTCCGGAACTCATCTCTCCGATTTTGCTGAAATTTTGCATGTCCCCATAACTTAGTGTTTATATAACCCCATTAATGGCGTTTTGCAAAAAAATCGTTGGTTGCTGAGATATTAGGGTGGGTCATTTTTTGCCTTTTTTAAAATCGGAAAACAATCATGTATTAAATTCGTAATAACTTAATTTCTATTGAAGTTATAGACTTTATTCGTATTGATTTGTAAAGAGAATCAAATTGTGGTCTAGGAAACCCATTTTTTTACCCATTCTGACATTTCCAAGATTGCGGACCGCCATGCCAATTCGGGGAAGTTTATATTTTGTATCCCCAAAATAGCTTATATTTGATTTTTTTTATTTTTTTTAATATTTACTCGTATTTAGTGGTAATATGTCCCTATAAAATATTTCGACTCAAATGGCATATTTATGGGAGATATGATTCATAATGTGCGACCATATTTATATACTTATATATATATATATATATATATATATATATATATATATATATATATATATATATATATATGTATATATATTTTAGTTTACTTTATCTGGTTTGCATATAATATTTTGTTTTCTATTAGAGTTTATACGTTTAGATATACTTTTTTTTTTTTTGTATATTGTTATAAGAATTGTAATTCTTTTAAAACAATAAATTTTCTATCTATCTATCTAATGTGCGACCATACCCTATTTTTTTTCATTTTCAACTACAAAAAATGAGCTCTGTGAGGAATTTAATGAAAAAACTAAATCCATTGCACAATATTAATAATTTGATTACTTATTTAATGAAAAGGGTCTTCAATAACAATATACAGGGTGTACCAAAAATATAGGAGCACCCTATACAGGGTGTCCCAGAATATTTCCAAAAGTGTAATTAGATCTCGTCAAAATAATGCCACAAGTTCATATAAAATTTTTGGCTACGGCCCCCCTACTCTGAGATATTTGCCCCCCTAGATGAAATAGAAATATTATTTTTTTTTGATAAATTTTTTACTTTTTAATATTAATTGACAATTTTTATTGAGTTGAGAAAATTAATGCGCATCGAATGATTTTCACAGAAGTTCCGTAATTATCAGAAAAGTCAGGGGCGGACTTCCGTTATGGTTGCAAACCCCTAAGTTTTATAGGGTTGCAAATTTTAGACATTTGATTACTTTTTTTACATTTGTGAGTAATTTTGATCAAAAAAGTACTTTACACAAAATTCGATAACATGAAGCGTTTCCGAGAAAAAGGCACTTTTTAGGCAGGAGGACCGTAAAAAAATATTTTTATATTTTTTCAAAAATGCTATATATTATTTTAAAAATGTTTTTATTTCATTAAAATGAAATAAAAAGTCCATGTGAAATTTTTGACTAGGGCCCCCTACTTTGAGATATTCACCCCTTAGATAAAAAATAAAAATCCAACTTTTTTGAATATTTTTTAACGATTTTTTAAGGTTATTTTAGAAGCTCGTTATGCATCGAATGATTTTAACAAACTTTTGAAAAGTTCTCAGAAAAGTCAGGGGAGGACTTTTGCTATGTTTCCGAACCCCTAAGTTTTTTTATTGTTATTGATTTCAGACTTTTGTTAACTTTTTTTACATTCTATGAGCAATTTTGATCCAAAAAGTACTCTACGAAAAATTCGATATAATAAAGCGTTTTCGTGAAGAAAGGATTTTTTTTAAATCCAACCAAAATGTAATGGCAGAACACCAATAACACAGGCCAACAAGGATTTAGTGATCGGATCTTTTTTTTTATTTTTTGGCTTAGTTAAGACTCACTGAGTGCCAAACAAGCATTTTTTTTGTTTTCATCGCGTATAATTTTATTCAGCTATGAACCATGCCAAAAATCTCATTCATTATCATGAAGTGTAAGTTATGTACATTGGTCGACATCAATATAACTAAAAGAAGCCATTTGACACATTTTTAGAAAGATCGAAACAAAAATAAAACTTTGGACCACCCAAATGCTTTTTGCTTTTTGCTTACATATTTCTAAATGTGACTGTTATTATTTAAATTTTATTTTTTTAATATGTAATTTTAACTTGTTAAAAATTGTATGTAATTTGCTTATTTAGACGAAGTAATCAGAAGTGTGAAGTTTTTAACCCTAAAAAAGATAGCAAAAGTCCGCCCCTGATTTTTCTGATAACTTTTCAAATGTCTGTTAAAATAATTCGATGCATTTAAAGTTTCTTAAATAACCTTTAAAAATATCGCACATATTGCGGAAAATAAGAAGTTTCGGAGGTATGAAGAGTTCAGAGATCGTTTTATCTTTGTGCCTTTTGCCGTTGAAACTTTCGGCCCTTGGGGTAATGAAGCGCATAAACTTATTTCAGAAATCTGCAAAAAAATACCTTGTAAAAACGCAAAAGCCTTCATTACCCAAAAAATTAGCTTGGCAGTTCAAAGAGGGAACGCGGCCTCGGTGTTGGGAACTTTAAAGGACGAGGCGGGTTTAGAAGAGATTTTTTATTTTTAATTTTAATTTTTATTATTATTATTTTTTTTTGTTTTTATTTATTTATATTAATATTTTAATTCTTAAATTTTGGCTTTATTTTGTATATAGATTGTGTTATAAAATTTGAATTTTTATTTTTCATCTAAGGGGCAAATATCTCAAAGGAGGGGGATCCTAGTCAAAAATTTCCTAGGAACTTTTTATTTTATTTTGATGAGATAATAATTTATGCTATTTTTGAAATAATATAAAAATAATATTTTTTTTACGGTCCTCCTGCCTTTTTTTCGGAAACACTTCATTTTATCGAATTTTGTGTAGAGTGATTTTTTGATCAAAATTGCTGACAGAATGTACAAAAGTAATTAAAAGTCTAAAATTTGTACCCCTAAAAAAATTTAGGAGTTTGGAACCATAACGGAAGTCCGCCCCTGACTTTTCTAATAACTTTTAAAACTTCTGTTAAAGTCATTCAATGCGAATTAATTTTCTTAAACAACTCAAAAAAAATTGTCAATAAATATTAAGAAGTAAAAAAGTTATCAAAAAAAAAATAATTTTTAAATTTCATCTGGGGGGCAAATATCTCAGAGTATTGGGGCCGTAGGTAGCCAAAAATTTTATATGAACTTGTGTCATTATTTTGACGAGATCTAACTACCCTTAAGAGATTTTGGAAACTTTCTGTGACACCCTGTCTAGGGTGCTCCTAGATTTTTGGTACACCCTGTATGTTGTTATTGAAGACCCTTTTCATTAAATAAGTAATCAAATTAATAATATTGTGCAGCTGATTTTTTGTAGTTAAAAATGAAAAAAAAATAGGGCATGGTCGCACATTATGGGTCATATCTCCCACAAATATGTCATTTGAGTTGAAATATTTTATAGGGACATACTACCACTAAATACAAGTAAATAGTAAAAAAATAAAAAAAATCGAAGACAAGCTATTTTGGGGATACAAAATATAAACTTCCCCGAATCGGCATGGAGGTCCGCCATCTTGGAAATGTCAGAATGGTTAAAAAAAATGGTTTTCTAGACCATAATTTGATTCTCTTTACAAATCAATACGATTAAAGTCTCTATCTTCATTAGAAGTTAAGTTATTACGAATTTATTACATGGTTGTTTTCCGATTTTGAAAAAGGCAAAAAATGACCCACCCTAATATCTCAGCAACCAGCTATTTTTTTGCAAAACGCCATTAATGGGAGTATATAAACACTAAGTGATGTAAATGAACTACAACAAATTTAGAGAAAATATTGAGAATAGAGTCCAAGAAATCAAGAGTTTTAGTGACTTAATAAATATTATAGATCAAGAAAAAAAAATTGTACAACTGTAAAAAGCTTAAATGTTAAAGATGGTAATAAATGGGTAAATATGGAATTTCTGGATGCAGTTAAAGAGTGGGATAAAACATATAGAAGGATGAAAAATAATCCTAGTGATTTCAACAAAAATGTTTTTAAACAATTAAAAAATAAGGTGAATAGTCTCAGAATAAATTTAAAGAAAACATGGGTGGAGGAACAGATTGGAAAAGGTGTCTTATCAAGTATGGAAGATGAATAATAGTAAATCAACAAAAACTAATATAGAATCAATTCACACAAGTAAAGGAAACATAACAGACAGTAAAAGAATCGCCGATAATTTCAATATTCACTTTTCTAAAATTAGTGAAAGTATAGGAAACGAAATAAGTGAAGTTGAAGACGTAATGCAAGATTTTATAGCAACCAATAAAATTAAACTTTGGAAAACTTTAAAAGAAGTTAAAAATAGATGTGCACCTGGATTTGATGGCGTTACTAAGAAAGACTTGGAAACAATCTGGTATATAATTGAAGACATTTTATTGACATTATGTAATGAAGTACTGAGTACGGGAAAATTTCCAGAAGAATTAAAGGTCGCAAATATTACACCCATTCACAAAGCTGGAAAAAAGGAAGATGTCATGAACTACAGGCCCATTTCTGTTCTGTCACTCTTTTCCAAAATTATTGAAAAGCATATCAAGACCAGATTAGTGAACCACATTGAAACCACATTTAAATTTGACTCTTCTCAATATGGATTCCAATGAAAAAGCAGCTACTGGCCTTGTTGAATGGATTAAAAAAGAAAAAAACCTAAATCATTTTGTAATAGCAGTTTTCGTCGACTTGCAAAAGGGTTTTGACACTGTCAACTTAAAAGTCTTATTGAATAAACTAAAAAGAATGGGTATTAGGGGTACAGCGCTTAATTTATTCAAGTCATTTCTCACAGGAAGAACACACTTTACCACAGTATGCGGAGAAAGAAGTCAAACTACTAACGTCAGTATAGGAGTGCCGCAGGGGTCGGTATTGGCCCCTTTACTGTACCTTTTATACATTCACTCACTTAAATATGCTGGACTAATAGCGACTTACTTCACCTTTGCTGACGACACTGTTTTATTTATTTATTTACTAGGAGATATATTACAAAGTACTGTACTCCTTTATTCAGGGCTTAATTTAAAAGAACTGGAAAATGTAATCAATACCGCTTTAAAAAAGTAGTTACTGGCTAACAAAAAATAAACTCTCCATGAATACGAAGAAAACTGTTTACATGTTATTTAACAACAAAAATAAAGCGTGTGAAGAAATAAATATCAAAGTTAATAATATTAACTTAAAGAAAGTGGGTGAGTACAAGTATCTTGGGCTAACAATTGATTCAAAACTCAGCTGGAAAGCTCACATAGCTCAAATTAATAACAAAATAATATCTCTGATATCTGTTGTTAAATAACAAAAGTATACGATTGCTTTACCAAGGATGCATAGAGTCTCACCTTCGATATCTTATACCTTGTTGGGGTAATGCAGCTGTAACTTACTTAAATAAGATACAACGAAAGCAGAACAAAGTTTTAAAGTTACTCTATGGTTTTGATCACAGATTTTCAACAATGGACCTATATGCCACGCTGCAGCTGAAAAATATTAAACAAATTAAAAACACTGAACTTTTAAAACTCATCTACTGCTTAGAACATAATCGGCTGAAAAGCTGTATTGCCCTAACAAGGCAAGAAGATAATCATAACCACCGGACAAGAAATGCTTCAAATATTAGGCAACAATTGGCTAAAACTACATCGACACAAGAAGCTCCTATTTTCCAGGCTATAAAACTTAATAATAAGGTACCTCAAGATATTAAAACAATAAAAAATATAAAATTATTTATTAAAAAATGTGAACAGTATATTTCTAGTTAAACTTTAAAATCTTACTGCATATAAACTTTAAATTTGTTTTATGTATTATGTGATATTAAGTAATTTATGTATTAATAATTGTGATTTATTAATTATTTTCTTCTTCTTAAAAGAATCTTAGTAAAAAAGAAAAATATTTATAATAATTTTAAGTAAATGTTTATTAGGCCAAGGTACCTGATTTTTGATCGTTTTTGTATAAATAAAAAAAAAGTTATGGGGGCATGCAAAATTTCAGCAAAATCGGAAAGATGAGTTCCGGATCGAGGGGCTAGATGACCTGGAATTACTCAGTTGTTTCTGACTTCTTAAGAGTTCCTTCGGAGTTCCTTGGAGTTCCTCGAAGTACCTCAGGAGTTCCTTCAGAGTTCTTTAGAGTTCCTCCAGAGTTCCTCCTGAGTACCTCCTGAGTTCCTTTGACTTGTACAAAAGATTTCCTCGCGGTCAGCCCCTCGTAAACTTTATTAAATCAAGTAGCCTTGCAATTGACATTTATTTACACAACAAATGTAAAAATATTGATGGGCTATTTTATTTTACACCAAATGAATACTTGGTACCAAAACAAATTCGGCGGCTAATTTACAGGTATACATCGGAGAATACTAAACCCAAAATAACTCGTGGAAAAAAACGAAAATTAAGCAATGAAGGTGAAATAGAAGATATACTTCCAGATAATTACGAAATTTTGTCAGAAATTCTTCAAGAAGTGGAGGATGTAAACGACCCAACTAACTAATAAGTGTTTCTTTTTTTTGTTTATATTTTAACAACAAATTAGACAAAAAAAATAATTTTTAATTGCTATTCCAATATTTACTCTTTGAGAAAGTAAAAAAGTCTTTTAAGCTTTTTTATGTATTTTAGGTAAAATATTTTAGGTAAAATAATGTTTTTTAGTTGGTTTTAGTAAAATTAAATGAAAAAACATAGTTTAACTACAGGGTAACTTTAAATGTACTCTTTATGGCCTCTATATAACCTCTTATTAATTTTCTTAAGTTTTTATTGAAAAACTTCATTAAAGATAACATACCCATTAAATATCTGCAAGAAAAGTCTTCTATTTCAAAAAATATTTGAACTTCAGTGTCCTGTGACCGTAGCTGCAGACCTTAATTAAATTGCATTTTTTCGAAAAACGACTCGCGTTTCGAGCGAGATCTAAATAGCCCATAAAGGGGAAGTTTTAGGCTATCCTGCACCGTATTCACTTTTTCTAGGTAGCCATGCTTATTCGAGTTTTTTGAGTTTAAAAAAGGGCGATTTTTGGCCGAAAATCGACAATAGCGCCCTCTACTGGTAAAACTATTATTTATTTTTTACATGTTTTAATTTGTAAAAATAGGAAGAAGTTTGTGTCCAAATATGAAATTAATTAAATTTCAAATACATTTTTTATTTAAGAAAAACGAAATTCGGCCTTTTTCCTCCGACCTAACTTCAGAAATGCCCATGAGCCAAACCAGGGACTAAATAAAAAAAATAAAATTGGTTTCGGGGTAAGAAAAGGTGTAGAAAACGAATAAAATACTTTTGATTCAATTTAAATATGTGATGTAGACCGATCGTTCGATTCTATCGCGATTTCGTAGTTAAAAAAATAAAAAAAGCTAACCAAACATATTTTTTGAAAAATGGCTGTGAGCGACCTCTAGATTTTTTCTAAAATTTTGAAAAAAAAATAGGGATGAAACTCTTACCCCAATAAACAAATTTAAGGGGTGAGACCTCCAAACTTTTTAATTTGAAATTTTTTTTGGGTCACATATATACTAATATACTAAGTTTTGATGGAATAAAAAACGGCTACACCTACGATTTTGTTCTCAACGAACATGTAATTCTGAAAGCATTAGAAACAATATCCCGTTGTCAGTTATGGGGTGTTCGATTTTTTTATCTCCATAAGCTTAAAGCCCACCGTGCCGACGATGTGTTACAAGGCGTAGGTTGCTATTTGAAAAAAAAAACATTAGGTTGTTTGAAAGGTTTTAATATTTTGGATTTTTTTTATACCAAAATTTGCAAAATAAAAAATAAAAATAGGGCGTTTTTTTAATTTGTAACTAAAAAGTTAATAGGGTGATTCCGGACTGCACTGTATAAAACTATAAAGGATCATTTTAGACTATAACAAAGTACAATAGAAAAAAAAATCTGGCATTGGACCAATTTTATTAAGTAAATTTTGATTATATATGTGTAATTAGATTTTTCGGGTAACGACAGTATTTTTTTCTATATTCACTTAAAGTTGTTAATTTATACTACATTTTATATGGTGTTTTTCCCTAAAAAATCTGGTATTGGCCTACTACTTCGAATAAGTTAGATAAGTTTTTGGTTACCAAATAAATAGATATCTTAGACAATTTTTTTCAACTAACATAATATAGCTTATATCCAATAAAAAACAAGGCATAGTTAAAGCGACGGGATATTTTTTTATCTCGAATATATCCTAGAAAATTGAAACACCACTTTTATAACTTTTTGAAATTATAACAGCTTAATATGTAATATTATAACAAAATATCAACTAAAATGCAATGATAAGGTAATTTTTATGTCATTAGCTTATTTTTATTCAATATTAAAAAAAATTAATGGATTTAGATATTTTTTATTCCAAAAATTACAAATATCAAACATGAATTTATTATTCACTTCGTGAAACTTTCAGATATATCGAAAATATACCTCTATCGGTGTATTACATATTAAAATACTCATTTCCCCCCTCTTCACCCCACTTAAGACAAAAATAGTTTAAACTAGCTAATTTACACTTCTGCCACGTTTTCATATCATGTTTAAGCTTAAACCGTTTCCAATTTATTATGCAAATATGTCGAATAACTATGTCTTTAAAACGTGTTTTTTTTTACATTTTGAAAATTTTATTACCAAATTACCTAAAAAATTATAAAAATAACTTCAGAAAACATACAAAAAATAAAACTTGTAAACTAATAAATTGAAAAATTTAAGTATAGTAAGAGTATAGTAAAAAATCCTGACGTGACCCGAAATATCTGATAACAGATTCGAAATCTATGACCCAAAATTGACTTAATAAAATTGGTCCAATACCAGAATTTGTTTTATTTAATTTCTTTATTTCATATAAAATAGTTTACAAGTTTTTTTTTACAATCAACAAAACCCAGGCCAATGAAGGTTGTATTATCAAATATTGAGCAAGTTGTAACTGTATTAAAAACAAAAGAGATTAAGTATAAGGTATCTGCAGACAGAACGAAGCGCCAACAAGATGCTTTTAAATCTGTTCTACAAGATTTTAAAGAACGTCAAAACAGAGGTGAAACAGATATTCGTATTAAGCACATAAATGGTATACCTACAATTGTTAAGGAGAACATAAAAAACAAAAATTACCCTCATTACCAGTTTATTTTCAAAATACCAGTGGTATGAGAACTAAAATTCAAGATTTTATTTCGGCGGTGTTGTTTTCATGTTATATAATCATTATTTTGTCTGAATCAAATCTTAATAGTGACTTTTTAGAGAGTGAAGTGAAAATTAAGGGCTTTGACATTTTTAGGTGTGATAGGAGTGCTAACACAAGTGATAAATCAAGAGGAGGGGGTGTTCTTATTGTGACAGCAAATGACTTAAATGGAGAAATAATTGAACCCCTACATAACTCAATTGAGCATTTATTTGTTAAAATTTCAGTAGGGTCCTGTAAATTTATTATAGGTGGTTTCTATACTCCTTCTAAATCACCTCAACGTTCTTATCAATTACACTGTGAGTCTGTTGAACAAATTTAATTAAAATATCCTGATCACAAAATGGTTATATATATTGTGATTATAATTTACCCAATACCATTTGGTAGAATGAAGATAATGGAGTGTGATCCAGAATCTGGTGGTTATACTGTTACTGAAAGTTTTTCATATTTAAACCTTTTTCAATTAAATACTATTAAAAATTCTAAAAATGTTCTGTTGGATTTACTATTCAGTCATTGTAATAACTTAGTAGTTGAAGCTGCTATAGACATATTGCTTCCTAATAGTGTTCATCATACTTCATGTATGAAGATTTTTATTATGATTATAAAAATGCTGCCTTTATGGAAATTAATGGTTATTTGAATGACCAGATTCTTTTGGGTATGGATATTGACAGGGATTTAAGTGCTTTTTATACAATAGTAAATAAGGCTATAGAATTATACGTTCCACTAAAATCCTTCAGGACCTCCAAATTTCCGGTTTGGGTTAGTGGGGATCTAAAAAAACTTATTGCAAATAAAAAGACTGCACATAAAATTTTTAAACATACTAAAAGTAATGAGGACTATATTATATTTTCTAACCTTAGGAAACAATGTAAGGAATGGTCAGTTACTTGTTATAAAAAATATATTAGCAGTATGAATAACATTTTAACTGAGAACCCAAAAGACTTTTGGAAATTTATCAATGACAAAAAAAAATCCAATGTACTACCTTCTTCTGTGTTTTATAATGATACAATGGCATCGTCTGGACAGGAGACAGCTGACCTGTTTGGCGAATTCTTTTCCTCTGTAAACACTAAAGATGATGTTCACACTAATATATCAAACGATGGTTTAAATACAAATGCAAATACTATTAAAACTCCACACATCTCTTTGGTTGATATTTTGGAAAAGATCAATAAATTACCAGGTAAGTTGTCATCGGGTCCAGATGGTATACCAAATATTTTTGTGAAGACTTGTTCTGAGGCATTATCAAAACCTTTGTTTTTATTATTTAATGGATCTTTGCGTTTGCAGACATTTCCCAAAGCTTGAAGGTCCAGTTACATTGTGCCAATATATAAGTCTGGTAATAAAAAAGATGTGAAAAATTACAGAGGGGTATGTAATCAATCTAGTATACCTAAATTGTTTGATAGCCTTGTTTATGATCCTTTAAGTTGGGCATGTCGAGGTTTAATTATTAATCAACAGCATGGTTTCATAAATGCTAGATCTACTGCTTCAAACTTGTTTCTTTATCAATCTTATATATTGAAAGCTTTTGAGCTGGGATTACAAGTGGAGGCTATTTACTCAGACATAACAAAGGCGTTTGATAGAGTCAATCATAAATTATTATTTATTAAATTACGAAAGCTTGGTTTTAGTGATGCTCTTTTGAACTGGCTAGCTAGTTTTTTAAAAGACAGAACTGAAATTGTTAAAATCGGGAATTTTAAATCTAAGGCTATTCAAGTAACTTCAGGAGTGCCACAGGGTTCGCACTGTGCTCCCTTACTCTTTTTATTGTTTATTAACGATGTAATAGAGTGTTTTGTTCATTGTCAATTTTTACTATTTGCCGACGATTTAAAATTCTTTATTAATTTTTTTAATTCAAAGTGATTTAAATATTTTTTATGATTGGTCAGTTAAAAACGGTTTAACCTTGAATGTCAGTAAGTGTAAACATATCTCTTTTTTTAGGTCCAAAAATAGGCTTCAAACAGTTTTTCATTTAAATAATAGTGTTTTAGATTATGTTAATACGATTAAGGATTTGGGAGTTCATTTTGATGAAAGTTAGATTTTAAGCATCATTTATCTTGTGTTGCGGTTAAGTCATCTAAAATGTTGGGTTTTGTTTTAAGAAACAGTTCAGATTTAAATATTAATACAGTACGTTGTATTTATATGTCTTTAGTTCGCTTTAATTTGGAATATTGTTCTTCTGTTTGGTCACCTCTTTATCAAAGAGATATTGATTTGTTAGAAAAAATACAAAACAAGTTTTTGAGATACTGTGCCTTTAAAATTAATATATTAATTACAGATCACGATTATTCATACATCTTAATCTTCCAAAATTAGAAAAACGTCGCAAAATAATTGATATTTGTCTTTTTTGTAAAATTGTCAATGGTAAAATTAATTGTTCTGAACTTCAATTAATTTAATTGATTTTAGGATACCAGTAAATAACTTAAGGCAGCACAATTTATTTTTTGGTCAAAACTTTTTAACAAATTATTTAGTAAACTCTCCATTAAATCGTATGATGAGACTAGTAAATAACCACAATGTATAATTATTTGATATTTTTTATAATAGGCTTAAATCATACCTTTGGCATGTTATTAATTAGTTGGT
Organism: Brachypterus glaber; assembly: GCA_958510825.1. Classification (NCBI taxonomy): domain Eukaryota; kingdom Metazoa; phylum Arthropoda; class Insecta; order Coleoptera; family Kateretidae; genus Brachypterus; species Brachypterus glaber. The sequence goes on from OY294046.1 coordinate 22,099,341, forward strand.
TTTCTTTTTATATATTTTATATGGCATATAGTCTATGTTTTATACTTGTAATGGGGTTTATCCCGTAAATAAATAAATAAAAAATAAATAAAATAAATAAATAAATAAATAAATTTTTTCACGCTAGGCAACGTCCGTCTCTCGAAACTAAAATATACATACACAATATAATATAGAATACTAAAATCGTTGTGAAATATAAAAATAAACGTGTACCGCGTAATTCTTAATTATTTCTAAATAGATGGTAGTTACTTACATTTTAAAATACGGGGACCCAAATAATTAAAATTATTATAATTATTAATAAATTGGATCAGTTTCCGGACGACATAAGAGCCCACATCTCTCTAAGTTTATTCTAAGGTGTTAATTTAGCCGCATGGGGAGGATTGGGGGGATCATGGTGATATGTTATGTATTTAATTTTTTTTATCAATACTTAAGTATGTATTACATTGTGTTTAACCCAATTTTAGTTTTAAATTATCTTACGTAACGCAAAATGTACCAAAATTCATACACTTCATACCTCGGTTCTCGCGTTATTCAAGGCTGTAGAGATTTTATATTTTGGCTACCCCCCTAACACACCCCCTATTAGGGGGGTAGAACTGTAGATAATTAAGTCTATATTAACAGGTAAAAATTTCATTTTGATATCTTTGTTAATAACGCCACAAATCGTCTGATCTGTCTACCGTGAATCACCCAGTATATATATAAGGTACTCTTGTATTGTTTCGATAAATAAATATGTTATAAGGAAAACTTTTTACTTCTCAAATTTAGTTCCCAAAAACAATTATAAAAAAATTATATTACACGAAAGTGTTATGGTATCTTATTAAATATATCAAAATAAGAAAAAAACTTCCTATCAACATGACTTCGAAAATGCATCCTTTCTGAGTTATCTCCCCCTAAAATGCGTATAACATTTTTTACCAATATATTGCAATACTTTAAAAAATCATATCTTGAAAAACCGTGAGAATCCGGGGCTAATTTTTATTACGTTTTAAAGTAAAACCCTTTACCTTGATACTTCAGTAAAGTACATAGCGGGAAAGGCTGCGGAAGTATAACTAATATTCTCGAGTTAGTCTTCAAAATGTATTGAAAAATTACAATTTTTTAAAAGGCTTTGTATTAATCAAAATAATTACTACTGCAATTTTAAATTTATACACACTTACGTGCTTTATCAAAATCCATAATTATTTATTTTAAATTATATCCCAAATAATAAATATTTACTTTAGAAATACTGCTACGCAACAAGACGCACAAATTCACAAAAAAAGAAGATTCGGTTTAAGCTGACCGCCCGGGCGCGCATGAACTTTTGGGTGATCGAAGCGATGCAGGTATGGTGGGATTATTTTCCCCACTTAGTTAGCTTAAGTTTCTATAATTTTTTTTACTTAAGGTGATTTTTCGGAAGCTCTACTTTTGGCCTCCTGAATTGGCCAAATGCTTTGATCAAATTTCAACCTAATATCGTTATTTAAGCTGCGAAGGCAAAAAAAATAGTGCTTTTGCATATACCGATTTTTTCGAATAATTTAAGAACTATCAAACCGATATAAAAAATATAAATGTGTTATAATTTAAACTAAAATACCTTTTAAATGATGTCAAATCATTGATGTTTAATTTGTGACATTATTTTGAATTATTATAGAGTTGCGACAATTTCTTAGATTTACAAACTAAATTTTGGGCCAACTAGTGAAAAAACTTAAATTAATTAGTTAACCATACTTTTAACAATGCCTTGAACAAAAAAGTAAGTAAACTTGGTTTAATTATACTTTTATATTGATTAATTAATTAATGAACAAAAAAAAATCCTAAACATTACCTCACTTTTTTTTTTAATTTTAGATATTTTCGTGCCTCTTTAAGTAAATATTATTTCGTTATTTCAAAACATTAATAACCCTTCTAAATATAAAATCGTGACATTAGGATCCTAATTAATTAGTTTTTAGTTTCTTTTTGGAGATAAGACAAACCAATACTGAAAAAAAAAGTTTGGTTTTTCTTATCTAAAATAAACGAGACCTTTAATTTATTAAATAAAAACACTTTTGGATAGTATTTTTATTAAACTATTGTAAGAAAAAGAGTTAAAACTGATTTAAAATAAGATTTATAAGATATTTAGAAAAACATCTTAAAACTAAATTTCCCGATAATGGAATTTTTGGAGATACGACAAACCAATACTGGGGTGACAATATATTTATAAAGGAATTTTCGTACGACCTAGTGTACACGAAATAAAGAAAAACGCATGTTTATATCCTCGCTAGAATATTTTTCTATCGCACGAGTTCATAGTGCATATTTGAATGAAATGACAACTATGATGACTCCGGTAACTATGCACACTCATTTATCCAAACGATTACACATAGCTTTCATTTTGACAAAAGTCATTTCACGTTTATAAAATTTGGAAATGTCAAAATTAAAAAAGAGTCTAGACTGTTACAGTCTACAGTAGATCAAACGAAAAATGTTGTTCGCAACTCGTTTGCGACAAAACCTTAAGGTATATCCAGAAGCTTGAATAAGAACATAAAACATAAGAATGCGATGCCGTGATTGGCTTACAAGATAAATGGCTTCACATCAAGCCAATCACGGCATCACATTGTTATGTATTATGTTCTTATGCGAGCCTGTGAATAGGCACAATGAAATCGAATGATTTTTTGACTTCGCTTCGCGTCATCAAAAAAACTTCATTCTCGTGCATTAAGAACTCGTTACGAAAACTACTATTGTATCTTTGACAACAAATTTGAGGTTAGTATGAGGGGTGTCTCACTGGCCAAAGTGTGTACATGTGAGGAGGTGACTTTCAAAATGCAATTTTTGACAAATAACACATTTCGAGATATCAACCAAGTATTAATTTAGGAACTATAACAGCTTTTATAGTACCAATGAACATCAGGTATTATCTATTTTAGAAAGAATAGTTAAATAACATTGGAGAATTAAATCAGTTTCACTAATTATTAAAAAAATTGCATATTAAAAAAATCAAAAACTGCGTTTTGAAAGTCAAAGCATAAAAACTGCGTTTTGATAGTCCAGCATTTAAATGAATATGAATATTATTAATAGAATCTCTTGTGATATTGATTTTTTAAATATTTTTTAGGTAGGTATAGATACAAATAGTATACAGGGGCTGTCCATATATTATGTAAAACCTTTTTTTACTATTTTGGACCTCTCTGTGAAACGCTTTTTTCATTTAACTCAACACACAACATGACACTAGGGGGAGAGGGGGTCCCCCTCCAGAGTGTTACGTAACTTATAAATAGACCCATATTGTACATTGTACATACATTCTCAATGTATGAGCCTATTTTGCTTTCCCATTTTAAAATTTTTTTAAATTTCGGAAAGCCTTGTATTCGGGCAAAAATGTTCAAAATTTTTTTTTGCATATTTTTGCTTTTTATGACGTTTTATGCCGATATAATTCCATTTCAAGCAAAGAAAAAAAATTGTCGTTCGGTCGGTCGATCGGTCTGTCTGGGAAAACTTGTGGGCACGATAACTTAAGAACGCTTTAAGCTAGAGATACAAGTATGTTACCAAAAGTTCTCGCTCGAGATTGTTTTTGGTGAACATCCCACACCCAGGGCAGGTCGGATCGTTTACCCTCCGAATGAGGCTTAGGTGTCGCATAAGCCCACAGTGGCCCGTAAGGACCCCTGTAAGGAGGCTTATGGTTGCTCGGCCTCTTCCTAGTAGCCAGACCGACCTAGCTTTGCTTGGCCTGGTCAGGAATTCCTTTGCCTGCCTGCAACCGCTAAGCTCGGTCCAGTGTTCTTTAAGCTGACTTTCCACCCAAGCGTTGAGGGCAGTCTTCACTTGTTTCCTTGTGATACCGAGAATTGGTTCAGGACCCAGGCAGGGCTTTCCGGCACCCAGTCTGGCGAGTTCATCCGCCCTCTTGTTGCCTGGAATACCGCAGTGACCTGGTACCCACACAAGGTGAACTCTTTTTGTTCTTGCTAGCTCATCCAGCTCTCCAGCGCACTCCTGCACCAGAGCGGATCTTGTTGCGGGTGCGCTAAGAGCTTTTAAAGCTATCCGAGCAGAAGAATACATCTGTCTCGTTGCCTGAACGTACTGCCTCACACCTTGTCACCTCCTGTATAGCGAAGACCTCCGCTTGGAAGACTGTGGGGTACATTCCTAGCTTTCCTGTACCTCCCTGTCCTCAATGCAGAATCCTGCTCCCGATGTCTGTGTGCTTGCCATACGGGAACCGTCTGTATAGCACACCACGGATGTCGGGGCGAAAGCAACCTGCTTTCTCTCCCACTGTTCCTTACTGGGAATTATGAGAGTGAATTTCTTGTTATACCTAAGCCAATCTTCAGCCTCAATCACTTTGATACTGCTAATAGGGATTTCCTTTTTAGCGATCTCTGCAATCTTGGTGTGACCATACGTTGCTTCTCCTCCCAGCCAGCATCCAGCGTCTCGCATCCTCAGGTGGCTGGCCATCGCTTCCTTCTTTATCCAAGATGGAAGCGGGGGCAGCCCCAGTAGGGCTTCGAGCGCGGCTGTAGCGGTCGTCCTCATAGCGCCAGTAATCCCTAGACATGCTAGTCTTTGGATTTTACTTAGCGTTCTTGCTACCATGGCTTTGCTGACACTGGGCCACCAGACCACCAAGCCATACTGCACTCTGGGTCTGATGACTGCGGTGTAGATCCAGTCTTGAGAACAGGAGAAAAAATAGTAATTATCAATTTAAAAAAAAAGGTTTCTAAAATTGAATATAATAATATTTTTTTACTCCACCCCCGAGGGGGTGGGGGGGGGTAAATATTTTCAATATTTTCTTTAAAATTAGTATATAGGGGTTTCTGGGGTCTTATTTTTTGAATTTCACCCCCTGAGGGGTGGAGGGTAGGTTTTGTCCACCCCTAAGAGGCAGGGTGTAGTTTTCGTGAAAATAAAAAAAAATCCATTTTACGCGCGGAGGTAAAAAATGGGAAAGCTTTTTTACTAGGCAGTGTATTTTATTTATGAAATTAATGAAAGTACCTAAATGAAATTCAAAAATAAAATTTTATTAACTTAAACATACAATTTTTGTGACTTTATAGAACTGTTTTAAACTCAACAACTTAAACTGTGTTTGACAAAACTTATTTATAATAATTATAAATAGTTCTTAATAATTACACTGGTCTGGGTTTAATTTTTTTTGTTTGAGGTCAATGTTTTTGTAACCGTTTTTGGGTAAATGATATGTGCTGATTTTAAAAACTGGGGCGTATATAAATAAGAGAGGGTGTATAGGGGTTTCGTAAACCCTAATCAGATTAAGCTGAAATTTTGCATAAATCATCCTTAGATATATTTAAGATATTTTGAAAGATATTAAGCCGATATATAAAAGTGTGTTCAAATGGCAGCCAGTCCTAAAATGTTTTAACAACTAGTGAGTTACGACTTTAAATGCGTTAAATCTTCCAACCAATAGAAATTAAGGGAAAAAAATATTTAGCATTTTTATTTCATTTTTTGTGCTCTTTCATTTTCTGTGCAGTTTTTGTTTCTAGTAGGTTGCAATCAAAAGTTATAGGGCAAAAACGAGTTTTTAGGGTGTTTTAAGGGCCGTTTAAGGGTCTTCCGAAATTCGAAAATCGATAGACTTTTTTTTATTGAATTTCCCATCCCAAAATCTATAGAAATACATACTTTTTTTTGACTGAGGAATTTTGTCGCAGTTGAAACCTATATTGACAGTAGTATAATAAAAAACTGCGTTTTGAAAGTCAAGCTTTGGTTCAAAAACTGCGTTTTGTTTTTCCACGTGGTTTTATAACTAAATTTTTAATATGAAATAACAAATTTTTTATTTTTTTTTTTTTGGATCAATAGATCGAATAAACATTAACAGTGTAAACACCATCATTATCTCAATTTTTCAAAAAATGTCAAAAACTGCGTTTTGAAAGTCACCTCCTCATGTATTGTCAAAAATGCAAAATAATGTCGTAATGTCAAGGTAATGTCAATAAATAATAAAATTAAATATGCTCCTAACAAGAGTATCCTGTCCGGCTGTGACAGACGGACGGAAAACGTAGCGATCCTATACGGGTTCAGTATTTCGTTACGGACCCAGGGTCCGAGACCCTTTAAAAATGAACATATGTAGTGGTACGTATTCTTTAGTTGGCAGCAGTATTTTATTTGAATGAATGGTTAATTTTTTTACTTATACACCATTACTAGTGGTCCACTGGTGGTACTTTTTTTGCACTGGGAAAAAACTGCTTGTATGATTTTTGATGAAAGTCCAAACTAAAAAAATCTTTTTTTTAAGTTTAAGTTTATGTTTAACGAATATGACCTTAATAGAGGAAATGCGCCTAATTTCGGATGGTTTCCAAATTTCGGATAGTAGTGTATTTAAGATACTGTCTGCAAAGGTAAACAGAAACCTACTTTTATGTGAAGCCAAAAGTCAAACTAAATCCGTCCTGTAATATGATAACGGTAGAGCTTCTCCCCTTTAAATGGCAGCACAAATCGTTTATATTGTAAATGGCAGTTTTGTGCTCAGTTGCATTATTATGCATGTTTATTTTATAAATAATCGTTATAAAAGTTCGTGATTCTGTCTTGGGTAAGTTATGATGTTAGTTAAGTTGATCCACTATTCATAATTAAGCAATTTGAAAACGTAAACATTCTACAAATTTCTAATCTAAAAAGCAGAAAGTTGCCTAATTTTGGATAGACCATTTTTGTGCATTTGATTCCCAATTTCGGATATCCGCAAGGTAATTATTATTCAGGATAACCAACCATTCAATATTATTTTTATAATGATACAACTAAGATAAACAATTTTGAAAAAAAGAAAATTACCTAAGATACTAAGATATTCGAAATTGGGAATCTAAAATTATAGTTCCTATAGTATTTCCTAGAAAATCGCTTAATGATTAAATTACGTCTTAAATGTGAAGGAATAACAAGAAACATAAGCAATGGGATCCAGATCTACTCTTGAAAAAATTTTTTCGGATATTCCGAAATTAGGAGCCCTTTTTTAAATGCACAAAAATGCGCTGATTTTTTTTAACCGTGTTTTTTGGAAAAAATAAACTGTAATAAAATTGCTTTTATAATAAATCATGGTTCGCTATAATAAGTTGTATCTGGTTATATAAAAAAAATATCAAAAAGTAATACCGAGTATTAAATATTGAATACATTGTAAATGGTATCCGAAATTAGGCGACTTTCCTCTACTATAGAAATAAAAAACACCCATCCCATGTCATGTTTCAGAAATAACCTCACCTTTGGCGTAGAAATTTTTATGCACGCAATGTCTACGCGCAGGCGTAAATAGTAGATAATGTCTACGCACATGCGCACTAGGACATAATGTCTGTATTGTCGAGTAATGCCAAATAATGTCAAGTAATGTCTTGTAATGTCAAGTAATTTCATGTAATGTCAAGTAATGTCAGGTAATGTCCCGTACTGTCAAGTAATGTCGAGGTAATGTCAGCTAAAGCCTACATGTATTGTCAAAGGTGAGACACCCCTCGGATTAGAACTTAAATGTTAACAGTTTCAATATCAATCAACCAATCAACTATCAATCGACTATTTTACTCTTCGGCCTAGGCCGTAAAATTAAACGTTTTATATAGGTTTATCATAAAAAAGTGGCACTTTTAGATAGGTACGATGTAATAAAAAGGTAGGTATTTGTACATTGTAGTTTAATGCAGTTGGTTTGTCTTGAAATTCTCTGCAGCGTAAAAATAAAATAGCGTGTCAAGTGAGCATTAATTTTGTAGAAGCACATAAAAATATGGTGTGTGAGTAACTGTATACGAACAGTAATCACCAAGAAAATTAATGATAGGAACCTCATTTGTTTTCACTTCTAAATTAGTCAAAAATAACAATACAGGGTGTTTTATAAACAGTGCACTGCAGTGGTACCAAAGGACCACTCACAAACCTTATGGGTTCTGGCCCCCGGTTAAATTTGATAAAGTTTTAATATGTTATAGAACTAAACCTTCTGATAAATAGTGTTCACGGGCACAAAGCTCTAAGTCTTATAGATTTGCCTCCCCAGGCCTCTAAACTTGGCTGGTTGATATAACTCATTAACGAAAAAATTCATTCTTTATTTTTAAGGTCAGTGCCGTCCGAAAAAGGGGTTTATTTTTTTTAATATAATTTGTATATGTTTTCTTGGACGCTAATGACTTTTCTGAAAGTTTTAAGTTGTAAACAACGTTGCAAACTTTTACAACATTTGACCAGTGGTATCCTAAGTTTATATTTTATTTAAAAAGTTGCACTTTTTACAGTCAACAATACTTCGTTAACAAGCTAGAAATGATTCATTAATACATTTTTTTTAATACACAAAAAAGTTTTGTAAGGAAATAGACAAAAAAAATTGAAAAACATTTTTTTTGTTTAGAAACGGTTAAAATTAAAATATGTTGTAGCTCTTAGTTTACTGATCAAAAGTCTCCATAGACACGAAACTAAGTACAATGGTTTTTTTGCTAGAGCTCATTAATATTGAAAATTCGTAGTGTTTTTTTTTATATATAACTTCTGAACAAGAAATAATATTGAGATGGTTACTGAAACATAAATTCTTAAAATAACCTATATTTTATTTTTATATCAGTGACGTCCCCAAAACTGGTAATTTTTTGTTATAGATTAGCTGCAAAATTGATACGACACTGCTCAGATCTCGTGTTAGTTACTTAAAAAAATGTTCTTTAGTTTAATTTAATTAGTGAAGTTAAAAAAATATATTTCACATGAATATTAGTAGTAATATATTTCTTAAAAAGTAAAACATTATTAATATATTATTTTAAGTTACATTTTTTGGAATACAGTAACATGACAAGTGCAATTTATTGCACTTAGAGTTTGGTGTCTATGGAGACTTTTGATCAGTAAGGTAAAAGCTATAATATATTTTAATTTTAGCTATTTTAACCGCTAAAAAAAAAATAAATTGATTTTTTCAAATTTTTTTAGTCAATTTCCTTACAAAAATATTTTGTGTATTAAAAAAAAATTATTAATAAATCATTTCTAGATTGTTACCGAAGTATTGTACCCTGTATAAGTGAAAAAGCCCTAAATCTATCTTTCCTGTTTAAGCAGTAGCGTACGCAAAAAATGCAACTTTTTAAATAAACCTTGTTTACAACTTAAAACTTTCAGAAAAGTCATTGGCGTCCAAGAAAATATATAAAAATTATATTAAAAAAAATTAAACCCCGTTTTAGGACGGCACTGACCTTAAAAATAAAAAATGAATTATTCGTGTAGTAAGTATTTTGGTGAAAGTCCTATCTCAATATCTTTTTTCGTCAATGAGATCAAAAAATATATTCAATTATTGCCAAGTTTAGAGGCCTGGGGAGGCAAATCTATAAGACTTGGAGCTTTGTGCCCGTGAACACTATTTATCAGAAGGTTTAGTTCTATAACATATTAAAATTTTATCAAATTTAACCGGGAGCCATAACCCATAAGGTTTGTGCGTGGTCCTTTAAGGGGTAAATTTATATAAAAGGGAGCTGTTTTTGGTGCTCGAAACGTGAAATTATTATCTTTTAACTGCAATTATCTAGAAAATGGTTGGCCCCGAGGTGTTACTTTCAAAATAGGGTCCCTGAATAAAGTGACATTAAACTTTTTATATGTTATGTAAAACAAAAATTACATAAATGATTGACTTTAAATCTTACACATGCCCTAACATTGAGGGCATGTGTAAAATTTTGTTGCTGTAGTTCTTAGGGTTTTAAATATATTTAATTAAAATTCTATATTAGATGGATCCTTAGGAGGGCCTTAGAATAATGGGCAATAATAAATTTAACCAAATAAATAGGGTACACTCACTTTAACAGCCACTATTTCAATCGATAGTAAACTCTTAGTTACAAAACTAACACTTTTTATTTTACTATTACAGCCATTTCTTTAGTCGTTGGTAATTTTTTTTGGCTAAGTAACGAACACAAATGTTGGTTAATAACTAAAAATATTACCCTCGACTGAAGAAATGGCTGTAATAATAAAATAAAAATGTTGGTTTCAAAACTAAGAGTTTGGACTATCGATTGAAATAACGGCCGTAAGTGAGTCATTTATTATATTCAGTATACATTGTGTTTGCAGTATTTTGGCATTAAATAAAGGGGATGATTCTACATCACAGCCTGAGGGAGCTACGGCCCTTCGAAGATGGACATATTGAATGGGGGACAAAAAAAGCACCAATAAAATTTTAATGCTGCACACAGTGATCAATTCTGGTCTCGTAGAGGGACAAAAGTCTATATCAAGTAAAAATATATAATAAAACTATATAAAAAACAAGTTTTTAAACTTAAAACCCTTCTATTGATTACGTATTATGTAGGTATAACTAAAAAGTAGAAAACAAGATATACCAATTTACAAAAACAAATTTTTTAAAAGAAAGGTTTTGGAATTTGTGATTTCTTTATTTTTGCCAACATTTCCAAAACCCTTCTTTTAAAAAATTCGTTTTTGTAAATTGGTATATCTTGTTTTCTACTTTTTAGTTATACCTACATAATACGTAATCAATAGAAGGGTTTTAAGTTTAAAAACTTGTTTTTTTTATATAGTTTTATTTTCAAGTTTTTAGTTATGATTTATTAATGTGTGAAGCAACCCGGGAATGAAACAGAGATTTTATGTAAAATTATATTGTCACCGGATATATATTGGGGGTAAATTTTATATTAAATTATTTTTTGAGGGTAGATAAGCATGTGTATCAAATTTCAGCTTTCTAAGTTTAATATAAGTAGGTATAACAGAGAGGGCCCTTTAGAGTTAACTTAGTTGCATGGGGGGTGATGGGGGGGGTTGACGGTTTTTTTTTATAGTAAAATTTTGTTATGATGGGATGAGTACGTAACCAAATTTTTGTTTTAAATTAACTCACGTGGGTTAAAAATGGTTTTTGATATTGTATGAGTGGGGGGGGGGTTGGGGGGGTAAATCTTATATTTAATTATTTTGTTAGATTAGAAAATAATGTGTACCAAATTTCAGGTCTCTAAGTTTATTCTAAGTAGGTATAACAGAGAGGGCCCTTCAGCCGCATGGGGGGTGATGGGGGGGGGGGTTGACGGTTGTTTTTTTTATAGTAAAACTTTATTATTATGTGATGAGTACGTAACCCAATTTTAATTTTAAATTAACTCACGTGGATAAAAAAAAAGGTTTTTGATATTTTAGGGGTGGGGGGTTGGGGGGTAAATTTTATATTTAATTATTTTGTTAGGGTAGAAAAGCATGTGTACCAAATTTCAGCTCTCTAAGTTTATTCTAAGTGGGTATAACAGAGAGGGCCCTGCAGAGTTAACTTAGCCGCATGGGGGTGATGGGGGGGGGGTTGACGGTTGTTGTTTTTCTAGTAAAATTTTATTATTACGGGATGAGTACGTAACCCAATTTTAATTTTAAATTAACTCACGTGGATAAAAAAAGGTTTTTGATATTTTAGGGGTGGGGGGGCTGGGGGGTAAATTTTATATTAAATTATTTTGTTAGGGCAGATAAGCATGTATACCAAATTTTAGCTCTCTAAGTCTATTCTAAGTGGGTGAAAAAGCATTTGGCAAATTTGAGAACAAATATACCTACATATATACCTATATACACGGTGTCCCACGGTAGACAAATCAGTCAAACTGTGGCGTTATTAACAAAGATATCAACATGAAACTTTTACCAGTCAATATGGACCTAATTATCTTCAATTGACCTAAAACAAAAGTTTTCTACTCTTTTTTGGTTTTGAGCTAGAGCTCCACACATGCACTTTTAAAAGCATAACAATACTTTCAAATGCCAAAATTAAAAAAAGTAACAATTTTTCTTTATCATATGATAGTTTTTTTCACTAAAAACAATAATTTTCGATTTAAATTCTTAATTTTATAAAACCTTAAAAAAGGGCAATTGCATAATGGAATGACCCCGCTATGGCAAAAAAGTAGGATGCCTTAAAATTAAATTTTTTAAATAAGTCGTATATTCAATTTCAATTTATTTTTTTTTTCCAATTGATAATAAAAAAAATACAATACATTCAATTAAAAATAGTTTTACAAATTTATAAGTTTACCATCTAAGTGTCCCTAAGTCTAGCTTGTGCTGGACCTTTAGATGACAAGATAATGTTGCATAGGTACTTAATTGAACATAATAATAAGTATACCAAGGTGAGGGAGGGTGGACTGATTGTTTGTAATGAGGAATTTTATTTATCGCTGTTTTTTTTTTATTTAATTTTTTAACCATTAATACATTGGATAAAAATGTTTTTATTTTCTTTTAAAAAAGTTTTCGTTATTAGCTTAAATCTTTGAACTTTATTGGTGTTTTTTATATGCAATGGTAAAATATTATATAGTTTGGGACACAAGTATAAAAAGGACTTCTGAGTATGTGCTTTGGAAAAGAAGGGAATGTAAATTAACTCATTTCTGAGTGCCCTGGTATTGCGTTGATGATTTATTGGTTCGTTATTTTTTGATACTTTTACATAGATAAGGCAGTTGTAAATAAATAAAGTAGGTATATCAAACAAATTTAGTTCGGAGTACAATTGTTCTGTAGGATATTTGAAATCACGTTTAAAAAGAATTTTTAAAAGGGTATTTTGAATTGTTTGCAGAGGTTTTAATTTATTTTCAAATAAGCTTCCCCAGACTACAATACAGTATCGAATAATCGACTCCGCTAAGGCATTTTAAATTATTACTAGAGTTCGATTAGTAACAATATTTCTAACCTGATAAAATTTATATATTAGTCTTCTCAGTCTTATGATCAAGTGCTCAATGTGTCCCCCCCACCTCATGTGCTGGTCAACTACAACACCTAAATATCTTACAAACTCAACTTTTTTTATTGAATCACAGTTACAGTTTAGTTTATCGCAATTATGTAAATGAGTTTTAATAGTTTCTTATTATGGTTGATCATTTGCATAAAGGGTGAAGGTCATAAAGTTAGGTTTTTTAACATTAAGACTGAGAAGACTTAGAGCTAGCCATTGCTTTATTAATTGCATTCCCATTTCAGCTTCCCTGTAAACCACATCCCAACTATCAGCAGTAAATATCACGGTTGTATCATCTGCATACGAAATTATTACTGCTTTTATATTTTTCAATAGTAGAAGTTTATTTATATAGATAAGAAAGAAAACAGGACCTAGGATTGTCCCCTGAGGGACGCCCCTAGTGATTACTTGTGACTCACTAAGGGTTGAATTGATCTTAACTTTTTGGGTGCGATTTGACAGGTAGTCTGAAATAAGATTTTGTGGTGACCCCCGTATATTTATATCTTCTAGTAAAGTCAAAAATATGTCATAATCTAGCGTTTCAAATGCCTTAGCGAGGTCAAGGCATATTGCGAGGCATTTTTATTTATGTTTAAACTATTTATAACTTCTTTTGAAAATTCTATGATCGCATCTTGTGTACTTTTTTTTTGTCTGAATCCAAATTGGTTCTTACTTAAAATTTTATTTTTTTCCAAATATTTTACTAACCTAGTCTTTAACGCGTGCTCAAATATTTTACTTATGTTGTTTATAACCGAAATCGGTCTGTAATTTGTAATGTTTTTCCTGTCACCTGTTTTGAAAATTGGAGTTACTACCGATTCCTTCTATAATGACGGAATTTTGCTTTTAGAAAAACATAGGTTAATAATATATTTTAGAGGCTCAAGAATATATAAATGTATATTTTTTAATGTCTTCGCAGATATGCCATCCGGACCGGGTGCAGAGTTGTTTTTTAGTTTTGAAATATACTCAATGACTTCGTTATCATTTATAGGATTTAGGTAAAACGAATTTGTATTTGATTGTGTTTTAGAGTAACTATTTTTTGGGAGATTTGGTACTTTTTTGATATTTTTTGCCATATTATTTCCTATGTTTATAAAAATTGAATACATTTGCTTTTATTTTATCACATGTAGGAATATTTCCCTCTTGATCTTCAATATTAAAATTTTCTTTTGACTTTCCTTGTGTACCCGTTGCTTCGTTTATTACACTCCATATTTTTTTATAATTTTTACTGGATTGTTTTAATTTTTTTGCATAATAATCATCCTTAGTCTTACGAATTAAGTTTGTAAGATGATTTCTTGTATCTTTTGAACTCGTTGGACAATTAAAGGGAATAGTTGGATAATAGCCTTTTTTTAAACTTGTCTCTCGTTCTAATTGAATTTAGTATACCTAGAGTCATCCACGGTTTTATTTTTGTTGTTTTATTTGTTTGTTTAGTTTCAGTTGAACTTTGGTTTATATATTTATTAAGTTTTTTTATGAATAAATTATAGGATGTATCTACATTCTGTTCCTGTAGTACACTTTCCCATTTTTCGTTTGATAATTTTTGATTTAGTAAATTATAATTTATTTTCTTAAACAAACTCTCTGGATTTTTAGACCTAGTGAATTTTTCGCCTGGAGTTACTGAAAGTGCGAAAGTGTAATGGTCTGTTAGATCCGTTTCGCAAACATAGCTTTGAAAATTAAGCCCTTTCTGCTTTGTTTGATTTTTTAAACCTATAAAAATGTGATTCAATATACTTGACTTTGTTGGAATGACTCTGGTAGGTTTATATATGTATGAAAGAAGTCCAAATTCAGCTAAAGTATTTATGTAACTACTCACTTGATCATCCATTACATCCAAAAGGTTTACATTCGTATCCCCCATATAAAATTCCACCGATTGCATACTTAATTGTTTATAAAAATTATATAAATCCAGAATATATTGGTAGATATTAGAACTGTATGGTCTATATGAAGCCGTTAAGCCATATGACACATTATTTATAGAAAAAACTGCTCTAAGTAAATTAAAATCCCTTAGCTTAAATATTTCTACTGAAGCGTTTATGCTGTTACGAATATATAAAACTGTCCCGTCATTTTGGTTAAAATGGGACTCATTATAATGCAATGTAAAATTTGGTATAAAAAAGTCACTTACCTGATCCAATTTCCAAGTTTCTGACAAAACAATAATATCGATTTTGTTTAAATTAAATATTTCTAAATATAGTAACAATTCCTGAAAATTATGTCTTAAACTGCGAATATTAAAATGAATAATATTAAGGTTCTCACTACTTAAATTTTCCGATAACTCTTGACAAACAATTGTCTACCTCTCCTCTGTATCACCCATATTATCAAGTAAAGTGCACTAAACTAAATCACCCCTAATGATGACAATAAATGTCAAATTTGATTTTACATTATAATCAAAAAATTAACAAAGCAAGATTTTTATAAAACCAAGTTTTAAATGCCAAAATGATAACTTTAGAAGTAAAGAAAGAAATTATTTTAACTTATGGAGAATGTGCTCGAAATTTAAGAGAAACAACGAGAAGAATAGTAGAAAAGTTCCCCGATGATAGTATTAGTTACTTTAGCGTACGAAGAATTGTTAATTTATTTTTGGATACTGGAGGAGTAAGGGACATAAAAAAAGTTTGCGAAAGTCCAGTAACCAAAGATCCTGAAACTATAACTATAATTCAAGAAGCAGTTATCAATGATCCCCACACGTCTACAAGGATAATCGCAAGGGAACATCATTTATCACGCACATCAGTTAGTAGGGTTATTAAAAATTCTAAATTACATCCGTATAAATTATGTCTTAATCAAGAGTTACATGGGAGGGATTTTGAAAATAGGGTTCGATTTTGTGATGAACTTTTGGAATTAACAGGGGATGACGAGGACTTTTCTACCAAAATTTTGTTTAGTGACGAATCTACATTTAAAAGCAATGGAGTTGTCAACAGGCATAACATGCATTATTGGTCTGTTGAAAATCCGCATTGGGTTAAGCATGTTGACAACCAGCGGATTTGGTCTTTAAATGTTTGGGGAGGGGTACTGGGGGATTCGGTTATTGGACCTTACTTTTTTAATGGGCATCTAAATGGGAATATGTACCTAAATTTTTTGCGTGATAAATTACCGGAACTTTTAGAAGACGTACCACTAAATTTGCGAAATGACATAATTTTTGTGCAGGATGGGGCTCCTGCTCATTTTTTTCATGAGGTGAGGACTTTTTTGGATGAGACTTATAATACATGGATAGGTCGTGGTGGTCAAATTGCCTGGCCAGCAAGATCACCCGATTTAACCCCGTGTGATTTTTTTTTTGTGGGGATTTGTAAAGGACAGGGTTTACCGACAAGCTCCCACCACTCCTGAAAATATGCGTCAAAGAATCGTTGAAGCATTTAACGAAATAACACCGGTAATGCTTCAACGAGTCAGACATAATATTGAAAGTAGGCTTTTTATGTGTATTCAGGAGGATGGGAGAACTTTTGAACATTTACGAAACGACTATGACTAACTACTTTACAAAAAGACAGATAGATACACAGACAGACTCAGACATCTAAACAAAATTAAATTGCTTTATCGTGTTAAAAATGGGGGCTTCTTATGTAGACGATGTGGGGAAGAGGATCAATGCAGATACATATATATTATGTTAGATTATATAATTTTCCTGTAATTGGGCTTGTCCTGTTGGAAATAAATGAATATTATTATTATTATTATTATTAACTTGCTGCTTGATTTGAATCCATTTGAATCGTGGAAGACTCGCAAAGAATTAGAATTATTTGCTAATAATAGATTTTGTGAAATGGCATTTATATTCCCATGATTCTCTGAAGTTAGATGCGTAATTTTGACCTTTTTTCATCAGAACTGGAGTGATTTGGGAAAACCTAAGGACTAACATGGATTTATTTGAAATATTCTACAAAACAATTCTAATAACACTGAAAATATTCTAGAAAGGCGTAATATTGTAGATGTATGGAATTTGACACAATGATGAGTTAATTAATTCAAATATCATAAATACGTCTTGCGTTTCGCATATTAATAAATAATATTAATAATAACAATCAATTTGAAATTTTAACTTATGAGAATTATTCTTAGTATCATTTAACTTTTAATTCCAACCAAAATGTACGTAATTAATTACATAACAATAAATTAATTGACTAAATTGCCCATAATATGACAGTTTTTTTCCTTTGTTCTTCTGTATTTGGTCTAATTTTGGTCTGGTTTGGTTCAAAAAAACAAAATAAACGACTAAGAACAAAAGCAAAAAGTAGGACTAGATGAAGTGACCCTAATATGCAGGGCCGGACAGAGCCAGCCCGGGCCCCGGTGCAACTTTTTACTCGGGCCCCCATTTTTTCAAAACATAATTGTCCCATGCAGGTCTGCAGCTAAGGCACTGAGGGCCGAAGCGGCGCCCCCATTCATTAACTAAGCGCCGCAGTCGAAAAATTTTCCAAATTATGTTAATTTCTGACTGTTTTATTTTCATAGTTCAGCAAGCTTAAGTATGTAAAAAATAATAAAGTAATTTTTTTCAATTTTGATAGCTCTGGCGCCGCAGGCAATTTTTTTACAAATTTTAAGCTTTTGCAAGCTTGAACTAAAAAAAATACGTAGGTAAATTAGCCCTAGCGCCGCGGGCGAATTTTTTTACAAATTTTAAAACACTAGTAACAGTGCACTATTATTTTTTACAAAAATCCAAAAAGGCTTAAGCGCTGCCGCGGCGAAATTTTTTCTATTGCCCATTTGGAACGAGATCTACTTATTTGCTCATTTTGACGCCTTATCGATCTGGGGGAGTATAAATAAATAAACTGTTTATTAAAAACTTCTGTCGCCGGGCCCCCTTCGAGCCCGGGCCCCGGGTAATCTGTACCCCCCTGAATCCGGCCCTGCTAATATGAACCAGCTGCAACTTCATGCAACTGCGAGGGAAGGGGGTTCTTTACAAGCTAATTAATTATGTTTTTTAAAATCTCATAATTATAAAACATGTTTTATCATAAGTTGTCTAATAGGTTTTATAATAACTTGCTTTACCAATACTTTCATTATGATATAGACTTGACTTTGTAAAAAAAACTGCTAAGATTAATCTAAGATTAATCCAGTCATACCAATTAAAAAATTTGATTGAGCGCAAAAAATCAAAATTTATTAGTAATTAAGTAATACACTCTGTAGTATAAAATACCCTAGTCCACAAGGTCCTTACTAAGTCTAAGTAAAAATCTAATTTATAACATTAGATTTGACATTTATTTTTATCGTGAACGTCATATTTGCAAACATTTATTTTCATAGCATCCTCTCTTTTACATTAGCGGGGTCTTTCCATAATGCACTTACCATTTTTTACCGTTTTCTAAAATTAAAAATTTAAATAGAAAACTATTGTTTTTAGTAAAAAAAACTATCATATGATAAAGAAATGATATTATTTTTTTAAATTTTGGCGTTAAAAATTTTTATTATGCTAAAAAAAAATTCTGTTTGTTGCTCTAGCCTAAAAACAGAAAAAAGTACAACACTTTTTTCTGGCGTAAATTGAAGGTAACTAGGTCTATATTGACTGGTAAAAAATATATTTTAATAGCTTTGATAATAACGCCACAGTTTGACTGATTTGTCTACCGTGGGACACCGTGTGTATATATATATATATATATATATATATATATATATATATATATATATATATATATATATGGAAGTGAAGTGAATAGAAGGGTTTTAATTAAAAAAATGAAAAATAGCAAATGAAAGTTATAA
The DNA here is from genome assembly GCA_958510825.1 of Brachypterus glaber. Lineage (NCBI taxonomy): Eukaryota > Metazoa > Arthropoda > Insecta > Coleoptera > Kateretidae > Brachypterus > Brachypterus glaber. The sequence goes on from OY294046.1 coordinate 22,118,176, forward strand.
TTAATAAATAAAATTAACCTAAAATTAATTTTCGGAAAAATCTGATTAGCCTTGAAATATGACTTTTCTTAAATGCTTTAAAATAACTTAATTTAAGACGTTTCTTTAAAGTTGTTCAGCTAGGTTTTTAGCTATATTTTAAGATATATCGAATGCAAAGGACCTTTTTTAAAAAAAACCACAGAATGCCGATGTAACTGTCAAAGTCAGTAACAGACATTTTTTTGAAAATTTATTTTTATAAAATTTATGTTTATTTACAATGGATTAATAATTTGAATTGGCACCACACATGGTTAAAAAGTGCTAAGAATGATGGTATAAAACATAGAACGTTGGATCAAAAATATGGGTTAACTGATGGCTTTGAAGCACGCTAAATTATAGTACTAATTTCTCTCTTTGGTATAAATCAAATTAATATTCAAAATAATATAAAAAATGAACCTAAAAAATTCTGGTCTTACATTAACTCCAAAAAGTCCCAAACTACTATTCCTAGCAAACTTAAATACAAAAACAAATGGTATGAAAAACCAAAAGAAATTGCAAACTGCTTTGCTGAAATTTTTAAAACTTCTTTTACCACACCCACCCCTCCTGACGTAAACAATGCCCCGGAAGACGCCTTTGTGAATTCGTTTCTCCATCTTAATAAGTTTAGTTGTCACGATATTTTATCTGCCCTAAAAAAACTAAAACCTAAATTTACGAAAGGTCCAGACAATGTTCCCGCTTTTATAATACATGATTGTGCCGTTTTCTTTGTAGAGCCTCTAAAAGTAATTTTTAAACTAATGCTTGGTACTGGAAAGTTTCCCGCCGTATGGAAAAGGTCTCGAATCTGTCCCGTTTTCAAGAAAGGCGAAAAAAACAATGTCGAAAGTTATAGGCCCATTGCAATTATTTGCAATTTTGCCAAGGTTTTTGAAATTGCGTTGCACAAAGTCCTGTATGCACATCTGGAGGAGCAAATCTCACAAAATCAACACGGCTTTGTCAAAAAGAAATCTACAGTAACCAACCTAGCTTATATTACTCAATATCTATCAGTCTCTAGATGAAAATATCCAAGTTTACGTCCTATACACAGATTTTTCTAAAGCGTTCGAGAGAATTGATCCTTATATCTTGCTCATAATGTTAAAAAAGTCGGGATGTTCTCCCATACTTGTCTTACTTTTTGAATCGTATCTCCTTGACAGAATTCAGTGTCGAATATTTTGGCCAGTTTTCTGATGATATATTAGCAACATCAGGCGTACCTCAAGGATCAATTCTCGGACCTTTACTCTTCTTATTATTTATTAACGAAATAGGCGTCGACTTGGATGTTTTCTATTTACTTTTTGCCGATGACGCAAAATTTTTCTTAGCTATTACATCGCTTCTAGACTGTTTGCGGCTCCAGAATAATCTCGAAAAAGTAAAAGCTTGGTGCGACAAAAACAATCTACATTTAAATGTTGATAAATGCCAAGTAATGACTTTTACAAGAAAGAAAAATCCCATAATTTTTAATTACATGCTGGGTAACAAATCACTAAGTCGTCCAGAATTTATCAAAGATTTAGGGATTACTTTCGATAGTAAACTTTCCTTCAATAAGCATATTGGAAATGTTGTGCAAGCGGCTTTCAAAAACTTAGGCTTTGTAATACGCAATTCAACAGGATTTACAGACATCTTTGTTAAAATTGCTTTATACTACGTTTGTGCAGTCTAAATTGGAGTATGCATGTATTATTTGGAACCCAGGTTATATGACACATGCCGATCACTTGGAAGGAATTCAACGGAGGTTCTTAAAGTTTAAGGTAGATGGCGTTTACCCTCCCATTGGGTATCCACACACCGAACTGCTTAATAGATTTGGCTTCGACTCACTTGAAAACAGGAGAAAAAGATTAGGCCTTACATTTTTATTTAAAATTTTGCACTTTGGTATAAACTGCCCAGATATATTAGATAAAATACCAATACATGTACCAAGAGTAGGAGCTCGTGATAATTTAACTTTTTATCTAAGAACTCCTAGGACAAATGTATTGAAATCCTCGCCAATTTATTTTATATGTAGTACCTGCGACTCCCTGCAAGATAGTCTTGACATATTCAGTACTAGCCTAACTGCAATTAAAAGGTTAAATTTAAGTTAGTACTATTCCTGTTCTTTCTTTTATTTTTTTTTCTTGCAGTATTTTAATATTTTAGTCTTAACTTTAATTATTTTAATGTTTTTGTATTTGTATATATATGTGTATATTATATTGTATATATTCCCCACCCTGTAATTGGCCTCGGCTGTTGGGTGGTGTATCGAAATAAATAAATAAAATACCTTAAAGGCCACTGTAAGAGTCTAAATAAATAAATAAATAAATAAATAAATAAATTAAAATGGACGATTAGTAAATTTGCCATTTTTATAAATACACCAAAAAAAATTAAAAAATTAATTTTTTAACATGGTTTAAAAAAAATCAAAGTTATATTTTATTTTTTGTATCCACAACTATAAATAAAATTTGGTATATAAATGATCTACTTCCCAGAAATTTAACATTTTGGACAAAAATATTGGTTTTTCCTCTGTGAGAAAAATGTTTTAAAAAGTTTTAATGACAAATAATATTTTTGATAAACAGTTATACTCGTACTAAAATTTGGCATATGAATGATCTACGTCCCGGGACGTCCGCTCCAGAAAATTAACATTTTCGACAAAAATATTGGTTTTTCCTCCGGAAGAAAAATGCTTTAAAAATTTTTAGGGGAAAATTGATATTTTTGTTTAAAGTTATACTTAAACTAAAATTTGCCATGAAAATGATCTACGTTCCGGGACGCCCACTCCAAAAATTTAACATTTTGGCAAAAATATTGGTTTTTCTCTGTAAGAAAATTGCTTTAAAAAGTTTTACGGAAAAATTATTATTTTTATATAAAGTTATACTTAATTTAAAATTTGGCTTATAAATGATCTACGTCCCGGGACGTCCACTCCAGAAATGTAACATTTTGGACAAAAATATTGGTTTTTCCTCTGTAAAACAATTTTTTAAAAAAGTTTTAGGCAAAAACTAATAACGTTTATGATAATGGAATCCTATTAAATAATAAATCAACTAATATGAGTGGACCACAAAAAGAATTTAAGGAATGCCGTGAAAAATCATATATTTTTTAAAATTTTTATGGGGTTAAAAAAGTGTTGTCAATGTTAAAATCGGTTGAAATGTTGAAAAATTTCGTGAAAATTATTTATTTTCTATGATAAATAAACGTAAGTTATAACTTTTAAACTACGTTTAAATAATATAAAGGAAAATTTCAAAGAAAATCCAAAAAAGCATTTTTTAACAAAAAAATTAAAAATTTAACACCTCAAAAAAAAATTAAAAATTATATGGTCAAAAAGAGAATTTAATACGCTTTAAAATAAAATATCACAGACCCCCTTTTTATTTAAAAAAATGTTCCATTTTCCCCCTGCCTCTATTATGCCCCCTAAACCTATTAAATATATACCAAAAAAATATTTGGGTTGTGTTATTTACGTGTTCCGCATTTTAATATTGATATCTTAAGTCGCTCAATAAAATGGGTAGAGGGACTTTAAACACGTACTGTATAGTTAATGATAATGTTTATAGGTAGTAATAGTGCTCCATTTAATTTTCATTTGTTTTTCATACCTTACTGAAGAATAATGTTTTAGAAACCACTATTATTATGTATAAAATAAAACTACTAAAACTACTTAACTTTAATTTTAACAAAATGATGGCGTTTAGTCCGATATTTATTTTTTAATTGTCTTAAACATTCTAATTGAATTTTAATTCAATAAATGTACATATATTCATTAAAAACCGCATTATTCTTTAAAACCGACTTTTGTCCCTTCAAAACATGATAATCAGTGATCAGATTTTTTTAACAGGTTCGCATTAAGGAAAACAAAATTTTATTTAAAGTAACAAAAATACATTATTATTATTATGTAATTCTTGTTTGTTTTATTTTAAAGTAAGACAATTCATTTAATTTTGCTCTTTTGTTTATTTGTATTATTTTAAATATTCCTGTACAATCAAACTAATTTAAAAACCTACACCCAAATAAAATAAAAAGTAAAACAAAAACAGTGTGCACATAAATATGTTTTTTCTTTTTTTAAGATAAGCGAACATGTTCCAATATTCGGTGTCGTTTCTAGGTTGTTAAATATAAAATAAAAATTAATCCACTTATTAAAATGTAACCAATTTTTAACTAACTTTTTTTTCAATATTACTTTCCTTTTATATAGAAAAAAAAAAGATTTCCGTAAAAAAATCTGTCTGTCGGTCTATCTCTCTGAAAGGTAAATTTGTGACTACGATAATTCAAGAACGCTTTGAGATAAGGACCATAGGTTCCTTATCCAAAGTTTTAGACTTTTTTGATTGTTTTTGATAAAAAGCGGGATCGGATGAAATGGGGTAAAACTATTAATCTTTTTTTTTTTCAAATTTTTTCGTTTTTTGAATAAATAAATCCTTAAAAATACAAATTTTAAAAAACAGTATATTTTGTTTTAGTGAACCAATAAAACATGCAGTGATTAATATCTAAAGCGCCTCCCAGAGGTTCGCATAACTAGCATAATACTTAACATACGGTGCCGTGATTGGCTTGATGTGCCGTCATGTGTACGCAGGCTTTTAACTTTATGTTAGGCTCGCATATACGAATTAGACCGAGTTGCGGAAATCGCAACAGAATTGATATAATCTATCCTTTTGTCACGCTCTCGCAAATTCTTTTGTCGGCAGCAGTTTCTTTTAATCACAACAGTTTTTCTTTGTTATTTTGTATAACTAAAAATCATTAATCGTTTACTAACGGTCCTTGTTAGAGTTATATTTATTTTAAAAGAAGATGCTCTCTCAATAAAACAAGCAAAAAATATATTACAACTGGATAATATAGAGATGGAATACAATACTGGAACAATTGGGACAAAATTCGATGCAAACTAAACAACATTTTAGAGAGAAATCAATAATTGCAAATAATCAATAATATTTATAAGAAAATTTAACAAGAGAAAAAGCCACTTGAGTTGAAAATACACTAATAAATAAATTGCTTCTTTGCACCGCTTACATCGGTAGACATGGAAAGGTAATTATCTTTACATAAATAGATTTTTAATATAAAAAAAAATGCAAAAACAAAATAGAAAAAAATTAAATTATTTACTTTTAAATTAAAATACTAGAATAATTTCTTACTTAACGCTTTTATTTACTATAGTAATACCAAAAACAATATCTCTATATAATGCAAGTAATGTTGTTAGTAAATACTATAAATCACGTTTTCCTTAATGCGGACCTGTTAAAAAATCCAAAGTCCGAGCACTGCTGATAATTGATCATTGTGCTGCAGGGTGATTCTTCATTTAAAGCTAAGCAAAAAAGTATTCTTCAACGAAACACCTAAATTTAATATTAACGGAGTAAATGTCTTTTAAAAAGTAACACGATCTTAAAAAAATTATATCAAACTCTGTAAAAAATGCAATAGCTAGTAAAATTATTACAGGATCAACCCAGATAAAAAAATAAACATACATTTTATTTTTTTATTGATTTGTTTATTTATTAATATTATATTTTAGTTTTATTTATTGTTAGAAGGCGTCGGAAATAAAATATAATTCTCTTCTCATTTTATAAGTTTATTATCCAATTACTAAAATATTGTATTCAATCCAATCAACTGAGAGCTAACTTTAATATTTCGATGAGTACCGCTAACTATAGTTACTATAGTACTGCCCTCCTAAAGAGGAACGCGGCATGTACACCTGACACGTACGGATTTCGAGCTTAGGATTATTTTACTACGGAGAATAACGGTATGTACCAATCCTAAGGAAATAAGCGGTAAGTGCACCGTCGAAGTTACTTGCCGCGTTTTTCTATGTAACATTTTGTTTTGGGAAGAGAAACATAATAAAGCAAATATAAAATAATGCAAAATTATGGGTATTTAGACAAATTCAGACAATTCAGACAAAATTAATAGATAGATTTAATTATTTTATTTTATTTATTTTATTTCTTCGAACTTAATACAAAGTCGTGAAGAGCCCAAATAAGCTTTAGGCTTGTCCTGGGGGCTCTCCACTAATTTTGATAACAAATTAAGCCAAAACAGAGTAGAAAATACATATATTGTTTATAAAGAAATATACATTTCTTATAACAAGACAAAATTAACATTATTATAAAATATTGATCAATCAATAAACAAATAAATAAAAAGAAATTCAAATATATATTGTTTAATAGTAGAGATATCTACTTTTAAGTAGATATATATTTAAAAATATAATTAAATAATAATATAATATAAAAAGTGCTAAAAAAAGATAATTTAACTATAAATATAATATAATATAATATAATATAATATAGGTAAAGGTATCAAAAATTTATAGTACAGAAAATAAAAAAAATATTTTATGTTATAGTTTATTTAATTATTAAAATAAATAATAACTTACACCATCTTCTAAGTTAAGATTTTCAGGAAAACTTGAACCGGTTGATTTAAAGACACAAGAAAAAACTCTTCAGATGACATAGTTTTAAAAAATATATATTCACTTGCACGCACAAAAGAATAATACCTTCAATTAAATTTTATTTTAAATATAGATACCAGAAATTAACAGTTTTTTTAATACCTAAAAAGCATATAGTTTACTTAGGTATTATTTCGTTTATTAAAAAATTAAAATCCATGCCAAACTTTTACCTAGAAAGAACGCGGCAAGTAACTTCGACGCTGCACTTACCGCTTATTTCCTTAGGATTGGTACATACCGTTATTAAATAAGTTAAGAATTGACAGTCTATAAAAATATATACTGCACGTTTTTCGGTTAATAACCGAAAAATATATATAAGAAAGTTATCTATCTGTCGTTAAAATCAAATGGACAGGAAACAGTGAATAGTACCATTTCATCCTTTTTGTGAATCATCAGCACTGTGTATCCTGTATGTTGCTAATATTCAAATAAAACGTTAGATAGATATAAAAGCATGGTGCCATCTATTGATGTGGTCACTGTTATCTGTTCACATAACTCTTCTTAACCGGCTAAAGGTTCATATAATGGTTTAGGTCCGTGGCATTTTGAATGCACGTTACTGTACACCCTAAACTGTGGCGATTTGCCTTTTGGGAACAAGTGAACAGATAACAGTGACCACATCAATAGATGGCACCATGCTTTTATATCTATCTAACGTTTTATTTGAATATTAGCAACATACAGGATACACAGTGCTGATGATTCACAAAAAGGATGAAATGGTACTATTCACTGTTTCCTGTCCATTTGATTTTAACGACAGATAGATAACTTTCTTACATACCGTTATTCTCCGTAGTAAAATAATGCTAAGGTAGAAATCCGTACGTGTCAGGTGTACATGCCGCGTTCCTCTTTAGGAGGGCAGAGTACTCTATAGAGTAGACTGAGCCTTTGTCACGTCTCACTAGAAGTAATATAAACTTCTTTTATAAAAAATACAGAAGTAATTTATACACTAGAAATTCCCATTTTTGAAATCACAAAATACAAAATTTACTACATTTTGCCCGTGCCTACAATAAATTATCAAACAATAATAACTAGCTCACGTTATGCGCTAGAATCCGAATCAGATATAGTCCGATATCTGTGATAAGGCTGGAACCATATTCCTTTGAACAAATGGGAAAAGGCTCTATCACAACGCTCTCTGTGAAAGGAACATTTTAAAACAAAATAATTTTATTAACTGTTCCTACTATCAAATTCCAATCAAACCAATATTGGAATATATACCAGAAATTAACCAATACGTCGGAGCTTTTCCTGTAGAAACAGTATTTAAATCGAACTGCCAACAAATTTGGACAACGCAAAAGGTCACTGGAACGCTGCTATTCAACAATAAGCACAATTGTCAGTACTACATCAATAACACTGGTCGACAAATCTGAAGATTTCTCTAACTGAGATTCCAGAAACAGGTTTATACTAATTTAAAAAAAATAAATAATTTTTTTTTTCCGAAAAAAGTCTCTTTTTTCGTTTAACGAAAAATAAATTGAAAAAAAAAAAATAAAAAAATGTTTTAACCCCATTTTACCCCCTTACCCCACCCCGATTTTTATCAAAAAAAAAAAAATACTAGCCACACAAAAAAAAGTCAATAGTTTTTTTTCCTATGTATTTTGAGGCGCTGAATCCGAATTTGAAGTCAAAATAGCACCTTATTCAATTAGTTTTCCAGGTGACGTGCTATTTTGACCTCAAATTTGGATCCAGCGCCTTAAAAGACATAGGAATACAATCTCCGAAACAATTGAATTGTTTCAGAGATTGTATTAAATGTCTTTTGAGGCGCTGGATCCGAATTTGAGGTCAAAATAGTACATCACCGGGAAAACTAATTGGATAAGGTGCTATTTTGACTTCAAATTCGGATTCAGGGCCTCAAAATACATAGGAAAAAAGACTATTGACCTTTTTTTGTGTGGCTAGGATATTTTTTTTTTATAAAAATCAGGGTGGAGTAAGGGGGTAAAATGGGTATAAAACTTTTTTTTATTTTTTTTTTCAATTTATTTTTTTTTATTTATTTATTTATTTTTATTTTTATTTTAATATACCTATAGGAGAAAGTATTATCTTGTTGGCAGCAGTTTTTTTCTTAGTGGAACTTGCAGAGATATGTTTAAACCTATTTTTCTCGAAAATTATTGGCCTTTGATCAAAAGGTCCAATATATTTTTTACGTAAAATGAATCAATAAATATTAATTTTTTATCAAAATTGTAAAATTCTTAAACATAAATTTTGTTGGAGAAATATATTACAGAGACACTTTAGAACGCATGCCTCTGACATACACACAATTGTACTTTTGGGTTAGTAGGGGAATAAATAACTTATATTACCACTATTAACCGTACTAAATTTTAATGTGATAAGTCAAAGCATTTTCTTGTAATTACACAAAATCAGTTTTCCTAATTTTAACTTTTATTATGATATCAAAAAATTTGAGGGTGATGGAGACAAACGTCCTTCGGATTTGGATTTAGCATCCCAAAATTAGTATAAACCTATTTCTGGAATCTCAGTTAGAGAAATCTTCAGATTTGTGGACCAGTGTAATCAGCAATTATCATTTAATAATAATGCTACAGGACAACCGCTGGTATTGGAAAACTTCCGCGTCGATCTCAGCCATCCTACACAAAAACTGGATCAACACAGCCTTAATTTAAAGCCAATATTTTTATTAAAACTAAATAAAGCGGAAGGAATAGTAAAAATCCTCCAGGAAGAAACAGCCAACACCTTGCACCTATCGAGAACCCTGATCCTGTACGTGCTTGTCATTGCTGCAGTAATTTTCATCGTAATAAAATATTTTAAGAAAAAAGAAAATTTCAACCCCCCACAAAATCTACACAGCATGAACCCAAAGGACACTAGAGTTTAGAGTCTCTCCGGAGTTTCGACTTAGGGATGGAGAAGTTACATCTATATATTTGCCTGGATACAAGTTCCTGTTACGCTGCCTCAGCATAATCTATTTTATATTCTTACATTTTTTATCTTGTCAACTCACTCTACGATTTGAAACCAAGCTGTTAACATAATTATTTTCTTTTGTAGTTTTTATCCATAAATCAATTTTCAAAAACTAATTTTCGTTTATCGAACATATAAGTTACATAAATAAGTTCACAAGAATACAAAGAATAAAAAAGTCATACATAGACCACATTTTTGTTAGAAGCAAATCAGATATAAAAACTAATACTTTGCCAGTCATAATAAAATCTAATATAATGGATCATTTTACGACATTGCTTCTGGTTGTTTTCCCTACTTCGAATAGAACAATTAAAAATAAATCCACTTATTATAAAAAAAAAATAATAACGAGCTTCTGAACCAAATTAAAAACACTACTTGGGACAATGTTTATAGTACGCAAAATATTAATGATGCAATTAACTTATTTCTGAAACTAATTTTTTTGGCTATAGAAAACTCTACCGAAGTCCTTCATGTTAAACATAAAAAAAGAACTCCGTGGATAATGTTAAGAATTCGCTTATTTTTCATTTCGTTATTTTCTAGTTTTAGTAATTAATATTTTTTATTTCGCGGTAGCGCAAATAACTGTCGCGAAAGTAGTTTAGTTTTAAATTTTAGTATCATTAGGTTGGTAGCATTGTTCCGGTAGAATTCGAATCGTTCGTTTCGCTCGTATCGGAGTTATCTCGATTTGTGACAGTGCGTTACAAATTTCGGTTAAAGTTAACTTCAGGCTAAATCTGTGCCTTATTTCGTGTCGTTGTGTAAATAAAAACCTAACATCCTAAACCTATCCGCATCTATGTGCTGAAATCAACATCATCAAGGTAGCTACCACTCATCGAGGGTCCACATCAAAAACCGTAAGTACATAGATTCCTTATTTCCCTAACTTCATAAACATTTTGGAATGCAGTCCATTCGTAATAGTTAATGTTCAAACAGATGCCCTTGTTAAATCTATAAATACTAAAGATAAACTTTATATATATATATATATATATTTTTTAATTTTCTAATAGTGATAATATTAAAAAACTTATATATTAACTACAGGAATATGTTGTCTAATCTGATAAAGAAAATATTAATTATTATAGGAACAAAATCGAACAAGATAAGTCATCAAGTAAGTGTTTATGGGAAACGGTTAAGGAAATTAATGGCAACAAAAAGAAAAATAACAGTGACCATTTATCACAGATAAAAAATGAAAACGGAGTCATTATTACTGATTCAAAAGGTATTGCAGATTATTTTAATAGAACATATGCCGAAATGGGAAAAAATCTTTCTAAAAAAATTAAAATTGACAAAAAAATTAAAATAGCAACAAAAAGGGTAAATAATTCAATTTATTTTCGTAAAACAAATAAAACAGAAATAAAAGAAGTGATAAATGCTTAAAAAATAAAAAATCTCCTGGACATGACAATATATCAGTGGAATTAATGTAATCTCAGATTATATAACAGAACCACTAGAGTTTATAATTAACAAAATGTTTGCCACCAGTATATTTCCTAAAGTTTAAAATACTCTCTGAAATGCAGTTTGGATTCCAGGAGGGAAAATCGACTGAAGATGCGTTAAAATTTGTTACCTCAAAAATTTATAAAAATCTTGACAAAGGGTTTTTGTCCTTAGGTTTATTTTTAGATCTAGAGAAAGCATTTGATATAGTAAGCTATGCGTCACTAACAGAAGCCTTAGAACAACTAGGTATAAGAGGCATTGCTCTAGATCTAATAAAATCCTATTTGACAAATCGAACCCAGTGTGTTAAAATAAATGGTATAGTCACAGATACGAAAAAGTTACTTTTGGTGTCCCACAAGGAACTGTTTTAGGACCAATACTTTTTATTTGTTATCTTAACAACCTGTTTTTACTTAATGTAAACGGAATAATAGTTAATTTCGCAGATGATACTGTTATTATATATAAAGGTAAACACTGGGAATATCTCAGGCATTTATTGGAGCAGGATTTAATTATGATAAAAAACTGGTTTGATTTTTAAAGTAATTATTATAGGTATTTTCGATCATGCGCATTTTGGCAGAAGAAAACCAAGCATTAAAATTAGGTTAGGTTAGTTTGCCGTGAAGCAAAAGTTCTTTGAAAAATGTCAAGATGTAACTAGTGAGTCGTTCGTGAAAGATGTCGGTATCTTTTAAAATCGTCGTTTAATATTCGAAAAGTTGTTAAAAATGTTTGTCGTAAAACCTATTCGTGGTAGCAAAATATTATCGTTTCCAAGCACCATTTTTATCCTTACTACATCATCATCAAGAAGAATCCAGCCATGTGCACAGGAACATCAAAGCATCAAACCCAAGATTAGTGAAATCCCTATTTATCGCTTCTACCCTTATTTACAACCTCCTACGCAGTCCACTATCGCTCGTTTCGTTTTCCTTAGTTTAAAGTCGTTATAAGCCAGGTTGGAGAGTTATCCAAGGCATATTTTTTGTATCTAACCTGGACATAGAGCATTTCTCTAGATCTAATAAACTCCTATTTGACAAATCGAACCCAATGTGTCATGTGTGATCTGTCTAAAGCGTTCAATTGCGTTCCAAGTGATCTGTTTGAGAAAATTTTATACGCCTATAACTTTTTTAATTTGGCATCAGAAAAGACTCCGAAACGGGCCCTTACTTTTTGTTAATATATATATATCAATGATTTACCCATATATCGATTTGATAGAGGATCAGCAACGGGTCGAGAATAGCTTTGAAAATAGTTTAATAAATGAGTCACTTGAGGAAGAGGGCTTTGTAATTTTCGCCAACGATACGGCGAAGATCTGCAAAAACGCTAATTTTGGTTTATTGCGTGACTTAATAGAGGACGGACAGACAAATATTGGCCGTTAGTTTTTAAGCAACAAACTTACATTAAATTTGGATAAAACCGAAATCTTCTACTTTTCTTTAAGGTTACATTTACATTTACATTTTGTTTAACCTCGTACTATTCTACTTAATTAAGCATCCCCTAAGTCCAGGACTTGTGTGGGCTAGTAGTAGAGGGAACCACCGGCTTTAATTGACTTTCGAACCAATTTATAGGGAGTGTCCGCTTCACTTACGCCTTCTCCAAATTTCAATTATTAATTAACTGAAAAAGGCAAATCGCGCCGCCGGTGAGAATCGAACTCACGCTATTTGTGTAGTAACCTTGCCAAGTACGACGCGGTAGTCCACTACACCAATCCTCCCATCTACACCAATCCTCCCATCTACACCAATCTCATACCTAATTTAGCAAACAGCGTTAAATTCTTGGGTGTAAAATTAGACACAGGTCTAACTTGGGCTGATCACACCTCAGCTGTCTCTTCAAATGTATCTAAATATGTATTTGTACTGCGCAGGCTTAAAGACATTGTCTCAAACCATGTTTTACTATTGGCTTTTCATTCACTAGTCTTATGCCCTTCTGGTATGGGGTCACTCACCTAATACAGAGAATGTATTTAAAATACAAAGACGCATATAAGAATCACAAAAAATCTCCCATATCAAGCTGACTGCAAGCAGGCTTTTATAGACCTTAACATCCTTACCCTCCCAAGTCTTTATATCTGTCAGTCTCTCACATATGTTAAGGAAAATATTAACTCGTATGAAACTAGGCTAAATCGCAATAATCTAGTTACCAGGAGCAATTTAAATTTACACTTTAATCTACACAGAATAAACAGAACCCGCAATGTCTACAATTACTGGGGTCCTACACTTTATAACAAACTGCCACTATCTATGCGTAACTTAACATTAAATAAATTTAAAAGAGCTGTTAAATCCTTCCTAATAAGCAAATGTTTTTATTCTATCTCAGAATACGCTTTATTCAATTTTAATAATCTCGATACAAGTCAATATATGACCTGATGTAATATCATGATATGTTGCCCCAGTTTTAAACATTTTGAACATCTTGAACATTTCTTTTATTTTATAAGCCTTAGGCAATATTTACAAAGTTTAATTTTAAAACTAAAAAGTTACATAAGCATCAACAAATTCTAAATTCTAAATAAATGGTATAGTAGTCAGCAGATACGAAAAAGTCACGTTTGGTGTCCCACAAGGAACTGTTTTAGGACCAATACTTTTAATTTTTTATCTTAACAACCTGTTTTTACTTAATTTAAACGGAATAATAGTAAGTTTCGCAAATGATACTGTTATTATATATAAAGGTAAAAACTGGGAATATCTCAGGTATATATTGGAGCAGGATTTAATTGTGATAAAAAAATGGTTTGATACAAAACTTCTTACTATAAATCTCGAAAAAACAATATATGTTCATATATGTAAATTCTGTAAATAAACCTCACTTTAATATTCTTAAAATTAATATAAGACACAAAAACAATTCATCAAGCTACTAGTGTAAAATATCTAGGTATTTATATTGATTCTAATTGGAAATGGAACACACATACTGATAACTTAACGTGGAGTATACAGGGTGATCAGTAACTGCCATGCCAACATTTAAGAGGTAATTCTTCATCCAAAAATATGAAAAAAAGTTTCTATAAAGTTTGGTCCCGAAATGACCCTAAGGTAGCTACGGCCCTTCGAAGTTGACATATGGAATGGGGAACAAAAAAAGCATCAATTAAAACTAATATTAAAGGAGTAATAGCCTTTTAAAAAGAAACGTTTTTGGTGGCACAAAATGTTACTTCCTCTTAATTGCATTTTTTTTTTGAAGACGGTTGCACCTACAGTATTACACTATACGACATTTTTTATGTATTTTTACTTAAGAAATTCATATTTTTTACAAAAAATCCAAAAAAAGTACACATAAAAAAGTTTGGGGCAAAAATGTGTTAGGCCTAATACATTCGGTCTAGGGACGCCTCTGGATAAAATAAAAAAATATTAACATAAAATTGTTGCCCTTATTAATACTAGTATACATGCAAAAGCTCGTCGCTCTAGCTTAAAGGGTACCAGAGTTATTAATTAAAAACCTCATTTTTATTACAATTTTAAAGGGCTGTAGCTCCCTTAGGGCTCATTTGCGGACCAACCTTTATAGGAACTTTTTTGATATTTTTGGATGCAGAATCACCTCTTAAATTTTGGCATGGCAGTTATTGATCACCCTAATAATAATAACTGAAAAAATGTTGAGAATATATAGAAGAGAATACTAAAAACTATGCTTCATAAAAGTTTGAGATACCCTAGAGAACTAGTTTTTAAAGATTCTAAAATGCTTGATATACTTCAATTATTTTTTTCTGGTATATGTACACATAAATTCAAGGACAAACACTTACTTTGAATGCAAGTACAACATAATACTAGACAAAATTTTTACGTCCAACCTAAGATGAGGTTAACTTTTGGCCAACGAAGTTACTACTTTTTAGGTCCCAGTCTTGCCAGTGGAAATCCAAAATGCACTTTCTTTAAAAATCTTCAAAAAAAACTTAATACATTTGTACCACTTGAGTCAGCAAGAAGTACATAGGATAATAAATAGATAGTAAACATTCGTTTGGACTTTTAGATTATTTTATTTATTATCTATAAGATATTAACTGCTTGTCCCTAGCAAGAACCGCCGATGCTAACGATAGGCCCTAACCTCGGGACAAGCATGAGAGCCGAGCATCTAACGCCAGCCTTGGCCCAGGCTTTATTGAGACTTGGCTTTATATTGGGTCAGGTCTGGCAACCGATGTCCAGCCAGGAAGAAAAATGGCGCAAGTTTTTCGCGCCATCGGCATCAAGTAATTTATGTAAAAATATGTTTGTTAAGAAAATATTATTAAATCTACAGTCGTTATAACTTTTGATATTGATTTTACAATGGAAAGTTAGTTTATGTGATATATTTTAGTGGATGAATCTGGATTAGAGTCTATATGTTCTTGAGGTTATGATAGAAGAAATTTTTATTTATTTGAAGAAATTATAACACTTGTATCTGATCAAAAAGGACGATAGTTCAAGACCATAAGTGACCAAAAGGTCATAATTAATGAAGAGAAGAAGACGAAGAAGATGTCTAGCCAGCATCCAAAGCCAGTCCTTTCCAGATTACTGATCGTGTTGTGTACTTATCTGAAGTTTGGCTTGAGGAGGCCCCTATAATAACTATAAACTTAAATAACTATACACTTTCAAGTCAATTTTGTAAAAATGAAAAAATACATGGTGGTGTAGCCATTTTTGTCAGAAATTACACTAATTGCAAAACCATAGACACTGACAAATTCTCAACCAAACTTTATGCAGTTTTGTGCAACCTACATTGAAATTATAAAAACACTAGTTATAACAGTTTATAGATCTCCAGATGGGGACTTTAAATTATTTTAAAAATATCACAATTCTTGGCGTTTTCAGTGTTGACTTCTAAGGAAGTTCAACAAATCTAGATGACCTAGTGCACTTAATTTTAATCTTAATATTTTAATTTCAGATTATACCAGGGTAACAAAGGATTCTTCTAGGTTCATTGACAATATACTAACCAATATGAATGATGGGTTGTCGATCCATGTTTGTCTGATCATAAGGGTCAGTACCTGAATATGAAAACTAATAACAAAATTGAACAAAACCTGTATGTGGAAGAAATATCACAATTGTATTTTGCCCGATACTATTTTTTTTGGGTCATAATCTGATTCTTTTAAAAATATGTACAAAAACGTGACAGTTGAGAGACCATAGTCTATAGATTAGGTTATAGTTTTGGAGCTACATAGCTGTGTGTACACTGAAATAATGCGTAAACAAAATGTAAAATTGGGTGACACACATTCACGCACATCTCTACTCACACACATCTCTACTAACACACATCTCTACTCATACACGTCTCCACTCACACACACCTCTACACCTATACCTGTATTACTATAATTGTGGGGACATCGGATTTTTACGTATATTATGTGGACCTCGAATCTGGAAACGTAGTATTGTAGATCTGATTCTGCTGATTTTATAGCTACCTGTAAATTTTCGATACACTCCAAAAAAACCTCTTACAATTGAAAAATTAATTAATAAAAGTCCCCACAAGTGTGTAAAAATGTCCTCACAATATTTGTAAACTTTAGGTGTGTATGTATGCCCCCACAATATAATTAAATATCCGGTGTGTATATATGTCCTCACAATAGAGGTAAACTTCAGGTGTGTATACATGACCCCTCAATTTAATAAAATATCATGTGTGTATATCTGTCCCCACAATATGCTTAAAGCTCAGGCGTGTATAAAATATTTCCCGCATTTTTTAAAATAAAATTTGTTATACTTAGAGTCTATAAATATGAGTAGAACTTATTTAGAAAATCAGTTGTCCAAGTGATTTTTTCCAGTAAACATCACGTTGGGTAAAAATAGGTAAAGGTAAGTAATAGTCTCTATGTGTTTCCTTGTATCCTGACCCAAATATCAAGCCAATCTTATTCATTTTTTTGGGTAACTGTAGCCATGCATTTTGTTAGTTTTATACTCCTAATAGACTTAGGCCTTTTCAGATTATCGTTATTTCTTTATTTCTAGTTGCATCAGATCGTATACGTATTTGTTTTGGGAACGGGAGATTTAACCAAAAATTTTACTGTGAAAAAAATACCCCTAAAATATTTCTGCTAAAAAATATTAAAGAGAAATAAAAATAGCGAAAACTCTAACCGCGCAAACTTTTAATAGAGAAATACAATTACCGAGAAATAGCTATTTTCCTTAAAAGTGCGGAAAGAGGCTTTCCGCACTCGATTGCTACGCGTCGTTCAGGCAAGCAATCGAGTGTGGAAAAGCCTCTTTACGCATGCATTAGGAAAAATATTTTTCCTAAAAGTCCAAATCTTTTTAAAAAACTATCTACCTCTACTTATTATTTTGTACGAAATGTTCTATAGATATAATTTAACAATATTTATTGGTTACCCAAAAGGCTATCGACCGAGGTCTTTCTGCCTTCTAAAGATATATTTAATTAAATAACCCCCTTTTTTTGTTTGCATAAATAATAGCTATTAATATAATAGTAGTACCTAATAACAGTAAAAGGTGGGAATTATTATAATTCACTTAAAACAAAAAAGTTATGGGGGGTAAAACTTTTTTAAACATTATAAAAATATATAATTTTCAATTTTTTTTTAATTCTTTCGTTTTTGGAAAAAAGAATGTTTAAACCTAAATAAAAATCGAAAAAACTATCTCAAAAAGTTTTTTTTTTAATTTTTCCTTTTTGTTAAAAAATAAAAATTTTAAGGAGTTAGGGACCCACCTTTTACTTTACAAACCTAGCTATTAATATAATAGTAGTACCTAATAACAGTAAAAGGTGGGTATTATTATAATTCACTTAAAACAAAAAAGTTATGGGGGTAAAACTTTTTTAAACATTATAAAAATATATAATTTTCAATTTTTTTTAATTCTTTCGTTTTTGGAAAAAAAAATGTTTAAACCTAAATAAAAATCGAAAAAACTATCTCAAAAAGTGTTTTTTTAATTTTTCCTTTTTGTTAAAAAATAAAAATTTTAAGGGGTTAGGGACCCACCTTCCACTTTACAATCAGCTCGCTGCGTTCAACATTTTTAGTTGATCAGTTTTATGTTTGTTTTTTTATTTTTAATGTAGCCATTTTCATGAGTTTTTATGTAGTCATTTTGAATTTTCCAGTGGCATATTTTTTAAAAGTCTTAATTATTAAATTAAAACTGCCACCTCATATAGAAGAAAATTTTCGCATACTTTATTTTTCTAAGTGCAAGTTTTCGCATCTACCCGTTTCAGGTTTTTAAAAAAGCTTATTTTATTTTAACTTAATATAGAATTTAAAAATATATATATATATATATATACAGCCTGTTCCAGAACTCGCGTACCGAAATTTAAGAGGTGATTCTACATCCAAAAATATGAAAAAAAGTTTCTATAAAGGTTGGTCCGGAAATGAGCCCTAAGGGAGCTACGGCCCTTCGAAGATGACGTATTGAATGGGGAACAAAAAAAAGCACCAATAAAATTTTAATGCTGCAGGGTGATTCTTCATTTAAAACTGAGAAAAAAAGTATTATACACCAAAACACCTAAATTTAATACTAAAGGAGTAATAGCCTTTTAAAAAGTAACGTTTTTGGTGGCACAAAATGTTACTTTCTCTTAATTGCATTTTTTTTTGATAACGGTTGCTCCTACAGTGTTACACTATATGATATTTTATATGTATTTTTACTCTAGAAATCTATATTTTTTACAACAAATCCAAAAAACATACACATAGAAAAGTTTGGGGCAAAAATGTTTTAAGCCTCATATATTTTGTCCGTCTGGGCACGCCTCTGGATAAATTAAAAAAATAAATTAACATAAACTTATTGCCCTTATTAATACTAGTATACATGCAAAAGCTCGCCGCTCTAGCTTAAACGGTACCCGAGTTATTAATTAAAAACCTTATTTTTATTACAATTTTAAAGGGCCCTAAATCCCTTAGGGCTCATTTCCGGACCAACCTTTATAGAAACTTTTTTTATATTTTTGGATCTAGAATCACCTCTTAAATTTTGGCATGCCAGTTATGGATCACCCTGTATATATATATATATATTCTGGTGAGTTTTGCTGATGACTCCAACTATCTTGTCAAATCAGATACACAAAATATTATTTCAAAAACAGAAACTCTTTTTACCATTGTTAAAAACTGGTTGAAACAAAATAAATTACTTTTAAATGAAGATAAAACTAACTTTATGTGTTTTAAATTAAAAAATCAACCCAGATCAAAAATGGTATTAAATTTTAAAGAGAGGGAGTTATCACAAAGCCTAAAGTTTCTGGGTCTCCATATTGACGCAAACCTAAGTTGGGGTACACATGTGGGTCATTTATTAATCAAATTAAACAGAGTTTCCTACTCACTCCTTGTGCTGAGGAATTATTTAGACATTAACACTCTTAAAGTGGTATATTTCTCAAATTTTGAAAGTTTATTAAGGTATGGTATTATTTTCTGGGGAAAGTGCTCAGACATTGAATCTATTTTAGTATCACAGAAAAGAGCGTTAAGAAATATTTTTAAATTAAACTTTAGAGAAACCTGCAGAGGTAAATTTAAGTCAAACAATATCCTTACTGTTATAGGCCTATATGTATATGAGTCAGTTATGTTCTTAATTAAAAATAAAAATTTATTTGAATCAGTTAAAAGCAACTCTACCAGAATACTGGACTATTATATACCAAAGCACAGATTAACAATTTATGAAAGGGGTTCCTTTTATTCATCAATACAATTTTTTAATAAATTACCCTCTGATTTAAAGAAAATAAAACATAACCAACGAATATTTAAAAAACAACTTTTTAAGTATGTATGCAGCGTCGAGCCATACACATTAAATGAGTTTTTACATACTAAGTTAAAAATGATAGTTGACCTCATTTGCGGTCTTTGAAGCTAGTGAGACGCCATTCTCTAAGTGCTACCTTTTGAAATGATCTCTACTACTGCTTTCAGATTATTTTAAAATATGACTACATTTCTCTAAATGTTCTTTTAAATGTGCTGTTGTATATTGTATCAATGTCATGTTGTAACTGGATATTTCTTGGAAATTAAATTATTTATTTATTTATTTATTTATTAAATCATATTAAAACTTGTATTTTGTTTTATTTCATATCAATAATATTGATTGTTTCAGCAAAAATATGTACACAAGATAAATCAAAATATAACAAATTTTAAACCTCGTCCCCACAAAAATTTATACACACAATGCCAAATTTCTAAATTTTAAATAAGATATTGTATGAAATTTAATTGCATTTTTCGTCCCCACAATGTTACACACACACACAAAATAATTTAATTATAAAATTTATTTATTTTTTACAGAGGGAGCCACATGCTTAAACTACAACTAGTCCCAAGTATAGTAAAACCTAAAATTTTAATACACCAAATATTTAAAAGTATTGTGGGGTCATTTAAAAAACTACTTTTTTCCTATTATACTTATTTATGGTTGATAAAATTAATATTATTTAGAGAAACTTTCTATCTAAGAAATTTTCAAAATAGTTTAAAAATAAGGAAGCTGTGGCTAAAGATACTTGTAGGGAAGTGTGTTAGTCCCCACAAGTACAAAGGTCCCTACAGTCCTGGTTTAATTCAGGCGAAAATCCCCACAAGGGTGGTCTTAAAAACACTCAAACACATCTCTACTCACATACAACTCTACTCAAATACAACTCTACTCACATACAACTCTACTCATTGTCTTTAACGTCGGTTGACTTTGAGGTTTATTTAATAAGAATTAGGATACCATGGCGAAACAAAGCACCAATTTAAATTAATTTAATATTTTTTTGTATAATTCAGCTTATAAGTTTGTTTATTACAAATAAAATTTATTACGAAGTAATAGGGAATAAATAAAAAAAATTGCAATAAACAAACTTATAATCTGATTTACGGAAAACATATTAAATTAATTTAGTTAGTGCCTTGTACCGCCATGACATCCTAGTTGTTATCAAATAAATATTAAAGTCAATCGACGTTAATGACAATGACAATGAGTTGTGTGTGAGTAGAGATATGTGTGAGTAAAGATGTGTTTGAGTAGAGTTGTGTGTGGGTAAAGATTAGAGAGCCTTAATGTAACGTTTCTTGTTAAGGAAAAGAGTGGATACAATAAAATCTGGTAAAAATGATTATTTGTTAGTTGGTAACTATGTTTTGGCATTAGATGTCACAAATTACAGGTGCGCACATTTTCAAAGAAAAGGTTTATTAAATTTTACTCTATTCCGGAAGAATATGGGTTCCATTTATTTAAAACTATATTTGGTAATAACAGAATCAAGAAAGATTATGATTAATCCAACTAAAGAACAAAAAAAGTTCAAAAATATGCGAGGTATGAAACAAGTCATCCCTGAACAAATTACGCTTTGTCAAAGTTTCGTGAAAGCCTTGTAATAGGTTCGTCAAAGATGGGTTAAAAAAAAACAAAGCTTTCACAAAGCTTTGACTAAGCTTTCACGAAGTTTTAGCAAATCTTTTGATACATCGATTTTGCGGTGATGCCAAACCGATTTCCATCAATTTCCACGCCGATTTCCACGATTTTCAATAAGAATATTTTAAATTTGGTAACAGGATCACAGAAAACTCTATAGATGCATACATTTTCCTAACAATAAAAAAGCTTTGTCAAAACATCGTTAAAACTTCGCTATATGGTATTAGGGTGGACCTTATATTTTTTTATTATCTTAAGATTTTTATTTAGGTGTAACTTCAAATTGCTTAAAATATGAGAGTGATTAAATTTCTCTGAGGGTGCTAATAGGGACCCTAAAATTTGTAAAATTACCATAAATCGTACAAAAATCGTTAAAATTTGTCTATAATTTTTGTATAAGTGAAAAATTTAAAGGTATTGAAATCCATTTTTTTCCTTTTGAGCATACAAATATATATGCCAAGTTTCAAAATGTTAAAAATATTCTAACCCTTGCCAAAAATCCGCCAAACTAAAATTGACGAATTTTTATTATAAATGTGAGTCAAACGGTAAACTTTTTCTAAAAATGTATCAGATCGGGTTAGAATCTTTTGATCATTCTAAAACATGATACATTATTTTGTATGCTCAAAAGAAAAAAAACAAGATGTCAAGCCGTTTAAATTTTTTTACTCAAACAAAATTACAGATAATGTTCAACGATTTTTTACGATTCATGGTAATTTCATGAATTTTATGCTCTCCATTAACACCCTTAGAGAAGTTTGATCACTCTCATATTTTTAGAATTTTCTAGTTACACCTAAATGAAAATTTTAAGATAATAGCAAAATATAAAGTCCACCCTAATACAGTATATTTACCAGCCACAGGTAGATAAATTCCTACACTTTTTTGCGTTCTATTTTAAGAAATCTAATTTTGTCATTTAAGACAAAATTTCTTCTCTTCCGAAAATTAAGGAAGTCTAAATATATATTATGTAGATACGAGGGGCATGTCACTCTCCATTTGCGGGACGAAATATCGCCTTTTACGTTAATCAGTATCACCCATATCGTCTCCAGATCGCCCGATATCGCCTCAATATCACCTCGATATCGCCTCTCCAATAAACAATGGTTCGGCGGCTGCCCAAAGGCCGACCGTCGGAATGCCGACGAAGCGTCGCACAGTGGTTTCAAAATGACTTTTTGGCGGAACTTTTTTGTTTTTTTTGTGCATTTTTTTAAATAGGTAATCATGGTTCTGCTAGGTTGTTGAAAACGGATCTGTCATTAAAAGTCAACAGTTCAAAATGGCGGATCCAGAGTAGAATCGATTTTTTAAAAATTTTGAACGATTTTTATGAAAATGATTATTGAGGATGATTAAGTATCGAGGAATATGGATTTAATATAATAAATCTAAAATTTTAAATGATATATGTGAAATAAGCACTTTTTGCAATTGGCCTTTTTGCACCATTGTATCAAAAAGTGACATTTTCTTGTACATTTTCAGATTTACGTGCAAAAAGTCCTTATAAAACAATATATAAAAAAGGCACATTGGTAATAGCTTTGCCTGGACAATTTTATTTAAAACATATTAATGATTTTTATATAATTTTGTATTCAATCTAATATAACTTTTGACCCAGATCGACCCCTCCAACAACTTTTGTGTTAAATTGTGTTATAATATATATAGTTTAAATTCCATAAGTAATATTCTCTACACAGCCTCGCCATTTATTAATAATATGACTTTTCCACAACCGTGCATGAAAAAATACAGTATAATTTTAAATGATATAAAGTTAATTAAAAAAAAATATTCAATGGGATCAAAAGTACTTTTCAATCCATCACCAAAATACACCCCTCATTACATTCACCCCCTTGGAACCACCCCAAGCTTTTTTTTAATAGCACCCGCATGGTTTTTTAGTATTTTTAAAAGAGTTTTATCATCACATTAAAACTCTGTATACCTTTCTTTTTAAATATTACCCATTATAAAAGAGATATAAAAAGAAACAAAACACCCAAAAATAAAGCTAATCCGTAGTTAGTTAATGACCAGAAAGACCTTGCAGATTTAATCCACTTTATTTCAGGTATCTGATTAACCCCCTTATTGTTTTAATCCAGACTTTGTTAATAAGCTTAATATTTTTTTTTTGTTTAAAAGCTTAAAAGCTTTTTTCTAGCATATAAGTAGTAGTAGTAAATTTTTGGGTTGGCCAAATCCGGACAACTAGGCCATTTCTGGCCCTTTTTCACTCCAGGCAATCCCAGCCATTTACTAATTTGAGTCCTCCTTGAACCTGCCCGTCCTTTTAATAAAGGTCAGGATATTGGCCCAGGGGAGATCTCTTAGTTCCTTTTGGTTGAGTCTTTGAGTTTCAAAGACTTGCAACCTGATCATGTCGTATCTGACACACTCGGTTAAGTAATGAGAGGATGTTTCATCCTCTCCGCACTCTGGGCATAGCGGACTCTCTAGAATCCGCATTGTTGCCAGGTGCTTCCTTAGCTTGCAGTGTCCCGTGAGGACCCCTACAAGTTTTCTGAGTGCAGTTCTTCATTTTTCCAGCAACCAGTCGGTCTTTGATTTGCTTGGGCCAGCCAGGAAGTCCCTAGCTTGCCGGCAATCATCGACCGCCTTCCATTGCTCCTTTAGCTTGGTATAAGCCCACTCATCCAGAGCGGTCTTTACTTGCTTCCTTGTAACACCTAATATAGGTTCCGGCCCCGTGCAGGCCATCCCTGATCCGAGTCTTGCAAGTTCATCTGCCTTCTCGTTTCCGGGAATTCCACTATGACCCTGTACCCATACCAGTTGAACGTTTTTGGTCCTTGCTAACTCTTCCAAGGCTTCTGAACACTCCCTGACTAGGAGTGACCTAGTGCTGGGATTGCACAATGCCTTTAGAGCGGCTTGACTGTCCGAGCAGATGTATATATCGTGCCCCCAATGCTGCCTCATTTCCCTGCAATTTTCCGCTTCCTGTATGGCATAGACCTCAGCTTGGAAGACAGTGGAAAAGCGGCCGAGTGTAAAACTCTTTTGCAAGTCCAGGTCCTCCACGAAGAGTCCTGCCCCAGAGCTTTGGATGCCTTCCATACGCGAGCCGTCTGTATAGCACACCAAAGCGTTTGGCGCAAATTGTATTTATTTCTTTTCCCATTCCTCCTTTGTCGGAATCCTGAGAGAGAAACTTCTATCGAACTTTAATCGGTCCTCTGCTTCAATTACTCTGATACTACTAATTGGGATATCCCTTTCAGAAATATCAGCGATTTTGCCATGACCGTAGTTCGCCTTCCCGCCCATCCAACTACCAGAGTCCCTAAGTCTGAGAAAGCTAGCCATTGCCTCCTTCTGGATCCAGATGGAGAGTGACGGCAGTCCCAGTAGGACCTCTAGAGCAGCTTGGGGTGTTGTCCTTATTACTCCGGTGATTCCAAGACTAGCTAGTCTTTGGATTTTTCCCAGGTTCTGAGAAATTGTGGTTTTCCTAACACTAGGCCACCAGAACACTGAACCATACTGGACTCTTGACCTTATGACCGCTGTGTAGATCCATCTAAGGACCTTGGGTGTAACACCCGAGGTTTTTCCCACAACTAGGCGTATTTGCCAAAAGGTCGATGTAGACTTGTCAAGGACTTTATCTACATGAGCCTTCCAGCTAAGCTTGGTATCCAAGGTTACTCCCTAGTACTTTACCTCCTGAGATAATTCAAGTGTTTTTCCGTACATTCTGGGAGCCCTAAATTCCTCTATGTTCCTTCTTTTGGTGAAGAGTATTAGCTCGGTTTTTGCAGGGTTTACCGATAGGCCGTTTTCTCTACACCAATCCTCAATGATTCGACATGCCGTTTGCATTAGTTCGCATATGGTGTCCGGAAACTTTCCCATGATCAAAACCGTTCCGTCATCTGCGAAAGCCTGCGCATAACGTCAGGCAGCTGTTAGCCTTTCTACTAGGCCGTCCATCACTAAGCACCATAAAAGGGGGGAGAGGCAACTGCCTTGAGGGCAGCCCCCCTTTACCCCGATGCAGAGCTGACAGCCTTCATGTGAGGCAGTGACATTCCTCTCCTCAAGCGCCGACCTAACCCAGCTGATCAGCGCCGTTGGAGTGCCCCTGGATTGTAGCGCAGCACAGATAGTTGACGTTCTAGCTTTGTCAAAAGCCCCTTCCACATCAAAGAATAAAGCTGGTGCCCATTCTCTATGATGTAGCGCTTTTCAGCCTTTCGTACAACGGCGTGGAGGGCCGAGTAGGTCGACCTCCCTCGCCTATATGCGTGTTGATTCTTGTGGAGGGGATGTCTTGACAACACCTCCTCTATCAAGTATCTGTCAATAATTCTTTCCAACGTTTTAAGAAGGAAGGATGTTAAACTTATTGGTCTGAAGGATTTAGCTATGGTGTAGTCTCTCTTCCCTGCCTTGGAAATGAAGATAACCCTAGCCTTCCTTCATTTTTTGGGAACGTATCCCAGTGCTACAGAGGCCCTAAATATCCTTTTTACCACAGGGGTTAGGACTTTCAGGCCCCTCTGCAGCAACATCGGAAAAATTCCGTCTGGACCTGCGGCCTTAAATGGTTTGAACTTATTCACTGTCCATGCGATAGAGTTGTCCGAGATGACTCTGTCTGCTAAAGTCCAGTCCATAGCTGGGATCTGGTTTGCATCCTGAGCCATCCGTTCATTCTCTTCACCTGGAAAGTGTGTCTCCAGCAACAGTCTCAGAGACTCTTCACTGGATGTGGTCCAAGTACCATCTACCTTTTTTAGTGAACCAATGGTTTTATTAGACTTACTGCCTAAAACTCTTAGTAGCCTTGCAGAATCTGACAGGGACTCCATGTCCTCGCAGTATTTCCTCCAGCTGAGTCTTTTGCTACGTCTAATTTCCCCCTTAAATTCCCTTTTTACGTCCCTATAGTTATCCCAGGCCGATTCGGTTCCTCCGGAAGATGCACGGTTGTAGGCCTGCCTGCACCTCCTTTTAAGGAGTTCAAGCTGGTCATTCCACTATGGGACCTTGCGGGCCTTTTCCTCTCTCAGAGGACAAGCTTCCTCGTATGCTGAGACAACCCTTTCTAGCATATAAAGTATAAGAATTCTTTTGTTATATTCACTAGTTGTTTTTCGTTTGAGACCAAAGTAAACGTGTTTATTATTTTTTACTATTTGTTTGCTTAATTTTGTATTAGTAATTAAGTTTGTATTGTGTTATTTTTTTTTTTTATTTTTCACTTTACGTCATCTTTAATACATATTGGAAATTCGCTTCCTTTTCTTATAATAGATAAACTTGTAATGAATAATAGATAATTGTCCGATATTCTTATAGATAAGAATAAAAATTAACTAAAGACGTTGGAAAATTTTATTACTAAAAATTATAATGTTCCGATGGATTGTTTTAAAAGTGTTCCCAATGAACTTACCAAACATTTTATTCCACGCTTTATTTGATATTTGATTTGAGTTTAAATGACCTGCAATTACTGTTTAAGAGAAGATTAAAAGATGCTGGAAAAAAAGATGAAGCTGATCTTATACATGAAATTATGCAAAATGGAACAGTAAATTTTCATGAAATTCCAGCTGAGACTATACAATTTAAAAATGAAGAGGCATTGGCATTTTTAGTTGATTTAGGTTTGACAAAATATCAATATAATTATATTCGCACTTCTTCCAAATTAAAGAACATACATACATTTATCCAAGTTATAACAACATTTTAAAATGTAAAAAAGGAAGCTATCCGCCGATTTTAGAAATTTTAGAAAATGGGGCTCAAATTAATTTGCAACAATTATTGGATCATACGGCGAGTAGGCTTTTAAAAACTGATTTGGTAGCAAAAAATTGCACTAAAGATTACAGTAATAAATTAACTTTATACTCAAAATGGGGTTGTGATGGTGCCTCTGGTCAAAGCATATATAAGCAAAAATTTTCAAAATCAAATGCAACCGATCATTCAGTTTTTATGGTTTGGATGGTTCCCCTTCAAATATTTAAAAAAGATGATAAATCTGTTATTTGTTAGAATAATTCATGCCCATCCTCCACAATAATTGCCGTCTAATAAAATTTGAATTTGCAAGAGAAAAAGAGGAGAAAATATTGTTTGAAATTAATAATATTGAAAATCAAATTATAAATTTAGTTGATACGAAAATTTTTGTAAATAATTTAGAATTGTAAGCCATATACTGTTTTTAACGATGATAGGTGGTAAAGTGTGCCAGGCTATTACGGAAACTTCTTCGGCAGCTTGTTGTACTATTTGTAAAGCAAAACCAACAAAAATGAATAATCTCGAGGCGGTTAAAAAAAAATCACAAATCCAAAAGATTTTGAGTATGGATTATCCAGTTTGCATGCTTTGATAAGAACCATGGAGTGTGTATTAAATATTGCATACCGTCTCGAGATTAAGAAATGGTCAATTAGGACAGTAGAAGAAAAGAAAAAGTTGAAAAACAAAAAATATTCCGTTCAACAAGAATTTAAAACAAGGCTTGGGTTACTGGTGTACATTTCTAAATGAGGTAGTGGGACAACAAATGACGGAAATACTACCAGAAGATTTTTTGAAAATCCCGAAATAACTGCTAAAATCACAGGAGTCAATAAAAGCTTAATTAAAAGATTTTCAGTAATTTTAAGGGCTTTAGCTTCCTGTAGAGGAATTGATGTTACTTATTTTGAAAATTATGCTCTTCAGACTGCAATTATTTATAATGAAAATTATAAATGGTACTATATGCCCTCCTCACTACACAAAATTTTAATACGGTAGACAAATAATCAAAAAAGCTTTCCTTCCCATTGGAGGAAGCTCAAGAGGCTCGTAATAAAGATTTTAAACATTATCGTCTATTTAATAGCAGAAAATGTTTACGAGTCTCTTGCACTGAAGATATTTTACACAATTTATTATTATCTTCCGGTCCATATATTACAAGTTTGAGGAAAGAATTCAAAAAAGTATCGAGAAAATCAGTATCTGATATTGATGATGAAGTAGAAAAACTATTAAATTAAATTAAGTTAGTTAGGTTTTTTGTAGTTGTTTAATAGATGTATTCCGCATGAACCTAATAACGTGAAGCGTTGATTTACTTTTCCTTCATGCGGGGTAGGTCTATTAATACTAACAATTAGTACTTATAAATATTATTTCTTTACATTTATATTACAATCGATTAGAATCGAGGTTAGAATTAAGAGTTACTGTAAATGTTCCTTGCAACCAAGTTTTAGATTGTTATTTAAATATTCCCATATGTGGTATTAAAATTAAGGTTTCAACATGTCATACCTTCACTTTTTAAAATAAAAGCTTAAGTAAGCAATAACTAACTATATATTGTTTTTTTTTATGCACTTTTGTGGAAAAGTCATATTATTGTATTGTAAAAAGTCCAAACGAAAAGTCATATTATTAATAAATGGTGCGGCTGTGTAGAGAATATTATTTATGGAATTTAAACTATATATATTATGACACAATTTAACACAAAAGTTGTTGGGGGGTCCATCTGGATTAAAAGTTATATTAGATTGAATACAAAATTATATAAATAAATAAATAAATAAATAAATAATAACTTTATTTCATAAATAAAAATTGAGTATTCACAATAAATGGAATAAAACGACTTTGAACATGAAATTTGTCAAAAAAATAGAAAAATACAGCTACATATATACTTAACTATACACATACATCTAAATAACATGTAATAAATAAATAAATAAAAAGAAAAAAAAAATATCACAGAAAGCCAGACAACTTGTATGGTTCCAGTTCTCGCAAAAGTGAGAAAATTTGACCTTTAAAAGTTTTAAAATTTTTTGTAGACTTTATGTTGGCTGGGAGTTTATTAAAAATAGAAATTGCTGAGTAAAAACATCCTTTTTCATATGTAATAAGCCTATGTCTGGGAACATTATAGTCGAAGTTCCGGTTACTATTTGTTGACAGATTTATGAACAAGTGATTATTTTTAAACATAAAATTTAAAATTTCATAAATGTACACGCCTGTTATTGTTAAAATACCATTTTTCTTAAAATGTCCTCTGCAAGACTCTGACCATTTCAGACCTAGCATTTCTCTAAGCGTGCGTTTTTGTATAGTGAACATGTCTAAACTTAGATATGGTTTTAAAACTCTTATATAGCCCTGCTCAACCTCTTACCCAGCTCTTCAAGTTGTAGGCCCCAGCTTAGATTTTCATCTAGGTGGAGACCCAGAAACTTGGTTGTGCTTGTTATGTATATATAAAAATCATTAATATTAGTAATTTGGTGTTTTAAAGAAAATTGTCCAGGCAAAGCTATTACCAATGTGTCTTTTTTATATATTGTTTTATAAGGACCTAAATCTGAAAATGTACAGGAAAATGTCACTTTTTGACACAATTTGGTGTAAAAATAGACCAATTGCAAAAAGTGTTTATTTGACATATGTCATTTAAAATTTTAGATTTATTATATTAAATCCATATTTCTCGATCCTTAATCACCCTCAATAATCATTTTCATAAAAATCGTTCAAAAAATTTTAAAAATCGATTCTACTCTGGATCCGCCATTTTGAATTTTTGACTTTTAATTATAGATCCGTTTTCAACAACTTAGCAGAACCATGACTTACTATTTTAAAAAAATGCAAAAAAAAAACAATGACCATCTTGGATCCGCTATTTTGAATTTTAATATTTTGACTTTTTTTTTCGAGTTTTGGCCGCAAAAAGTCATTTTGAAACCACTGTGCGTCGGCGGCCCGCCGTTAATAAGAGATAATTGCCTACGGTTAAACGATGATCTTTTGCCGCTCTTTTGCCGATCATATTGCCAACCATTTACCGACCATTTTAAGATATTGCAAATTTAAACATTCAATCTATAGATTGCAACATAGACAGTTTTCACTGCTCTAGTACAGGATTTTCCATTATCAATGAGAAAATCCTTACCAAATGACTTTTGCATTGATGGTTGAAAGGAATTGATCCTTATAACGATATACTAAATTAAAAAGTTAATGTAGTGAAAGCGAACATATGGTGGCGCCATCTAATGTTGCACAAAAGTACTATTCTGTATTTTATATTGGCTGTATTTCCGGGAAATTTGTGACCACGATAGCGGTTTTAGTTAAAGGCTTAAAATTTGGACCACGGGTTAATTATACAAAGTTATAGGCTGGAATTGTCTTTGGTAAAAATGGAGGGTAGGTAAAAACAAGTTTTTCAACAAAAAATTTTTTTTTTCAGTTTATTTTTCGTTTTAGAAAAATATTTTTTTTTTTGAAAAAATGCAGTATTTTGAAAGGTACATTTTTTTAGCAGTATTTTTATTTTATATGTGAAAATTATATATAGCACTATACTGCTGTCAACAAAATGATACTTTCCCCTATGGGCCTAGGTTCATTAAAACCAAAATCAAAACAAAAAAAAAAATAAAAAAAACTTTTGAAAACAAATTTAAAAAAAATCAATTTTTTTTCTTTTCTTTTTTCATATAACAGAAAATAAACAAAAAATAATTGTTTTTATACATCATTTAGTTTAGTCAGATGCCGACCATGATCCGTTGTATTATTTCGATTATCATTTGCCATCATGTTGCCGACCGGAGATCAGACGTTGTACCAACGTCGGGCTGACGTCAAACAAAGATGATCATTTGCCATCACTTTACCGCCCATCGGCCGACGAACCACTGTTTATTGGGTTATACGTGTCTCGGACATATAATTAACGACAAACTTAGTGACAACTCGGATATTAAAAGACATTACAAATCTTTATGTACTCGTGCGAATATGCTAGCAAGAAAATTTAACAAGTGTTCAACAACTATTAAAAACTTTTTATTTAAAACATACTGCTACAATCTCTATTCGGGTGAACTTTGGTGTAACCATACCGCCGCATCATGGCGTACCCTACGTATATGTTTTAATGAAGCCTTTCGCATCCTGCACCGACTTCCGAGATATAATAGTGCCTCGGAAATGTTTGCGCTTGCTCGTGTAGATACTTTGGATGCTCTACGCCGTAAAAAACTCTAGCTACGTAGGTCGCTGGAAGTTGTCTACCAACACCCTGCTTAAAGCCTTAATAGAATCTGACGTCTTCTGGCAATCTCCAGAAATCGCTAACTGGCGCCTCTTATGCTTTACTTAGGTTTTATGTTAATTACACTAGGCAACAAATCGCAACTTTTTTTTTGCCCCGATCGGAAAGTAAAATTTTCTTACTAATTCGAGGGCGTAGAATCCGAATCTGACCTTAGAAAAATTCCAGCACCTAAAATTTTTGAGATATAAGTTTAGGTAATAATGATGTTTTTTTTTTCAAAATCTTTAAAAAAAAGAGTAGAATTTTGAAAATTTTAGTGTATATTAAAAAAAATACGAGGAATTCAAAAATCTATATGTCAAGAACCTACTGTCAAAGTACGCGAAAAAAAATAAAAAGGTTAAAATTAAAGTGCAGAGTTTACTTAATTGCTCATTTGTGGCAAAATTATCAAATTTTTTTAAAAATTTTATAGAACTTAATTTGTAGATTATAAAATTCTCTACAAAAATATTTATACAAATATTTTTTTATTTTGCTTAGTTTGTTCCTAAAAAGTAAATAAATGAAAAAGATATAAAATTAAAGTACACAGTGTAAACTTTTTTCCCGAGCCCAAAAAATATATTTTTCTTATCAATTTAAAGGCGCAGAATCCAAATTTGACCTTAAAAAAAAAATCAGCATGTCTTATTTTTTAAATTTTAGTACATGCAATTATGCCAATTTAAAAATAATTTATAAAACAAAATATTGTGTATTTTTTGTTTGTTTTTTTAATGGTTCTACATCATAAAAATGTTACTTTATTACATAAGAACCATAATACGTAACATTTTTTTAGTTCATTTTGAGTAATGATTTTTGACAATTTTTAGCATGAGTACGTGGCGATAAGCTTGTCCCCTTATGCACCCTTCTTCTTAACCTCCACCCCTACTTAGTTTTGTCACATTATCCATTTTTTTTTTAAATATTTTTTTTTTAAATATTTTTTTTTTCATAATATCCTTATTTATTCTACCTATGAATTTAAAGTTTCTATGTTTTAAGTTGAGTACTTTTTAACTAATATTGAGTCGCCGAATCCAAATTTGTCATTGGAATATTTTTGTCTCCCATGATTTTAGAACAAAAGAGGGATAAAATAATGATTTTTTAACATTTTTATCTTATTTTTCTCAGAAAACTTAGGTAATAGAAATATTCTGAGGCCAGATTCGGTTTCAGCGACCCAAAATTAGTTAAAAAATATATGACTCCAATCGGGACAAGAAACCGTGTTGCCTAGTGTTATTTTTCATGTATATATGTCACGGTGCACTTCTGAGGGGTGTTTTCCGAACTTGAAGCGAACTTTAGTTTTTCTTTATATTCTTGTTATTTATGCAGTAACCAACGATTCAAGAGCAAAATTAAAAAAATCTATCGGTTAGTTTTTTTTTAATTAAGATTTTTTTTATAAAAATCTGCACCTATTTAATTATTTGGCTATATCTCAGCTATTTCTAATTATAATAAAAATATTATTAAAAATTAAATAAAGACTGCTTAATAATCTACAAAAAAAGTAAATACATTTTTTTTATATTTTGCCGTTTTGTCACAATAAGTGATTAAAGTTTGAAGTAAAACAAAAAAGTATAAATTCATCTTTATATTTATTAAAAATTTTCTAGGTAGGCTTATTTTTCTGTAAAATGTCAAATTACCTTTAAACACATTATTTCTTTTAATCAAGTGGCAAAATTTGAAAACTGACGTAAATTTGTTTATTATTTTTTATGATAGTTTTCAATGTTAAGATTTATAGTATTTTTGTAAGAAAGTAGTTTTTTAAATAAAAATGAATATAGATAATCATGAAACTAATAAATAAATATTGTAAACTGTTTGCTTTACAATAATCAAAAACAATAAACTAGTTCCAAGTACATTATCTTGGTTATTAATAAAAAAATAGGTTATGATGATACGAAATGTCTAAAAGCATGTTTGTTGGGGCTCTCCATGACATTGTTGTATAAAAACCTGCCACTAAATAAATAAATTTATTAATAAATAAATAAAAATTTATTACCTATGGATAAAAAAAGTAATTAAGTAAATTTTTATTTTTTTGACTTTAAAAACTAAAACATAATAATTATTTACGGACATCCAAATTACTTTTTACAAAGTAATGTACTTGTAATTGGCTTAATGGTTTTGGTTTTTGTAAAGCAACAACGCACAATAATTTTCCATTAGTTTCATGATTATCTAAATTCATTTTTATTTAAAAAACTTCTTTCTTACAAAAATACATTAAATCTTAACATTGAAAACTATCATAAAAAAATAAACATCTTTAAGTCAGTTTTCAAATTTTGCCAGATGCCACCTTAATTAAAAGAAATAATGTGTTTTAAGGTAATTTGACATTTTACAGTAAAATAAGCCTCCCTAGATAATTTTTATAAATATAAAGATGAATTTATACTTTTTTGTTTTACTTCAGACTTTAATTGCATATTGTGACAAAACGACAAAAGATATAAAAAAATGGTACTTACTTTTTTTGTAGAAAATTAAGCAGTCTTTATTTTATTTTCAATAATATTTTTATTATAATTGGAAATAGCTGAGATAGAGACAAATAATTAAACAGGTGCAGATTTTTATAAAAAAAACTAATTAAAAAAAAAAAACTAACCGATAGATTTTTTTAATTTTGGTCTTAAATCGTTGGTTACTACATAAATAACAAGAATATAAAGAAAAACTAAAGTTCGCCGCAAGTTCGGAAAACACCCCTCAGAAGTGCACCGTGATGTATATGCTCTTATTTTTATTTTCAATTGTATTTTTTTTGTATATGATCCTTTAGTGGTCGGAATAAACATATATTATTATTATTATTATTATTATTATAACTCTCGAATTTCTCAAAACTATTTTAGGAGGCTATTTTTGAATAGGTCTAAGGAGTTGAAAAATGTAAAAAAATCGATTTTTTCAAAATTCTAGACGGTAATCTTACCTTAAATAGTCCCAATTAACTTATATTTTTAAAAGTCGATACGTCGTCGCGTTCAAAGTGAAAAATCGTTTAGGACCACCGTGTATGAATCAAATTCTCTCAAAACAAATTTTATTTTAAATAATATAAACTAGCTTTCTATAAATAGAACATAAAATATGCAAAAATTTGTTTTTTTGTTATATTTACTAACCAAAAAATGCTGCTCTCCTGATACGCGGATTGAATAGCACAGCGACCTCTAAACTTTAAAATCATTACTCCTATTAGAGAATTTTAAATATTCTTATTGAAAATCGTGGAAATTTTGTGGAAATCTTTGGAAATTTTGTGAAAATCTTCATTGACAACACCGCAAAATCGATGTATCAAAATATTTGTTAAAACTTCGTAAGCTTCGTCAAAGCTTTGTGAAACCTTTGTTTTTTTAACTTTCACAAAGCTTTCATGAAGCTTTAACAAAGCGTAGTTTGTTCAGGGATACGGCACTGTAAAAATATGTCATTATTAATAACCTTTAAAATATATTTTGACAAATGTATAACTAGAAGAGAAACTTGACATATCCCGAAAAAAACACGTTGGCGGGTTTGCCATTTCTCTAGATGTTAAATTATGTCTCTAGTCTTATTCTTGCCAGAAAAAGTCATATTAAGGCACTCTAGTAAAGATGTGTATGAGCAGAGATGTATGTAAGTAGGGGTGCGCGTGAGTCGAGATGTGATGAGTAGAGATGTGTGCCACCCGTAAAATTACATTATAATAACTGTAAATTTTAATTATAAGTACCAAAAATATAGATAATAGTTACCAAATATTTTAAACTTTTTCCTGTATTTTTTTAAATTATTATTTTTATTAAAGGTCGGAAGGACTTCTGTGCAAAGCCTGTTGGTTGGCCATTAAAAGAGTCTTTTAAAAAGACTATTATTATTATTATGTACCTATAATATTATACTAATTATTAAATTTTTCCTGTTCCCTTTTGTTTTTTGTTCATTAAAATATGTACAAAAAGTCTCAGTTGAGCTCATGATAGACTACACTGAAAAAATGTTCAAATTAAATGTAAAATTAGATACTGTAAATCACATTATAATTATGTAAATTTTCGCTAATTATAATGTGATTTACAGTATCTAATTTTAATTTAATTTAACAGATAATGACCAAAAAACAAAAGGGAACGGGCAAAATTCAATAATTAGTATTGGTCCAGGTTCAAAAACCAGCATTAGCCCAGGTTCAGCTCCTAGCATTGGCACAAGATCAAAATCCAGTGTGGGGACGAAGTTATCATTTGGATACATTTCCAAGATCTGCCGAAGCTTCGCAACCCAGCCTCTGAATGACAGGTCCCAATACTCGGCCGAGACTCGCCCGATCGTTCTTTCTTGCTAGGGTGTGCCTTTGCCTGTACTTTTATCATTGCTCTGCTTTTATTTTTATTTAATTTTTTCTATTTACCCTATTTTTAAGTGTGTTGCTTGTATTTTTTATTTTTTTTCGGTGTTATTTTCTTATTCACTGCAAATAAATATTAAATATATCTGATCCTGATGTTATGCTAAAAAAAATTAATTAGTAATTACTAATCTAATTTTGCTTTCCTATTTTGAAAATTTTCAAAATTTCGGAAAGCATTGTATTCGTGCAAAAATTTTCAATTTTTTTTTTGCGAATTTTTGCGTTTTATGATGTTTTATGTCGATATAAATGAATTTCGAGCAAAAAACAAAAATTGTCGGTCGGTCGGTCGAAAGTCCGGGAAATCTTGTAAGCACGATAACTTAAGAACGCTTTAAGCTAGAGACTTGAATTTTGGCATACAGGTATGTTACCAAAAGTTCTCGCTCGGGATTGTTTTTGGTGAACATTGGCGTGCGGCAAGGGGAAAAATACATTTTTTTTTAGAAAAAAATAAAATTGCTATATAGAGGTTTTTAAGGTTACTGAAATTGAATCTGATAATAAAATTTCTCTAACTCCACCCCCTAGGGGGTGAGGGGGTAAATATTTTGAAATGTTTTCCAAATTTTCGTGAAAATTTGTAAATAGGGATTTTTGAGGTTGATAAAAATGAATCTTAAAATATATTTTTTGAAACCCACCCCCTTAGGGATGGGGGGTGATTTTTGTGAAAATTGGTATATTGACGTTTTTGATGTTGCTGGAAGTGAATCTGATAATAAAAAATCTATTTTACGCGCAGGTGGTAAAATGGGAAAGCTTTTTTACTGGCAGTGTATTTATTAATATAGTTAAATATTTGTTGTTCGTTTTAAATTAGTATTATAGTTAACCTACAATTATTATAAGATATTTTAACATAATAACAATTGTATTCTATTTATTTTTTTGTATTTCCTTACAGACAGGGTTTTAAAAAACCTACGTGAGTATACATTTTTATTGTATTTGAAGCCATCGTAAATTATTTAATTACTCAATAAACATCACTATTATTAACATTTTTGGTGGCAGAAAATGTTACTTCCTCTTAATTGAATTTTTTTTTAAACGGTTGCTTCTACAATTTTACACTAACTATATGACATTTTTTATGTATTTTTACTCAAGGAATCTATATTAAAAAAAAAATAAAAAAGTTTGTAACAAAAATGTGTTAAGCCTTAAGCATTTTGTCTGTGTCCCTCCCTAGAAGGTCTTCGTAAATTGCTACGCAAATGTGAAGAATTTGCCCGACCTCTTATCTGAGCTATAACTCTAAGTGCAAAGTTTTGGTGTTTAAACCCGCGTTGTATAGAGACGTTTTTGTGCCACTAATTTTTCTAAATGACTCAGTAATTGAACGTGTCTCCGAAGTCAAATATCTAGGTCATATATAAGTCTCTGTGATAACCCTGAAATAAAAAGACACTATAAGACTTTATGCGTCCGCGCTAATATGCTTGCCAGACGATTTGCTATGTGCTCTTCCAATGTAAAAAAGTTTCTTTTCAAGACTTACTGTTGTAACATGTACTCGACTCGCGTAGATACTCTGAATGCGTTACGCCGTAAAACAATAGCCAGTTGGCCGTCTGACGTCCAACGCCAACAGCCTTCTCAGGTCTCTAGTTCAATCTGATATTTTTTGGAGTTCTCCAGTTATTGTTAACTGGCGCCGCCTCTGCTTCAGATAATTTGATACTTCTACCTTATGTTTTTTTCTCATACTTTTTATATGTACAAATGTATATTTTATTTTTATATGGTTTTTTGACTGTAATAAATGCATTATTATTATTATTATTATTATTATTAGTATACGTATATGCAAAACTTCGTCGCTCTATCTCAAAAGGTACCAAACTTATTAATTAAAAACCTTATTTTTAGTACAATTTTAAAGGGTCGTAACTCTTTTAGGGTTCGTTTCCAGACCTATGTTCCTATGCTGGTTTTTCATATTTTTGATGTAAAATCATCCCCTTTATTTAATGACAAAAAACTGCAAACGCCGTATATTTAATGCTTTAATAATTAATTTCTTATTATTGTTTCCTTTAATTAAATCTGTTTAAATCGATAAAATTTCGCAAAGACCTTTATTGTTTGAATTCTAATCTAAAAATCATTGAATGTTAATTTTCGCGAATGTTACAAATAGGAATAGATAAGAGTTTAGAGGTAAAGTATGTACTACTGTGATCTAGACTGCATTTTTAGCGTAGTGAAATAAACAATAAGACGGTTTTGCAACTGAATAATTCTCTAGGGAACGCTTAGTGCTATATATCTCACTATAATACACATATCACTTAAATATTTAATATTGTATGTTGACATATCTTCAAGTTTGTTGAAGAAAATACTCAAAAATAATGAATTGTTTTGTGTATAGACAAATATGTATATGGAGTATACTCCAAAGTTTTTATTAATTTATTTTTAACAACACTAGGGGAGATGTGGGAGAGTTGGTACCGCGGGAGAGTTGGGACAGTGACTTTTTCTAGTTTATTATTGGTTGCTTAATATTAAAGGTCATGCATATTGTTTACTTTCAGAAGTAAAAGATCACCATATCTCACACGTGTGTTTTGTTTTTAAAATCTGTGGCTATTTTAATTGTTTTGTATAGTGAAAAGTAACTTTTTTTTTTGTTTGAATTATAGATTACAGTACTTTGTGGTCGCAAGTGTCACTAGTTAGTAATTTTGCATGTATTGATAAGCTATAAAATGTCGAGTTTTTTTCATAGTTTACTCTAACCTAAAAATATGCCCACTTAAAATGACACGGAACAGTAAGGTAGAGTTGGGACATTACATTAAGGGAGAGTTAGACCTTCTCATTTTATTGATAAATTAAAAAACATTTAATTTTATATAATATACTGCGTAAAATCTAAAGTTATAATACACAGAGTGATTCTACAGTAAATAGATCCCTACCACACGCACTCAAAATTAGGTTAAGATTCCAAAAAAATATTTCTGGGATATTGAGGATTTACTATAGCAAAAATACATTTTTTTATGTTTTGTTTAAAATATCTTACATTTTTTCTTTCTTTTTTTTTGCTAACTAATAAATATTTTTCTTTCATTTAGAGGTTATCTAACCTGTCCCAAGTCTCCCCATTGCTTGTCCAAATCTCCCTGGTAAAAGGGAGACTTGGGACAAAAACAACACACTAAAAAAACTGTTTTCATAATTTTATTTATGTAGTAAAGATAACAAATATTAGTCCAATATATCAAGTTATATTACAATATTTTTAATTTTAAAAAATGTCCAGAAATGTAAATTTGAAAAATTAATATGTGAAATTAGTCCCAACTCTCCCACGCCTTCTGTGCACTGTTTTACAGAATAAATGTCTATGTTTTTTTACTAAAACTTTAAATGTGCACCAAATATAGTTTGGATAATTATCTTTAAAAATTATAATTTTGAATTGTTTTTCTTCTTTACTATAAATACTTTATCTGCATCGAATTTGTTGATAATTTTTTGGTGGTCCACTCCAAATTTTGAATAGGTCGTATCGTATTTTGTTGAATATTATTTACATATTTATAAATATATTTTTATTCTGATCTTTTAAATATCAAAACAAAGAATACTACTTATTGAGCATTCCGTGAAATATTTACTTGATTTTCATGTGACAAAGATAATTCGGTCAAATTGTGAACAAAGAATTATAGACTAAAACCAAAAAAAAAATATTACTAAGTAGTTTTGGTAATTAGTCCGCAGAATATAAAAGTGAAAAAATATAAATTCGGTGATTTACCAAAAAATCTAAACTAATGGTGAAAACTTTCTTTTGCATGTGGCCTACATAAATAAAAACTCGTTCTAGCATTTGTCAATATAAGTTTTACGTTAGGTAGATTCTTTTTATGCTGCCTGATATCATCAATGGCATACAGAGCTCCAGGGCCGTGACTAGAACGGGACAAGGGGGCCAAACCCACTGCCTTCGCTTAAATAAGAGGTATAATAAAATAATTGCTTGGTTGCTAGCAAATTATGTTTTTTCTTTTCTGGAAAATTGTGCCGCTAAAAGAAAGAAAAAAAGCGCCTGCACTGCCTTAGAGACTCGTCCTTAAATATTAGACCTCTTATTATAAACTATAAACTATATAATTTTTAAGTTATAAAACCAACCAACTAGAACCATCAATATAAGTAAGTAAGTCTGAGAAAACGTTGGAACATGATGTAAAGTTCTTGGGTATTCACGTAGATGAACATCTAAACTGGGATATGCATGTGGATCATTTGCAAAGAAAGTTGAATAGGGTGACATATTCCTTATTTGTGCTAAGGAGGTACCTAGATTTTGAAACGCTCAAGACCATTTATTTTTCTAACTTCCAAAGTCATTTGAGATATGACATTATCTTCTGGAGTAAAACTAAGGAAATGGATTCGATACTTGTTTGTCAAAAACGACCTATAAGGACAATATTAAATCTATCATAGGTACAGAGAAACTTTTAGGGGCGTTTTTAAATCAAACAGGTTACTTACGGCTGTGGGCTTGTACATATACGATGTAATTTTGTTTTCTCTTAAAAAACCGATCTTTATTTAAAGAGGCAGCTCCAAAATCACAAAGAATTTTGGATTATAATATTCTAAAACATAGATTAACATCTTTCGAAAAGAACTCGTACTTTTCTTCTATGAAATTCTTTAATGACCTACCAGTGAATTAAAAAATTTAAGTAAAAATTTAAGGATTTTCAAGAGAAGTCTGTTTGATCACATTTGTGAGATTGAACATTATACAATAAGAGAATATGAAGATTTAAATCAGCAATTTAAGCACAATTAGACTGTTATATTCAAATTTTGTTTTTTATTTTATTTTTATTTTTCTTGACAATTTTTCTCTAAATATTTATTTTTTAACATGATTTTGTAAGAAGTAGATTTTTTTGGAAATAAAGGCGATAAAATTATTATTATTATTATTAATGATGAATATGTATTTCTAAAATAAGCAATATATTCTTTATGCCAGGGCAGTAACCAGAAAAAAATCTAGGAGGGCTCAGTCCCCAGGGTGGTACTTAATAAGCGCCTCCGCCATTTTTAAAGAACCTGGAACACATTTAGAGAGGAGCCTCAGTTAAACTGCCTCAAATTTTGATATTTTTTTTAATTTCGGGGATAAAAATTAAATTAGGAAAATTGCAGCCAAATTAAATGACCAGTTTCGGAGAAAAACGATTTAAAAAAACTAATTTTATGACAGATTTTTTGACTTATATTAAGGTTATTTTTTACTTAGGTAAATATTAACTTAATTAGTCGTTTTAAGTTTATTATACTCTATTAATTAAAGAACAGGCATGATAAATGTTATATAAAAGGCTTTATTATCATTTACTTACATGTGGTACTATAAATATTAAAACTTTTGTGCAAAAGTTTGTGCAATAGAGTATAATAAACTTAAAACGACTAATTAAGTTAATATTTACGTAAGTAAAAAATAACCTTAATATAAGTCAAAAAATCTATCATAAAATTAGATGTTGACAAGCGTTTTTCTCCGAAACTGTTCATTTAATTTGGCTAAATTTTTCCTAATTTAATTTTTACCCCCGAAATTACAAAATATCAAAATTTGAGGCAGTTTGACTGAGGCCCAAGAACCCCCCTATATGTGTGCCAGGTTCTTTGCAATATTTTAATGTTTTTTTAAATTTTAATCATAAAAGTCCATTTTCATGGTTTAATTTTTTTCCAAATTTTTTTAATTAGGCATATATTATTTTTTTAGTGCCACAAGTAAAACTTCTTGAGAATCTTAAGGGTTTGCATTTTACAGATATCTAAGGATTTGCATCTAAAAATTATTTTGTAAAATCTGTTTATTACATACATTATTGGTAATCATGTTTAGCACAGCAGGCGAAAAATTTGGAAATGTTTAAGGTCACGCATTTTACAAAACCCTAGAGTTAAAAAAAACTTATTATATACTTTAACTACCCCGAAAAAAACTCTTAAAATTTAACGCATATGAAATTAGAATTAAGGTGACCTCAATAAGGTCCCATGTACGAGTATAAAAAAAAATTTAAAAAAATAAATATAACCAAAGACGATTTTTTTAGAAATTTAAAGGTTTTACATTTCTTATACACAGGTATATACGTATGCAAATTATTGTATCTATTAATTAAAATTTTGGTATCACCTTAATGGAAAACCAGTTTAGCGCCACAGGCGAAAACACCTTAGATTTTGAAAAGCAAATTATTTTATAAAACCTTTTAATTAAAATTTTTTGCCGGCGCGCCGCGGCTCGGATGCATACCCATGACTGCAAGTATGTGACTTCATTATCGGTAATTATGTTATAGCTGCAGGCAAAAACATTTATAAATCATATCCCAAACAGCTCAGATTTTTTAAAACAAATTATTTATAAATTATTTTAAATAGGTACAAGTTTTCCATAGAATTGGGTTTGGTATCTATTTTCAGCGCCGCAGGCAATTTTTAGAAATCTAAAGGACCAAAAACCTTAAAATTATTATTAAGAAATCAGAGTGACTTCATTATCGGTAATTATGTTAGAGCTGCGGGCAAAAACTTTTATAAATCAAGTTCCAAACAGCTTAGAGTTTTTAGAACAAATTATTTTCAGCTCCGAATGTATTTTTTTTAGAAATCTAAACGACCAAATAAAATTATTAATAATAAAACAGATTAATATACTTATGCTTATTTCTATGAAAATCGGTTAACATTATGTTATGCTATGTTAAAATCTTTAACAAATAAATAAAAGTACTTTATCGTCCTAATAATAAATGTTATATATCAAATTAGGATTATTTTAAAATTCGTCCTTACTTAGTTAAAATATCAGTCCCCTGTCGTGTCACCATTACAATTATTAAAAATTAAATGCTTATATTTTTAAAAATGTTAGGTTTATATAGTTGCTTTACTTTTGATTATTTTTAAGGATACTCTCTAATGTGTTAAGAATTAATTAATTTAAATTCTAAAATAAATTTTATCAATTTTTTCAAGTAAAGTAGCGTACTGAACAATTTGCTGTTTTTTGCAGTGCTCAAAAGTTAATAGTCTATTCTCTATAAACAAGCGGCTTAAAGTTAGCAGTAAACACCATTTGTTGAGTCGGTCATTTGGAATTTTGTGCTAGAGACGTACTCGTGTTGAGAACACGAGGTAGTGACAGTCATTATATCAATCCCTTGGCGAGTAATTCTGTTGTAATTTATTGGTACTTGTTTTTAATTAATTTTAATTTAAGTTTCTTTGTGTGTGAATAATGAGTATAGAAACTACAAACGCCAGTGTTTCGTTTTAATCAGAATATTTTCTTTGTTTTTCACGAAATTCATCAGTCCCTTGTCGTCAGCCTCTTGGTCGTGAAAAAGACAAAAATTAATGTCGATAGATCTCGATTCCAAAAATATAGGCACATAATACCCCCAAATTCATATTTTGGAAAATATGAGTGAAATAAAATTACCGAAAAAAAAAATCGTATAAGTGTCTGTTCCTTTTAAATACATTATAATCAACCCGTTTTCCATTAAAAATGTTGTGAAAGAACAGAATTAAAAATTAAAACCATGTGACCTAAATTCATCTGAAAAGTTACCCGACTTTCTTAGAAGTACCCATATATCTGTGTACATCTAAAATCTAAAAATACTAAATACCACTAACCTCAATTTATTGATCAACTTTTATAAATTTAAAGGTCACAGTTAAAACAAAAACAGAATTTGAGCAAATTATTATCTCTAGATTTTTTTATTATATAAGGTTAAAAGTGCATAGGTTGGTGGCTTAAAAAATGCCAGAGGGGCTCAACGAAAAAGCCAGGGGTGCTTAGCCCCCCTTGTCCCCCCTAGTTACGGCCCTGTTTTATACATGTATAAAGAAAACATTGCTTATATAAGAATATTCATGTATGCGCCTTCACCAAAGAGAGTATCGTATTTTGGGCTAAATCCTCTACAACGATAAGACTTTATTTATACATGCTTATAGATACATACAAAATAAACACATAGCCAAAATTTCGGCCCTTTAACATCTCGTAACATACTTTAATTAATTTTTTTAATTAGGAAATTTGACATAT
The DNA here is from genome assembly GCA_958510825.1 of Brachypterus glaber. Taxonomy (NCBI): domain Eukaryota; kingdom Metazoa; phylum Arthropoda; class Insecta; order Coleoptera; family Kateretidae; genus Brachypterus; species Brachypterus glaber. The sequence continues at coordinate 22,162,654 of OY294046.1, forward strand.
GTCAATGCACGATTTGGCAAAACTGCACTTAAGGAAAGTGTCAAAAGAAAAATAAATTTGCACATTGACTACTACAGTGGGGTCAAAGGAAAGGGTCTGTGTTGTGTTCACTGCTCTTGACTATAAAATTAAAATATTTTGTTGTGTTTTATTAGTCTTTACGTTTCTTAAGTCTCAGTACGATTATGGAGTTATTTTTAAGGTATTTATACTATAATAACATTGTAAGCAAACCAGCAGCTTCAACGATAATTCAAAGCATGCAATGTTGCCCCAGACAACTAGACAAGTAATTTAATGTGGCTTTCAACCTGTTAAATAAGTTTATTTCCATGATATGATTTAAAACTAGATTATGAAAAAGTTACACATAGACTTTTAACTTAAATAAGCATATTTAATTAATATTGTACAGTGTTTTTATTATACATTCTATCTAAATATTATTATGTTGGTTTTTATATAAACAATAGTATATTACAGGTCGACTCGGAAAATAGTACTTTTCCGAGACCTTATTAATGGACGAGGCACTTTTCCGAGACCTTATTAAATGCCGAGACCATTTATAGGTCGAGGAAAAGTACTATTTTCCGGGAGACCTGTATACTATTTTATTCGCAACGGTTTTTATTTAAAGATAAAGTACTAATTTTTTTGAAACCTAGTTATTTAAATTCAAATGAAGAAAATAATACTATAATACTTAGTTTTTTAGTTCTTTTCATATTCACCACAAATCATTTTTCCTACATTTTACAAAAAAATCATAATCATATAAAACTGAAGTTTCACATAAGCGTAACCCAAAAAAAAACTACAACTACAAAACTACAAAATGCATTTGTTGATAGCTCAAAAGGTACCGTTTATAACAGTCTCAAAAGTAAAAAACATTGACTAAAGCCGTACATTTAGGTTTTTTAAACAAAATGTATTATATTATATTCGTGTTTATCAAAGTACTTTGTTGTTTGTCGTGACAATACCAGTTCAGCCATTTTGACATTTTAATCCAGCGGAAATGAATGATTTATAATGTAGACCAGTAATAATTAGTTTACTGGTCTCTATTTTTCATTACAGGTCAGGTCCAGGCGTGAAAACAGTGGGACAAGAAATCACGTACTTCCCAAACTTTATTAATACATGTAATGTATGTATTACATATACAGTTGCGAATAAAAAATATTACTTTTTCAGTATGATAAAATCACATTTAGAGCAAGAATAATGCGTTGTTGTCGAGTTAACAATTACAAATAATTCCTAACGAGTTTTTATTCTTTTTTTCATTTTGTTCTTTATTAACAAATAAACTTGGTACGCAGTTTTTTATCATTTCTTTTCATCATTTTGCACTTTTTTAAACAAAAATATCTTTTTCTTATTTAGCCCAAAACTCACATTTAAAACGATATCCTTCTCTGCAAAAAATATCACAGTTCCATCGCCGGAAAGACATTGTGACATCCACAATAGATTTTCCATTTTGGTTGGTGATGCAGTATTTATTTAACAAAAAAAATAATTGTGGGCTAAGCCCCCAGGGTGTAGCGGAATGAGAGCCTTTACCATTTTTTAAAATTTACCATATATTAATGTTTTATAAATTTTAACCACACGTGTGTAATCTCAAATTGTGGTTTGTTTTAACGCCGCAGGCCAATTTTTTTATAATTTTCCAGGTCACAATTATTTAAAAAAAAAAACAGAATTTGAAATACAAAACATTAATGAAAAATATTAATATATTAATATACCTATTAAAAGAAGAAAAACATAATCAAAATCCTGTCAGGAGTTTAACAGGTGCCAGAAGAAAAAATAGGGGCAAAATTCTGAATTTTTGCATACGACTATTTTTGATACCGCTGATAAAATAACGAAAAAGTTCAAAAAAAATCCGCGCCTTTAGGGTGGTCGGAAATTTTATTTTTCATTAAATTTTTTAGTAGCAACTATAATAGGTTTAAATTTGATAATAGGGGAGCCCAGAAATTATTTCACCGAGGGCCTACTGCAAGTTAATCTTGAGCCTACTGTGGATCTATTTGAACTTAGCCATCAATATATTAAAATTATAAAACAGACAATTTTTCTATTCTAGAATTAAGAAGGATATAGGGAAAGCGCAATATGTGTATTGTTTGTGATATAATTGAAAAAAAAAAGATATATTACAGAAAATTATAGTAAATGGCATAAAAAAAGAAATTATTCATGGCAGTAGCAATTTATAAATAAGTAATTATTTCTCTCGATAACTACTTTGACAAATAGAGCATCGTTTAAAGTAGAAAGTGAAAATAATATAGAATCGAAATAAAATTCATATAATATTAATATATTAACGTTAATAAATTACTATAAAGCGGTGTTGTCTTTTTATTATATGAATTTTAAATGAGGCAGTTAAAACTACTAATTAATTAATTCGATTTAAAATATTTATTAAATTATAATTATGTAGAGCAAATAAGATAAAATTAAATGTATAAAAATGTATTTTATAAATAGCATTTCTTTGTACTTATAATCCCTGGTAAAGCGAAATTACATTTTACCAATACACTGATAAAATCACTCTTAAAAGAACCCTATAGGATGATTCAGAAATAAGGTACAAAATTTAAAGGGGTGATTCTATGAAAAAAGTTCCTATAAAGGTTGGTCCGGAAATGACTTCTACTGGAGCTACGACCTCCATAAGGTTAAAAGTAGTTTTTATTTAATATCTCTGGAACCCTATGAACCACAGTAACGAATGTTTGCACATGCCTTAACATTAAAGGTTATCATTTTATGTAATTTTTATTTGGTAATTTTAACCAGGGACGTGCAAAATGGGGGGACGATGATACTTTTTTGCCAACTCTTTAGGGCCAATCGTTTACGAGAAAATTGCAATTAAAGAGGAAATTTCACGTTTTGAATATCAAAAATAGGAACTAGAAAATGCACCATAAAATATTTCAATACTGCATGGAGGGCGATTCTACATTAAAAACTGTGAAAAATCTTGTATACATCCAGGTCCGATAAACAGTGTAAAGACTACTACGGCTGTCAAAGAATAACACTTTTTTTCATAGTTTTTCATGTAGAATCTCCCTGCAGTATTGAAATTTTTATTTACTCTTTAGTTCCTATTTTTGATGGCCAAACGCCTGACCCTATCCCAGTCCGCACAAATTCATGGCAGGTACATAACCACTGTTCTATGTGATGTTGCAGCCATGTAATTTTTATAGTCCATGTACAGTCCTTGGACTTTAACAATTCCGCCACAAATTATGTATCAGGTACATAACATGTAACATATCAGCTACATACCAGTTACATAACATGTTATATAACTTTTGCAATATGGATGAGAGGTATCAGCCATGTCGTTTTTATACTCCTTGATATGTAGCAGAAACATACTAAATACATCATAAGTTATCCCTTGCCATATGGATGAGAGGTCTTTAATACATTAAAATTATATGGGTGATATGTAACATGGATGTTATAATGTCCGTTTAAATTCACCCGTACCCCCGTTGAACGGCAAATATAAACTTTCAATTTCGAATAGGTAAATGATACACAAATATGAAATACATATTTTTGTGCCACTTACCTATTCGAAATCTAAAGTCGATATCTACAGGGTCCGGTCGAAGTCTTAATTTCGTTTATTTTGCAAAAATAAAAATATATCTTAAACTGACACTCGGTTGTCCTGCCAGGTATACATACAAAAAAATTAAAACTACATATTACATATTTTGAATAAAATATATTTTAAAAAAGGTAACTGTTTGTACATTTTTTTTAAAACGTAAAATAAAGTAAACATATTCTAAAAAAAAATATATTTAAAATTAAAAAAAAAAAGTAATAATGCAAAATATTGAGGGGTAAATCTCATACGATATCGCGTACACCAAATTTTGCATTACCCAAGATTTGGAAAGATTTCGCGGGAGTTGGCAAGATTTTACGGGATTTTGCAATATTTTGCTGGATTTCGCAAGATTTCTCGCAAATTATAAAAAAAAACTAAATAATTTATTTTACAATTTCAAGTATAATATACTTAGTATATATATATTATACGTTTTTGCGTAAATTACATAAAAAAAATTCATTCAAAATCTCTAAGAATAAAATAAATACAGCGCCACACAAAAAAAATTCCGAAGGACTCGACTAGTGAAGTCCTATATATTTTGAGCCGCTGAATGCGAATCTGAGGTCGAAATTTAAAAGTTTTAAAAAGACCTTAAAAAACCTAGCGAAAAAGTACAAAAAGGATGTTTTTTTGAGTTTATTTTGGAAATGAGACCCAATTTTTAAACTCCGAGTCGGATTCAGCGGCAGACAGACTAGTCGAGTCTGTCGGAGATCCAACTTTAGATTGTGTATCTGTGATATTAATAAAACATTTGTTTACAACTTTTCCACCAATATTACCTATAATATGGATGCTTTTATTTCGGTCGGTTAAGAGTTACAATATGATGTTAACCTATGCTACTGAGAGTAGCCGGTGAGGGAACGTTCAAGTATTATGTAACGCAAATTGTACCAAAATTCATACACTTCATACCCCGGCTTTCGCGTTATTATAGATTATAGAAATTTCATATTTTGGCTACCCCTCTAATAGGGTATGTTAGGGGGGGGTAGCCAAAATATGAAATCTCTACAGCCTTAAATAACGCGAGAACCGGGGTATGAAGTGTATGAATTTTGGTACAATTTGCGTTACATAATACTTGAACGTTCCCTGATACACGTGGTACCAATGTAAAAAATACCGAGAGTCGCCGGTGACTCTCATGGTAGCCAACGTGTTAAATTATTTAAGATTTCGGGGAATTTCGCGAGGGTTGTACACAAGATTTCGCAGGAGCTTTAGCTCTCAAAATACATTTAGAACAAGTTTTAGTTTTCTTCCAGTACACTAAGCCTTTTACAGTAGGGAACCCACCTCCTTGAGGATAAATAAATAAAAAAAGTATATCTCTTTTTCATCAAAGCTGTCACATAGAACCTGATAATTCTCAGCAAACGGATTACCCATAAATATAGATTAACATACCACAATTACTTCAAATGTTCTCCATTTATTTTATCTGTCCTTTTTTATAGGTAATAGGTACCTTTTTTTGCAATTAATTGGGAAACATTTTTTGTGTTGGGATGCATCATCCATCCCATGGGATGGAATCTCACTGACGTCATCATTTCCAACAAACGACACAACTGCATATTCCATTTTACTAAAAAAGTATAATCCATTATAGTTTGAAATCTTATTTTGAGGTTAATTTAAAAAAAAAAGTGTTACCAACTTGTATAAACTTGTATAAACTAATAATTAGTTTTATTACTAACCTATCATAGAACACTCTCAAAAAAATAGCTTTTGTAAACACAAAAAATAACTATAAACTATAAACAAACACTATTCCAACAACGGTTAATTATGACGCCATACTCTACTACTATTGGCCAAAGGCTGTAGGCTAGATTGCTTGGCGGGAACTTCAAAATTCTAATTTATATTTCCGCAGAAATCACATCTCTGATTTCTGTATTTTACAAGATATTACATAATTAGTTATACGACGAATGCAGATACTCGTATTCAACGATTATGGGAGTTTGTCGATTTCCAAAATAACTTTAAAAAAGTAAATTTGGTTTAACCAATAATAATAATAACTTATTTGTGAGTTTTATCCGAGTCGAACCAAACTGAAGTTTTAAACAAGCAATATTAAAAAAAAAAATCATAAAAAATAAAAAAAATATGTTTTTTTTAAGATCTTTTTTGAAAAACTAAAAATTATTGAAAAAAATATAAATTAAATTTTTCAAAAAAAGTCACACGTCTAATTTATAACCTCCTCCTTTTTTGGAAGTCGGTTAATAAAAAAAATATGTTTTTTTAAAGATCTTTTTTGAAAAACTAAAAATTATTGAAAAAAATATAAATTAAGTTTTTCAAAAAAAGTTTTCAAAAAAACTTTAAAAAAATTTTCAAAATTTTTAATTTTTTTTATTTGTTTTTGTAGAATTGATTTTTATAATAAAAGTAATTTTTCCTGAAAAAATTACGTTAATCGGAATATTCCTTCAGCTTTTTTCGATTTTTTTTTTTAAATTTATCCCTCCAGAACTTTTTTGTTTTTGATGGGATTACTTTCAAAAATAATAGGGATCTTTACCTCGGACAACTTATCATACCATTTATATGATACATACCATTTATATGATACATAACATGCAATATTGCATGTTATGTATCATACATATGTATGTTACATCTTATGTAATATGGCACATGTAACTTAAAAAATCTTTCTGTTATAGGGCATGTTATGTAGCATACATATGTATGTTACGTCTCATGTAATATGGCACTTGTTACCTAAAAAATCTTTCTTTGTGATGTTGCATCCACGTATGTGCGGACTGAGATGATGTACCTTTTTATGTATTTTTAAATAAGAAATCATATTTTATTGATAAAATGTCAAAAAATCTACAGATAAAAAAGTTTGGGGCAAGAAATAGACATTTCCCCCCCCCCCCACCATTTTGCAAGTCCCTGGTTAAAATTACCAAGTAAAAATTACATAAAGAGAGGCCCTTAACGTGCCATAGATATTAAATAAAAACTATTTTTCTGAGGTACCCTTAGGACGGTGGAAGCTCCCTTAGGGCTAATTTTCGGACCAACCTTTATAGGATATTTTTTTCATATTTTTGGGACATAGAATCATCCCTTAAAATTTGTATCCTATTCCTAAATCACCCTGTATAGGCCTATAGGTTCCATATAGGAATTTTCCACTTCAATTCATATAGGATATTTGTCGCATTTCCTAGTGGTTCCGCACATGAAATTTCCTTTAAATTGTAGATATTAAAAGAAAATTTACTATATGGCACCTCACAGTTTCCTATAATATGGCACCACATAGATCCACACGGATATTTCTAAATAATTTAGATTGGGAACCTGTAGAAAAAAAGAAATGTCCTATAGTGGTTCGGTATAAGAAATTTCCACGCAGTCATATAGGATTTTTGTCGCATTTCCTATTGATTCTACACATGAAGTTTTCTTCAAATAACTTGAATCTATAGGAAATTTTCCAAATGTGACCATACGTCTCATATGAGGCATGTGGGAATAAAAAGTGATCCAAATTTTCCAAAAATTAGATTTTTATGCCATTAAATCTATATTCTAAGGGCTATCAAATAAGTTATATAGCATGCGTCAATGTCTTTTTAAAAATCGATGCTAGGATCAAAAGGTCCATGAGTTGGGGATGAGGGGAGTAAAAAAGGGTAAGTAAGAAGAAAATCCTTAAAGCAGTCAAAAACGGAATTAAATACAATACAACAAATAAAATATATCATTTTACACATATTTGATACAACCCCGAATGAAAAATATTGAAAATTTGATCATTTACACGATTTGGCGTTCCATGCAGTCTTATAAAAGAGCCACGTCCTTTTAAAAAAAACTTCATACCCCGATATTTTAGGAAGAGATTTAAAATTTAAAACAAATCTCTATGTCAAAGTGTTCTTGCATAGAGTACAGCCGACATCCGATTACATATCAATGTATCATAAAATATAACAAGCCGTAAAGATATGTAATTCTACGCATAAAAATTAGTATTTTTTAACCCTTCCTTAGTCAAAATATCTATTAGATACACCTAAAATATAAAAGGAGGGTATCGTTTTGGTTAGGGATTTTGGGCCCAATCAAAAGAAAAATATATTTTACTTGGGAATAATTATAAATAATTTAAGTAGTGCTAAAGAACTGTTTTTTTTAGTTTAAATCAGTAAAATAATTTTAAAAACTAATTTACATAAAAATCCATCAAAAATAAACAATTTGGCAATATCGTTTTGTCATATGGTTTATTGTCAGAAGTGATTGTTTACCTTTGATATTTAACCTATTAACTTGATAAGTTTAAAATATTAAAATATTAAAATATTTCGCCTGTAATGGAAAAACTGAAAATAATGATATCTGCAGACAATTTTTGATTAAGAACACAGACATGGGCTGAGCCACGAAATAACCGAAAAAGTCCAAAGCGAAATAGCCGTTTTGTATCCAATGTTTTAATTATAATAGTTTTCGATATTTCGTGCCCACAAAATTTAACGATTTACCGATCGACCGACCAACCGACGACTTTTTTTTTTGCTTGAAATTGATTTATATCGACATAAAACGTCATAAAATGCAAAAATACACAAAAAAAATTGGAAATTTTTGCACGAATACAAGGCTTTCCGAACTTTTGAAAATTTTCAAAATGGGAAAGCAATATGTATTAAAAAATAACATTCAGTATTAAAAATACAACGAAATTTTCTCCACCTTGAAAAATATTAATTTTTAATTTTTTAGTTTTTATACATAAAAAAAACATGTTTCAGAGTAGTTTATCCAATAATAATTTTATAATTTTTCACTGTGTTCTTAAAAGCAAGATTAAAATTAATATAATCTTTATAACGTAAAATGTGTCCACATAACCACTATTTTTGTATAACCTGACAAATACCGTCTAATTTTGATTTTCATGCATCGTTCCTAAAAATATTAGGTAACTACCATGTATATTAAACTAAATCTATAAAAATGGTCAATAATGATGAAGAAAAGTCTAAAGAATATAATGTCATAGTTTTCTTCCTTAAATCACAAAATTAAAAATCTTTTGGTATGCAAAACACCCTCCCGGACACATAGTGCGACCAATCGACCTACAATTTTTTTTTGCTTGAAATTGATTTATATCGACATAAAACGTCATAAAACGCAAAAATACGCAAAAAATTGAAAATTTTTGCACGAATACAAGGCTTTCCGAAATTTTGAAAAATTTCAAAATGGGAAAAATAAAAGTATTTAGTATAATAAAAAATAATATGTACAAGGAAAAATTCAACTATTTCTCAAAAATGTCTAAAAAGGAAGATATAAATGAAATTTCAAAAATGGTGAGACTTTGTATGTACCTTACACCCTATATAGCTCATAATTAGTTATTTGTCATTTAGTTACTATTAACCGTTAACCGAAACGTTACCCATGTAATAAGAAAACAGGCCTTATAATATATTATAAAGCCTGTAGATATATATCTACAGATAAATTATTTATCCTAAAAATATTATCTTGAATGAATGAAAGTTAAATAGCTTCTTCTTTCTTTAAAATGTTATTTTTTTTAGACATCTTGGGGGTATCGATATGTTTGAGTTTAAAATGTTATTTTTTTAGACATCAAAACTCAAACATATTGATACCCCCAAGCGACAAAGCCGTAACTCATATATTGTCATTTTTCACGACAGCTAAATTTCTAAAATATTTTTTTTTGTTATTTAAGGGTGGGTAAATGATTGAAGTGGAAAAGGAAGTCATGTGATACATCATTTGAAAGCTTATAAAATTCTCTATTTAACTGTTTAAGTATTTATTGTTTATTTACTGTTTGTTTCTGATAATATTCAAGTTTAGAATTTCTTACTTTAGTGATCTGGGCTTTCGCCAAAAATATAATTTTAAAGGTATTTATATGCTAATATATCTCACTGGGGGGGGGAGGGCGGCATGGCCCCCATGGCCCCCCCCTAAATCCGCCCATGTTTTCAAGGCGTTTACCTATGAGTATAACTCAAAATGGGTCTAACTTGAGTTACATCCTTGTTGCTTGGGAGTGTCGATATAAAAGTACCTACTTTTTAGATTTATAGGAGGGTTAATACATCATCTTTCAAACCCTTTTAAAGGCTAATTTTAGGCAGAAAATCGTTAAAAGGGGTAACGAAAAAAACGCCCTAAATAAAACAGCCACGCAAAAAATAGTTGGATTTCTGGCGGGCTCGACTAGTCAATTCCTATGTATTTTGAGCAGCTAAATCCGAATCTGAAGTTGGAATTTAAAAGTTAGCTCCATTTTCAACATAATGCCAAAAAAAACATACATTTTTGTAGTTTTTCGTATGTTTTTTGAGGTTGTTGGAAATTTGAGCTAACTTTTAAATTTCGACTTCAGATTCGGATTCAGCGGCTTAAAATGCCTAGTCATTCTGTCGGAGATCCAATTTTTTTTTGGCTGTGTAATTAACCTTTAGAGTTTGTTCAAGCTGTGTCATGTGATAAAAAATTAAATACAAATACTTGATGGAGAACTATTGTTGTTAGTATACCTGTACGCAAAGTATATAAGTGGTAGAAGAGAAATTACTGACCTTGTTTCTTGACCTAGAAATTGAAGACATACATATGACAAGGACGTTATAGCATTAACCAAACCAAAATCGAGAGCAGAGTCGAGTATGCGCATTCAAATAAAACGACTTAAGTCATTAAATATTAAATTTGGTTAAGTACCTAAATAAAAATAATTTAGGTATCTATACACAGTTAAAAAATATAATGAGTAATATAACCATACTTATTATACCGGGTGTGTTTTATTTATGTCCACCCCTAAAATTAGGATTATTTTTCATTCGATAAAAACGAAACTTTGATGATTAATATAATTCAAGGGTATACCGATATAGGGGTATACAGCAGAAAATATCTTGTACACCATTTCCCCGGTTGCTTGATATTAAATAATTATAATTTTTTGTTTTTCTTTTTTTTTTAATCTTTGGTTTGAATTAATTTTAATTTTAATTTTCTTTTAATTTCATTATAAAAAATGCTTTATGTAAAAAAAAATAAATATTATTACTAAAGTTTAAAATACTTAAAAAAATACTAATCTTTGTTTTAACTTAATAAATATGTATGTATGTGTTTATGTATGTGTGTGTATGTATACATTTGTATATATATATATATATATATATAAATATATATATATATATATATATATATATATATATATATACATAAGTTTCGTATCAAGTGGCACCTAGATAATTGTCGTCGTTAGTTACCCCCAGTGTATATACAAGAAGTGTCGTTCTGGCCCTTAGATAAATTTTGCTGTTTAGGCACCCTTTTGTATATATTAAATATAATTTCTTTGCCAAGTGACCCAATGCGATGTTGCCTAGATATATGCTTTATTTTTACAAGAAATCCGATGCAGCCATATGTTTTGAAATACGCTTTGATAGCTGATTCTAGACAGTTGGGACATACTATAAATGAAAAAGATATAATTAATATTTTTTCACAACAGGTGGGTATATTTTAATGCATTAGATTTTACTTGGCGTTGCCTGAGGTTAGATATGCTCACATTTTATGTGTTACGTACCAGAATTTTTGTTAAATAACAAAAAATCAAAATTTAAAATTATTTTACCTATTTCACTCATTCGAAGAAAGAGATGAGTTTATCGAACAAATCAAAATAGTTCTAAAATCAAAATAGTTCTAAAATAGCTTTCGAAGACAGAAATATACAATCATATAATGCTTTAAAGAAAAAAATACTGCTGCCAACAAAACAATCCTATCCCTATACGCCTGAGTTCATCCAAACTAATATTTTTTAAGAAAAAATGAAATAGACTAGTTACTACTACAAAAAGCTCACAGTGTGAGTTGCACTGTGCTTCCGGGATTTGTTGTTTGTTTTTCTAGTCATACACATTGCGGACCTTTCTTTTGTCATGTCTTTTTGGGGGGTAAAACTTTTATTTTCCCCAAGGAAAGTCTTTTTTTTTTAATTTGTGTCTTCGAAGGCATTTTATAACTATTTTGATTTGTTCGATAAATTCACTTTTTTCTTCGACGCCTATTTAGACAATTTCTTTTTTCGCGGAAAAGCAATAAAAGAATTGCTGCCAGCAAAATAATACTTTCTCTTATAGGCCTACGTTCATTAAAACCAAAAACCAAAAAATAAAAAGAAAATATTTTTTTTTAAATCATTTTTTTTTTGTTAAATAAATTGAAAAAACAGTGTTTGAAAAAATTGTTTTCACCCTATTTTACCTTTTACCCCAATCTGATTTTTACCAAAAACAATCCCAGCCTAGAACTTTCGATAATTGACCACATTTTGATCATAACTTTTGGATATAGTCTCTATTTATCCAAACCTTTTCAAAATGCCTCTCACGCCAAGTTTTTTTTATAGACAGGTGCTTTAATAGTATATTATTCAGTGAAGGTGAATTTTACGACACGAGCCGGTAGGCGAGTGGCGTACCCAAATTATTAATAGCTATTATACGGAATACTATACTATATAGTAGTAAGAATAGTAACTAGTACTAGTCTTTTCTATTTATTTTTTCTAAAAGATTAGTTTGGATGTTGCGAAAATAGAAATAGTCTATGGGCTTCGAAGAAAAAAATGAATTTATCGAACAAATCAAAATAGTTGTAAAATGCCTTTGAAGACACAAATATACAATCATAAAATGATTCAAAGCAAAAATTACTACTGTCAACATACAAACCAAACAATGGAAGATTCTAAAACACTGACTGGCTGACTGAGAGGTTTTTTCTACTGACTGGGTATTTAGAAGAATTCGAGAAACCTAAAAAATCGGTACTCAATAAAAAATATTTCGACCCCCATCCCCACTCGTAAGGGTAGTTTTTTCCGAATTTTTTGTTTTTTTGTACTGACTGGGTATTTAGAAGAATCCGAGAAACTTGGAAATGAGTACAATTATTTATTTTACCCTGCTTTACTTAATACAAAATATTTTACCCTGCTTTACTCAATAAAAAATATTTCAACCCCCCATCCCACTCCTAAGGGTAGTTTTTACCGTATTTTTTGTATTTTTTCTACTGACTGGGTATTTAAAAGAATCCGGGAAACTTGAAAATGGGTACAATTATATATTTCACCCTGATTTACTGAATAAAAAATATTTCAACCCCCATCCCCACTCCTAAGGGTAGTTTTTACCGTATTTTTTGTTTTTTTCCACTGACCGGGTATTTAGAAGAATCCGAGAAACTTGAAAATGCGTACAATTATTTATTTTACCCTGCTTTACTTAATACAAAATATTTCAACCCTCCATCCCCACTCCAAAAGTCCAAGTTTTCAAGTTTCTCGGATTTTTATAAATACCCAGTCAGTAGAAAAAAAAAACAAAAAATACGGTAAAAACTACCCTTACGAGTGGGGATGGGGGGTTGAAATATCTTTCATTGAGTAAAGCAGGGTGAAATATATAATTGTACCCATTTTCAAGTTTCTCGGATTCTTTTAAATACCCAGTCAGTGGAAAAAAACAAAAAAATACGGTAAAAACTACCCTTAGGAGTGGGGCTGGGGGTCGAAATATTTTTTATTGAGTAAAGCAGGATAAAATACACAGTCAGTAGAAAAAACCAAAAATTACGGTAAAAACTACCCTTAGCAGTGGGGATGGGGGGCTGAAATATTTTTTATTGAGTAAAGCAGGATAAAATATATAATTGTACCCATTTCCAAGTTTCTCCGATTCCTCAAAATACCCAGTCAGTAGAAAAAAACCAAAAAATATGGTAAAAACTACCCTTAGGAGTGGGGATGGGGGTTGAAATACTTTTTATTCAGTAAATCAGGGTGAAATATATAATTGTACCCATTTTCAAGTTTTTCGGATTCTTTTAAATACCCAGTCAGTAGAAAAAACCAAAAAATACGCTAAAAACTACCCTTAGGAGTGGGGATGGGGGTTCAAATATTTTTTATTCAGTAAATTAGGGTGAAATATATAATTGTACCCATTTTCAAGTTTCCCGGATTCTTTTAAATACCAAGTCAGCAGAAAAAAAAAAACAAAAAATACAGTAAATACTACCCTTAGGAGTGGGATGAGGGGTTGAAATATTTTTTATTGAGTAAAGCAGGGTAAAATATATAATTGTACCCACTTTCAAGTTTCTCGGATTCTTCTAAATACCCAGTCAGTAGAAAAAAAAACAAAAAATTCGGAAAAAACTACCCTTACGAGTGGGGATGGGGGTCAACATATTTTTTATTGAGTAAAGCAGGATAAAATACCCAGTCAGTAGAAAAAACCAAAAACTACGGTAAAAACTACCCTTAGCAGTGGGGATGGGGGGTTGAAATATTTTTTATTGAGTAAAGCAGGATAAAATATATAATTGTACACATTTTCAAGTTTCTCCGATTCTTCAAAATACCCAGTCAGTAGAAAAAAACAAAAAATATGATAAAAACTACCCTTAGGAGTGGGGATGGGGGTTGAAATATTTTTTATTCAGTAAATCAGGGTGAAATATATAATTGTACCCATTTTCAAGTTTCTCGGATTCTTTTAAATACCCAGTCAGTGGAAAAAAACAAAAAATACGGTAAAAACTACCCTTAGGAGTGGGGATGGGGGTTGAAATATTTTTTATTCAGTAAATCAGGGTGAAATATATAATTGTACCCATTTTCAAGTTTCTCGGATTCTTCTAAATACCCAGTCAGTAGAAAAAAAACAAAAAATTCGGAAAAAACTACCCTTACGAGTGGGGATGGGGGTCAACATATTTTTTATTGAGTAAAGCAGGATAAAATACCCAGTCAGTAGAAAAAACCAAAAAATACGGTAAAAACTACCCTTAGGAGTGGGGATGGGGGTTGAAATATTTTTTATTCAGTAAATCAGGGTGAAATATATAATTGTACCCATTTTCAAGTTTCTCGGATTCTTTTAAATACCCAGTCAGTGGAAAAAAACAAAAAATACGGTAAAAACTACCCTTAGGAGTGGGGATGGGGGTTAAAATATTTTTTATTCAGTAAATCAGGGTGAAATATATAATTGTACCCATTTTCAAGTTTTTTGGATTCTTTTAAATACAGTCAGTAGAAAAAACCAAAAAAATACGGTAAAAACTACCCTTAGGAGTGGGGATGGGGGTTAAAATATTTTTTATTTAGTAAATCAGGGTGAAATATATAATTGTACCCATTTTCAAGTTTCTCGGATTCTTTTAAATACCCAGTCAGTAGAAAAAAACAAAAAATACGGTAAAAACTACCCTTAGGAGTGGGGATGGGGGTTGAAATATTTTTTATTCAGTAAATCAGGGTGAAATGTATAATTCTACCCATTTTCAAGTTTCTCGGATTCTTCTAAATACCCAGTCAGTAGAAAAAACCAAAAAATACGGAAAAAACTACCCTTACGAGTGGGATGGGGGGTTGAAATATTTTTTATTGAGTAAAGCAGGGTAAAATATATAACTGTACCTATTTTCAAGTTTCTCGGATTCTTCTAAATACCCAGTCAGTAGAAAAAACCAAAAAATACGGTAAAAACTACCATTAGGAGTGGGATGGGGGGTTGAAATATTTTTTATTGAATAAAGCAGGGTAAAATATATATTTGTACCCATTTTCAAGTTTCTCGGATTCTTCTAAATACCCAGTCAGTAGTAAATAACAAAAAATTCGGAAAAACTACCCTTACGAGTGGGGATGGGGGTCAAAATATTTTTTATTGAGTAAAGCAGGATAAAATACCCAGTCAGTAGAAAAAAACAAAAATTACGGTAAAAAGTACCCTTAGCAGTGGGGATGGGGGGTTGAAATATTTTTTATTGAGTAAAGCAGGATAAAATATATAATTGTACCCATTTTCAAATTTCTCCGATTCTTCAAAATACCCAGTCAGTAGAACAAACCAAAAAAATATGGTAAAAACTACCCTTAGGAGTAAGGATGGGGGGTTGAAATATTTTTTATTAGGTAAAGCAGGGTGAAATATATAATTGTACCCATTTTCAAGTTTCTCGGATTCTTCTAAATACCCAGTCAGTAGAAAAAAGCAAAAATATGGTAAAAACTACCCTTAGGAGTAGGGATGGGGGGTTGAAATATTTTTTATTGAGTAAAGCAGGGTAAAATATATAATTGTACCCGTTTTCAAGTTTCTCGGATTCTTCTAAATACCCAGTCAGTAGAAAAAAACAAAAATACGGTAAAAACTACCCAGGAGTGGGGATGGGGGTTGAAATATTTTTTAATTAGTAAAGCAGGGTGAAATATATAATTGTACCCGTTTTCAAGTTTCTCGGATTCTTCTAAATACCCATTCAGTAGAAAAAAAAACAAAAAATACGGTAAAAAGTACCCTTAGCAGTGGGGATGGGGGGTTGAAATATTTTTTATTGAGTAAAGCAGGATAAAATATATAATTGTACCCATTTTCAAGTTTCTCGGATTCTTCTAAATACCCAGTCAGTAGAAAAAAAACAAAAAATACGGTAAAAACTACCCTTAGGAGTTTGGATAGGGGTTGAAATATTTTTTATTGTGTAAAGTAGGGTAAAATACCCATATTCAAGTTTCTCGGATTCTTCTAAATACCCAGTCAGTAGAAAAAAACAAAAAATTCGGAAAAAACTACCCTTACGAGTGGGGATGGGGGGTCGAAATATTTTTTATTGAGTAAAGCAGGACAATATACCCAGTCAGTAGAAAAAAACAAAAATTACTGTAAAAACTACTATTAGCAGTGGGGATGGGGGGTTGAAATATTTTTTTTATTGAGTAGAGCAGGATAAAATATATAATTGTACCCATTTTCAAGTTTCTCGGATTCCTCAAAATTCCCAGTCAGTAGAAAAAACAAAAAATACGGTAAAAACTACCCTTAGGAGTAAGGATGGGGGGTTGAAATATTTTTTATTAGGTAAAGCAGGGTGAAATATATAATTGTACGCATTTTCAAGTTTCTCGGATTCTTCTAAATACCCAGTCAGTAGAAAAAAACAAAAATACGGTAAAAACTACCCTTAGGAGTAGGAATGGGGGGTTGAAATGTTTTTTATTGAGTAAAGTAGGGTAAAATATATAATTGTACCCATTTTCAAGTTTCTCGGATTCTTCTAAATACCCAGTCAGTAGAAAAAACCAAAAATACGGTAAAAACTACCCTTAGGAGTGGAAATGGGGGTTGAAATATTTTTATTGAGTAAAGCAGGGTGAAATATATAATTGTACCCATTTTCAAGTTTCTCGGATTCTTCTAAATACCCAGTCAGTAGAAAAAAAAACTACCCTTACCCAGTGAGTAGAAAAAACCAAAAAATATGGTAAAAACTACCCTTAGGAGTGGGGATGGATACCCAGTCAGTAGAAAAAAAAACAAAAAATACGGTAAAAATTACCCTTAGGAGTTTGGATAGGGGTTGAAATATTTTTTATTGTGTAAAGTAGGGTAAAATATATAATTGTACCCATTTTCAAGTTTCTCGGATTCTTCTAAATACCCAGTCAGTAGAAAAAAACAAAAAATTCGGAAAAAACAACCCTTACGAGTGGGGATGGGGGGTCGAAATATTTTTTATTGAGTAAATCAGGATAAAATACCCAGTCAGTAGAAAAAAACAAAAATTACTGTAAAAACTACCATTAGCAGTGGGGATGGGGGGTTGAAATATTTTTTATTGAGTAAAGCAGGATAAAATATATAATTGTACCCATTTTCAAGTTTCTCGGATTCCTCAAAATACCCAGTCAGTAGAAAAAACAAAAAATACGGTAAAAACTACCCTTAGGAGTAAGGATGGGGGGTTGAAATATTTTTTATTAGGTAAAGCAGGGTGAAATATATAATTGTACGCATTTTCAAGTTTCTCGGATTCTTCTAAATACCCAGTCAGCAGAAAAAAACAAAAATAGGGTAACAACTACCATTAGGAGTAGGAATAGGGGGTTGAAATGTTTTTTATTGAGTAAAGTAAGGTTAAATATATAATTGTACCCATTTTCAAGTTTCTCGGATTCTTCTAAATACCCAGTCAGTAAAAAAAAACAAAAAAAACTACCCTTAGAAAAAAACAAAAAATATGGTAAAAACTACCCTTAGGAGTGGGGATGAGGGGTTGAAATATTTTTTATTGTACCCATTTTCAAGTTTCTCGGATTCTTCTAAATATCCAGTCAGTAGAAAAACAAACAAAAATAGGGTAAAAACTACCCTTAGGAGTAAGGATGGGGGGTTGAAATATTTTTTATTAGGTAAAGCAGGGTGAAATATATAATTATACCCATTTTCAAGTTTCTCGGATTCTTTTAAATACCCAGTCAGTGGAAAAAAACAAAAAATACGGTAAAAACTACCCTTAGGAGTGGGGATGGGGGTTGAAATATTTTTCATTCAGTAAATCAGGGTGAAATATATAATTGTACCCATTTTCAAGTTTCTCGGATTCTTCTAAATACCCAGTCAGTAGAAAAAAAAACAAAAAATTCGGAAAAAACTACCCTTACGAGTGGTGATGGGGGTCAATATATTTTTTATTGAGTAAAGCAGGATAAAATACCCAGTCAGTAGAAAAAACCAAAAAAATACGGTAATAACTACCCTTAGGAGTGGGGATGGGGGTTGAAATATTTTTTATTCAGTAAATCAGGGTGAAATATATAATTGTACCCATTTTCAAGTTTCTCGGATTCTTTTAAATACCCAGTCAGTGGAAAAAAAACAAAAAATACGGTAAAAACTACCCTTAGGAGTGGGGATGGGGGTTGAAATATTTTTTATTCAGTAAATCAGGGTGAAATATATAATTGTACCCACTTTCAAGTTTTTTGGATTCTTTTAAATACAGTCAGTAGAGAAAACCAAAAAATACGGTAAAAACTACCCTTAGGAGTGGGGATGGGGGTTGAAATATTTTTTATTTAGTAAATCAGGGTGAAATATATAATTGTACCCATTTTCAAGTATCTCGGATTCTTTTAAATACCCAGTCAGTAGAAAAAAACAAAAAATACGGTAAAAACTACCCTTAGGAGTGGGGATGGGGGTTGAAATATTTTTTATTCAGTAAATCAGGGTGAAATGTATAATTCTACCCATTTTCAAGTTTCTCGGATTCTTCTAAATACCCAGTCAGTAGAAAAAACCAAAAAATACGGAAAAAACTACCCTTACGAGTGGGTTGGGGGGTTGAAATATTTTTTATTGAGTAAAGCAGGGTAAAATACCCAGTCAGTAGAAAAAAACAAAAATTACGGTAAAAAGTACCCTTAGCAGTGGGGATGGGGGGTTGAAATATTTTTTATTGAGTAAAGCAGGATAAAATATATAATTGTACCCATTTTCAAATTTCTCCGATTCTTCAAAATACCCAGTCAGTAGAAAAACCAAAAAAATATGGTAAAAACTACCCTTAGGAGTAAGGATGGGGGGTTGAAATATTTTTTATTAGGTAAAGCAGGGTGAAATATATAATTGTACCCATTTTGAAGTTTTTCGGATTCTTCTAAATACCCAGTCAGTAGAAAAAAGCAAAAATATGGTAAAAACTACCCTTAGGAGTAGGGATGGGGGGTTGAAATATTTTTTATTGAGTAAAGCAGGGTAAAATATATAATTGTACCCGTTTTCAAGTTTCTCGGATTCTTCTGAATACCCAGTCAGTAGAAAAAAACAAAAATACGGTAAAAACTACCCAGGAGTGGGGATGGGGGTTGAAATATTTTTTAATTAGTAAAGCAGGGTGAAATATATAATTGTACCCGTTTTCAAGTTTCTCGGATTCTTCTAAATACCCATTCAGTAGAAAAAAAAACAAAAAATACGGTAAAAAGTACCCTTAGCAGTGGGGATGGGGGGTTGAAATATTTTTTATTGAGTAAAGCAGGATAAAATATATAATTGTACCCATTTTCAAGTTTCTCGGATTCTTCTAAATACCCAGTCAGTAGAAAAAAAAACAAAAAGTACGGTAAAAACTACCCTTAGGAGTTTGGATAGGGGTTGAAATATTTTTTATTGTGTAAAGTAGGGTAAAATATATAATTGTACCCATTTTCAAGTTTCTCGGATTCTTCTAAATACCCAGTCAGTAGAAAAAAACAAAAAATTCGGAAAAAACTACCCTTACGAGTGGGGATGGGGGGTCGAAATATTTTTTATTGAGTAAAGCAGGATAAAATACCCAGTCAGTAGAAAAAAACAAAAATTACTGTAAAAACTACTATTAGCAGTGGGGATGGGGGGTTGAAATATTTTTTTTATTGAGTAAAGCAGGATAGAATATATAATTGTACCCATTTTCAAGTTTCTCGGATTCCTCAAAATACCCAGTCAGTAGAAAAAACAAAAAATACGGTAAAAACTACCCTTAGGAGTAAGGATGGGGGGTTGAAATATTTTTTATTAGGTAAAGCAGGGTGAAATATATAATTGTATGCATTTTCAAGTTTCTCGGATTCTTCTAAATACCCAGTCAGTAGAAAAAAACAAAAATACGGTAAAAACTACCCTTAGGAGTAAGAATGGGGGGTTGAAATGTTTTTTATTGAGTAAAGTAGGGTAAAATATATAATTGTACCCATTTTCAAGTTTCTCGGATTCTTCTAAATACCCAGTCAGTAGAAAAAAAACAAAAATACGGTAAAAACTACCCTTAGGAGTTGAAATGGGGGTTGAAATATTTTTATTGAGTAAAGCAGGGTGAAATATATAATTGTACCCATTTTCAAGTTTTTCGGATTCTTCTAAATACCCAGTCAGTAGAAAAAAAAAACTACCCTTACCCAGTGAGTAGAAAAAACCAAAAAATATGGTAAAAACTACCCTTAGGAGTGGGGATGGATACCCAGTCAGTTGAAAAAAAAACAAAAAATACGGTAAAAACTACCCTTAGGAGTTTGGATAGGGGTTGAAATATTTTTTATTGTGTAAAGTAGGGTAAAATATATAATTGTACCCATTTTCAAGTTTCTCGGATTCTTCTAAATACCCAGTCAGTAGAAAAAAACAAAAAATTCGGAAAAAACAACCCTTACGAGTGGGGATGGGGGGTCGAAATATTTTTTATTGAGTAAAGCAGGATAAAATACCCAGTCAGTAGAAAAAAACAAAAATTACTGTAAAAACTACCATTAGCAGTGGGGATGGGGGGTTGAAATATTTTTTATTGAGTAAAGCAGGGTGAAATATATAATTGTACCCATTTTCAAGTTTTTCGGATTCTTCTAAATACCCAGTCAGTAGAAAAAAAAACTACCCTTACCCAGTGAGTAGAAAAAACCAAAAAATATGGTAAAAACTACCCTTAGGAGTGGGGATGGATACCCAGTCAGTAGAAAAAAAAAACAAAAAATACGGTAAAAACTACCCTTAGGAGTAAGGATGGGGGGTTGAAATATTTTGTATTAGGTAAAGCAGGGTGAAATATATAATTGTACGCATTTTCAAGTTTCTCGGATTCTTCTAAATACCCAGTCAGTAGAAAAAAACAAAAATAGGGTAAAAACTACCATTAGGAGTAGGAATGGGGGATTGAAATGTTTTTTATTGAGTAAAGTAGGGTTAAATATATAATTGTACCCATTTTCAAGTTTCTCGGATTCTTTTAAATACCCAGTCAGTAGAAAAAAACAAAAAAAACTACCCTTACCCAGTGAGTAGAAAAAACCAAAAAATATGGTAAAAACTACCCTTAGGAGTGGGGATGAGGGTTTGAAATATTTTTTATTGTACCCATTTTCAAGTTTCTCGGATTCTTCTAAATACCCAGTCAGTAGAAGAAAAACAAAAATACGGTAAAAACTACCCTTAGGAGTGGGTATGGGAGGTTGAAATATTTTTTATTGAGTAAAGCAGCGTAAAATATATAATTGTACCTAGTTTCAAGTTTCTGGGATTCTTCTAAATACCCAGTCAGTAGAAAAAAACAAAAAATACGGTAAAAACTACCCTTACAAGTGGGGATGGGGGGTTGAAATATTTTTTATTGAGTAAAGTAGGGTGAAATATATAATTTTACCCATTTTCAAGTTTCTCGGATTCTTCTAAATACCCAGTCAGTAGAAAAAAAACAAAAATATGGGAAAAACTACCCAGGAGTAGGGATGAGGGGTTGAAATATTTTTATCGAGTAAAGCAGAGTGAAATATATAATTGTACCCATTTTCAAGTTTCTCGGATTCTTCTAAATACCCAGTCAGTAGAAAAAAAACAAAAAATACGGTAAAAACTACCCTTACAAGTGGGGATGGGGGGTTAAAATATTTTTTATTGAGTAAAGCACGGTAATATATATAATTGTACCCATTTTCAAGTTTCTCGGATTCTTTTAAATACCCAGAAAAAAACAAAAAATACGGTAAAAACTACCCTTAGGAGTGGGGATGGGGGGGTTAAAATATTTTTTATTGAGTAAAGCAGGGTAAAATATATAATTGTACCTAGTTTCTCGGATTCTTCTAAATACCCAGTCAGTAAAAAAAAATAAGGTAAAAACTACCCTTACGAGTGGGGATGGGGGGTTGAAATATTTTTTATTGAGTAAAGCAAGGTGAAATACATAATTGTACCCATTTTCAAGTTCCTCGGATTCTTCTAAATACCCAGTCAGTAGAAAAAAAACAAAAAATACGTTAAAAACTACCCTTACAAGTGGGGATGGGGGGTTAAAATATTTTTTATTGAGTAAAGCACGGTAATATATATAATTGTAACCATTTTCAAGTTTCTCGGATTCTTTTAAATACCCAGAAAAAAACAAAAAATACGGTAAAAACTACCCTTAGGAGGGGGGATGGGGGGTTAAAATATTTTTTATTGAGTAAAGCAGGGTAAAATATATAATTGTACCTAGTTTCTCGGATTCTTCTAAATACCCAGTCAGTAAAAAAAAAATAAGGTAAAAACTACCCTTACGAGTGGGGATGAGGGATTGAAATATGTTTTATTGAGTAAAGCACGGTAAAATATATAACTGTACCCATTTTCAAGTTTCTCGGATTCTTCTAAATACCCAGTCAGTAGAAAAAAACAAAGATACGGTAAAAACTACCCTTAGGAGTGGGGATGGGGGGTTGACATATTTTTTATTAAGCAAAGCAGGGTGAAATATATAATTGTACCATTTTCTAGTTTCTCGGATTCTTTTAGATACCCAGTCGGTAGAAAAAAAGCAAAAATATGGTAAAAACTACCCTTACGAGTGGGGATGGGGTGTTGAAATATTTTTTATTGAGTAAAGCAGGGTAAAATATATAATTGTACCCATTTTCAAGTTTCTCAGGAGTGGGGATGGGGGGTTGAAACATTTTTTATTGAGTAAAGCACGGTGAAATATATAACTGTACCCATTTTCAAGTTTTTCGGATTCTTCTAAATACCCAGTCAATAGAAAAAAACAAAGATACGGTCAAACTACCCTTAGGACTGGGGATGGAGGGTTGAAATATTTTTTATTGTGTAAAGCAGGGTGAAATATATAATTGTGCCCATTTTCAAGTTTCTCGGATTCTTCTAAACACCCAGTCAGTAGAAAAAAAACAAAAAAATACTGTAAAACCGACCATTAGAGTGGGGATAGGGGGTTGAAATAATTTTTATTGTGCAAAGCAGGGTGAAATATATAATTGTACCCATTTTCAAGTTTCTCGGATTCTTCTAAATACCCAGTCAGTAGAAAACACCAAAAAATACGGTAAAAACTACCCTTAGGAGTGAGGTTGGGGGGTTGAAATATTTTTTATTGAGTAAAGCAGGATGAAATATATAATTGTACCCATTTTCAAGTTTCTCGGATTCTTCTAAACACCCAGTTAGTAGAAAAAACCAAACAATACGGTAAAAACGACCATTAGGAGTGGGGATGGGGGCTTGAAATATTTTTTATTGAGTAAAGCAGGGTGAAATATATAATTGTACCCATTTTCAAGTTTCTCGTATTCTTCTAAATACCCAGTCAGTAGAAAAAAAAACAAAAATATGGTAAAAACTACCCTTAGGAGTAGGGTGAAATATATAATTGTGCCCATTTTCAAGTTTCTCGGATTCTTCTAAACACCCAGTCAGTAGAAAAAAAACAAAAAAATACTGTAAAACCGACCATTAGAGTGGGGATAGGGGGTTGAAATAATTTTTATTGTGCAAAGCAGGGTGAAATATATAATTGTACCCATTTTCAAGTTTCTCGGATTCTTCTAAATACCCAGTCAGTAGAAAACACCAAAAAATACGGTAAAAACTACCCTTAGGAGTGAGGTTGGGGGGTTGAAATATTTTTTATTGAGTAAAGCAGGATGAAATATATAATTGTACCCATTTTCAAGTTTCTCGGATTCTTCTAAACACCCAGTTAGTAGAAAAAACCAAACAATACGGTAAAAACGACCATTAGGAGTGGGGATGGGGGCTTGAAATATTTTTTATTGAGTAAAGCAGGGTGAAATATATAATTGTACCCATTTTCAAGTTTCTCGTATTCTTCTAAATACCCAGTCAGTAGAAAAAAAAACAAAAATATGGTAAAAACTACCCTTAGGAGTAGGGATGGGGTGTTGAAATATTTTTTATTTAGTAAAGCAGGGTAAAATATATAATTGTACCCATTTTCAAGTTTCTCAGGAGTGGGGATGGGGGGTTGAAACATTTTTTATTGAGTAAAGCAGGGTGAAATATATAAATGTACCTATTTTCAAGTTTCTCGGATTCTAAATACCCAGTCAGTAGAAAAAAAAAAACAAAAAATAAGGTAAAAACTACCCTTAGGAGTGGGGATGGGGGGTTGAAACATTTTTTATTGAGTAAAGCAGGGTGAAATATATAAATGTACCTATTTTCAAGTTTCTCGGATTCTAAATACCCAGTCAGTAGAAAAAAAAAACAAAAAATAAGGTAAAAACTACCCTTAGGAGTGGGGATGGGGGGGTTGAAATATTTTTTATTGAGTAAAGCAGGGTGAAATATATAAATGTACCTACTTTCAAGTTTCTCGGATTCTAAA
>OY294046.1:22187613-22223123 GCA_958510825.1 Brachypterus glaber
GGTCGAAAGCGATTTTCCCCTTTTTAAGGATTGGTTCGACTATAATATTCTAACCCTTAATGTAGACAAGACCATATTTCTACCTTTTGCCTACCTTTAATACATTAAATTTTAATTGTCTTGACCATTTTTCTATTAAAAGATCCGATTCTGTAAAATTTCTAGGTATAATTGTGGACCAACACCTTAAATGGGACTTAAAAATACAAGAAGTCATAAAAAAAATCTATGCTTTATACCATACTTCAAAATAATAAGAAACTTTTTAAGTATAAAGCATTTAAGTATGGTATATAATGCATTAGTCGACTCACATATAAGATACGGGATCTTAGGTTGGGGTGGTGCCTACAATAATAGACTTAATGACCTTGAAAAAACTCAAAAAAGAATATTGAAAATAATTTATAATAAGGAACACACTTACCCCTCAAATGAACTATTTATTTTATCCAGGAAAATGGACTGTCGTCAACTATTTTTCTTAGGGTTAGCTATTTATATTTACAATAAAAAACCAGGGTTTAAAAACAATAATACAAGACGTAATAATGTATTACCTGTTCCTAAAGATAACAAAACAATTGGACAAAGAGGTTTTATCTACTTAGGTCCAAAAGTTTTTAATACCATTCCAAGGGAAATTCAGAATGCTAGTTCTATACATGTGTTCAAAAGAATGTGTAAACATTTTATTTTGAATACACCAAGAATTGACATTCATAAATTAATTGACTTAAAAATACTTTAACTAACCTTTTTTATTTTTTATTTAACTTACCATTTTTTTTTTCCTTTTACATAAATCACTTATATATTTTTAAATGTCCTTATATTATTTATTGTTTTATTTTTACACAAATTTTAATTATTCCTTGTCTGTTGTTGTTTTTGACTTTTAATTATTTTATCTTTACACTATTTGTCTCTTGTCTTATTTTTACGTTTTAATCAATCCTCTGTATGTAGTAGTTATTTATTTATATTAATTATTATATCTGTGAGCAAATTATTTATTTTCTGCCTGTTTTTACACACATTTTAACCAATCCTCGTCTGTAGTTCTTGTTTTTCTGTTTGTTTTTGACTATTTTATTTATACACTATTTATTAACTTTAATTTTCTATTTTTACACACATTTTAACCAGTGCTCGTATGTAGTTGTTGTTTTTTGTTTATTGTTTATTTTATTTTTATTTTTTTTTATTTATACACTGTTTTTTTACACACATTTTAGCGTTTTTTTTTGTTTTTATTTGTTATTTATTTTAATTAATTTATCCTACTTATTTATTATTATTATTTTATTAAGTCTAAGTTAATGTCTATCATTGAATGCATTGCATTTTACCTTATAACCTTATATTTGTGATTGTTTTATTTGCTACTCTAAGTTAATTACACGTACCTGCAGTAAAATTACCTACCATTATATTTAAAATACTTACTATTTGATCTAATTGTTTTGTGTTTATATTATTTATTTTTTGAATACCTCTATGCATTGAGACGTCTTACTTTATTTGATAATACTTATTATTATTGTTATTATTATTATTATTATTATTAATATTATTATTATTATTTTTTTTTTCACGGTTATCCGGTTTGACTCTGGCTAGTTCGGAGATGATATCTCAAGAACTAAGCTAGTGATTCTTGATCGCCAAGGACTAGGACTACACATATGTAGCATGACGGCTTTTTGCATCGGTAAGTATATATTTACAGGTATAGTTTCTAAACTGTTTTTTAAATTTTTAGGTATTACCCCTGTGGACGATATTACAATAGGAACAATTTTAACAGAGGTGTCCCACATATCTTTTATCTCTCTTGCCAGGTGAGTATATTTTTCGATCTTTTCCTTATACTTTTTGCTTATGTTTTCGTTGTTTGGGATAGTTACATCTATTAAATATGTTGATTTCTTTTTCAGGTCTATTACTGTGATATTCGGTCTGTTGTGGTCTACCTGTACATCAGTTGTAATTGTTCTATCCCAATAAATTTTGACATTATGGTTTTCAATACCAGGGTCTGGTTTGTATTTATAATATGGTACGTTGTCATTGCCATTTAGTTTATATACTTTAAGGAGTTCTAGTTATACGATTGTGGCCACCTGGTTGTGCCGCTCTATGTATTTTGTGGGTGCCAAGGTAGGGCATCCAGAAACAATGTGATCAAGGCTCTCCGTGTATGAATTACATTTACGGCATTTATCGTTTTCGATGTTTTGTCTTAAAATATATTTAGTATAATTTCGAGTCTTGATCACTTGGTCCTGGATTGCCAAGGCAAACCCTTCGGTTTCAGGAAATATGTAACCTCTCTCTAACCAGCCCACGGACATTTGCTTATCTATATGAGGTTGAAGTAAATGGTTAAAGTACCGACCGTGTAACTCCTTGGAAGCCCATTTTTTTCTTTTTCGCCTCATTCCCATTTATTTTATTTATTGGATCTATCTCTCTGTCGCTAAGATTTAGCGGAGTGTATTTTTTGTCAGCATGTATTACTGTCCTGTGTAGCTGGTTTTCCTGTTTAGAATAGAAGTAAGTTCGTAGGTTAGTTATTTGTTCGTAGTATAAGTTTCTGATATCGCATACTCCTCTTCCACCATCTTCTCTATTTAATGTGACTCTTTATACAGCAGCTCTTGGGTGGTGCATACGGTTTCTGGTAAGGCTTGTTCTTATTTTAGTATTTAAGTCCTCAAGTTCAGTCTCAGACCACTTTATAACACCAAATGAGTAGGTAAGGGAAGGAATGACGTAGCTATTAATGCTTCTTGAGATGTTGTTTGAATTTAATTTGGTTTTTAAAATCTTATTAAGCCTTTTTTTAAATTCATTCCTTACCTTTTCCTTCATTTTTTTGTGTTCGTTTCGGTTTGTTTGGTCGATTCTTAGGTATTTGTAGCTATTTTGGCTAAGGTCCGTAATGTTTACGTTATGTAGTAGTTCGATTTCTGTGGACTCTTTCATTTGGCCTCTTATGATTGATAACTTCTTGCACTTCGATATTCCAAACTTCATCCCTATATCTATGCTCATTTTATGTGTCATTTTGAGTAGTGCCTCTAAGTTGTTAAGACTTGGTGCATAGATTTTAGGGTCATCCATAAAGAACAGATGGCAAATTATTTTATTATTATTATTATTATTATTATTATTATTTTTTTTTTTTTAGATTAAGTTAATATTAATTTTTTATTTTTGTTTTGCACGCTCAAATGAATTGTCATTTTTGTGCTAATTGCATATTTGTTGCAAGTTATGTTTATACAATTGTATACTATATTTTAAGCAATAAATATTATTATCATTATTATTATTATTATTATTATTATAGCGAGATACAGATCAAGTTCTTGTGTTTGAATCTAGGTGGCGCTGCTGTAAGATATGTATATACAATATTTTTTAAACCTTGTAAAAGTGACACCCGGTTGCACCCGCTTGTATATGCAAAAAAATAGATAATACATGTAAAAGCTGCACCCGAAATATGAAAACACTGTAAAAATAAATAACATAATATGATTTTATTTTCTAGGTATCAATGGGTGCCACTTTTACAACGATTATATATTTGAGTGCATTTATTATAAATGGGAAATTTCTTAATATAATAAATAATTTTTAATTAAATTCTAAATTATTGATAAATAAACTTATCATCACTGTTGACAATGCAAGAAAATGAAGCATGTAAATAAAATATAGTTTAACTATCTTTTGTTAAAAAAATATATTCCCCGATATTTTCGGGGAATTCCAGGTAGGTGGGAATGACTACTAAATACTTTTGTATGTTTCTGAATTTTTTTAATATTTATTTTTATTAATTTTAAAAATTACATTACATAAATACAGTCGTATAATACAGTTCTAGTTGTTTAGATCCAATTCATATGAACTCAAGCAATTTGGATCAGCTTTTTTTCGTAGATACCTTTGGTAAAAAAATTCGACTAAACTTTGACTTAAAAAAATATTTTTTCATTTGTCTACTAAAATTGGGTCTATCTAAAATGCGGAATACATATTATTTAGCTGAATGCTGCGGAACGGGTACTTTAAATTATCCGATAGGGCTGAAATTTTGTATGCTCACTTAAGGGACCTTCTTTCACCCCATTCTAAAATTTGAACCCCATCGGAAAATATTTAGGGGTGGTTTACGCCTGCCAAAGGATTTTTTTTGCGGAACGGTAAAAAACGAGTACTTTAAATTATCCGATCGGGCTGAAATTTTGTATGCTCACTTTAGGGACCTTCCTGCATATTTGGGGGTATAATTTAGCTGAACGCTGCGAAACGGGTACTTTAAATTATCTGATCTGGCTGAAATTTGGTATGCTCACTTAAGGGACCTTCTTGCACCCCATTCTAAAATTTGAACCCCATCGGAAAATATTTAGGGGTGGTTTACGCCTGCCAAACGATTTTTTTTTGCTCACTTTAGAGAACTATCTGCATCCCATCCTATAATTTCAACCCCATCGGACAATATTTAAGGGTGGTTTCAACCTGCGAAACGACGTTTTTCTGCGGAACGGTAAAAAACAAGTACTTTATATTATCCGATCTGACATTTTGTATGCAGACTTAAGGGACCTTCCTGCACCCTATCCTAAAATTTTAACCCCATCGGAAAATATTTAGAGTTGGTTTACGCCTGCGAAACGATTCTTTTTTGCGGAGCGGTAACAAACGGGTACTTTAAATTATCCGATCGGGCTGAAATTTAGTATGCAGACTTAAGGGACCTTCCTGCACCCCATGCTAAACAATACCATGGGAAAATATTTAGAGGTGTTTTACGCCTGCGAAACGATTTTTTTCTGCGGAACGGTAAAAAACGGATATTTTAAATTATCTGATCGGGCTAAAATGTTGTATCTTGATTTTAGAGCCTTTCCTGCACCCCATCCCCATCCTATAATTTTAACCCCATTGGATAATATTTAAGGGTGGTTTCCACCTGCGAAATAACTTTTTTCTGCGGAACGGTAAAAAATAAGTACTTTAAATTATCCGATCGGGCTGAAATTTAGTATGCTGACTTAAGAGACGTTTCTGCACCCCATCCTAAAATTTCAACCCCATTGGACAATATTTAAGAGTGGTTTCCATCTGCGAAACGACTTTTTTCTGCGGAACGGTAAAAACAAGTACTTTAAATTATCCGATCGGGCTGGAATTTAGTATCCAGGCTTAAGGGACCTTCCTGCGCCCCATCCTAAAATTTGAACCCCATCAGAAAATATTTAGGGGTGGTTTAAGCCTGCGAAACGATTTTTTTCTGCGGAACGGTAAAAAAACGGGTACTTTAAATTATCCAATCGGGCTAAAATTCTGTACGCTGACTTTATGGACCTTCCTGCACCCCATCCTATAATTTCAACTTCATCGGATAATATTTAAGGGTGGATTACGCCTGCGAAACGATTTTTTTCTGCGGAACGGAAAAAACAAGTACTTTAAATAATCCGATCGGACTGAAATTTTGTAAGCTGACATTAGGGACCTTCCTGCACCCCATCTAAAAATTTTAACCCCATCGGAAAATATTTAGGGGTGGTTTACCCCTGCCAAACGATTTTTTTTTGTGGAACGGTAAAAAACGAGTACTTTAAATTATCTGATCGGGCTGAAATTGTATGTTGACTTTAGGGCCCTTCCTGCATCCTATCGTATAATATCAACCCCATTGGACAATATTTAAGAGTGGTTTCCACCTGCGAAACGATTTTTTTCTGCGGAACGGTAAAAAACAAGTACTTTAAATTATCCGATCGGGCTGAAATTTTGTATGTTGACTTTAGGGACATTCCTGCACCCCATCCTATAATTTCAACTCCATCGGACAATATTAAGGGTGGTTTACGCCTGCGAAACTTTGAGGAGCCATTATTTGGCGCTTAGTTCGTTTTGTTTTAGTTAGATCATTTAAATATTATAAATAAATGTTAGAATGCATTAAATAAAATTAAATGTAACCGATCTAATACATTTTTAAAATGTTTGTTTACCGTTTCACTCATATTTATGGTAGAAATTCGTAAATTTTAGTGTTAGGGGCAACTTTGGCGGATTTTCGGCACGGGTTAGAATCTTTTGATCATTTTGAAATTTGACACATAGTTTAGTATACATGCTTAAAAGGAGAAAAATAAGATTTTAAGCGTTTTAAATTTTTCACTTAAACAAAAATTACAGAAAATTTTCAACAATTTTTTACGATTTTAAAAATTTTAGGGGCCCAGTTAGGACCTTTAGAGAAGTTTGATTACTCTCATATTTTCATAAAAATAAATTCAGACCGATCCGATACACTTTTAAAATGTTTGTTTACGTTTATGGTAGAATTTCGAAAATTTTAGTGTTAGGGGCAACTTTGGCGGATTTTCGGCACGGGTTAGATTCTTTGAATCATTTTGAAATTTTGTATACTCAAAAGGAAAAAAATAAGATTTTAAGCCCTTTACATTTTTTACTCACACAAAAATTACAGACAATTTTTAACCATTTTTTACGATTTATGGGTAATTTACGAATTTTAGGAGCCCAATTAGAACCCCTAGAGAAGTTTAATTATTCTTATATTTTCAGAATTTTCAAGTTACTCCTAAATAAAAATTTTAAGATAATACAAAAATATAAGGTCCAACCTAATACCACATGATTTAATTAAATAAAAGTAAATTCAGACCAATCTGATACATTTTTAAAATGTTTATTTACATTTATGCTAGAAATTCGTAAATTATAGGGGCAACTTTGATGGATTTTCGGCACGGGTTAGAATCTTTTGATAATTTTGAAATTTGGCACATAATTTTGTATGCTTAAAAGGAAAAAAATAAGCTTTCAAGACCTTTAAATTTTTCACTTATACAAAAATTACAGAAAATTTTCAACGATTTTTTAAGATTAGGGATATAAAAAAAATATAAGGTTCACCCTAATTTCACATGGTTTAATTGAATAAAAATTAATTCAGACCGATCTGATACATTTTTAAATTTTTTGTTTACATTTATGTTAGAAATTCGTAAATTTTAGTGTTAGGGGCAACCTGGCGGAATTTCGGCAAGGGTTGTAATCTTTTGATCATTTTGAAATTTGGCACATAATTTTGTTGATCAAAAGGAAAAAAATAGGATTTTAAGCCCTTTAAATTTTTCACTAATACAAAAATTACAGACAAGGAAAAAAAATAAGATTTTAACTTAAAATTTTTCACTTATACAAAAATTACAGAAAATTTTCAACGATTTTTTAAGATTTATGGACAATTTACGAATTTTAGGGACTCAAAACTTTTCAGTTAGACCTAAATGAAAATTTTAAGATATAAAAAAAATATAAAGTTCACCCTAATTTCACATGATTTAATTAAATAAAAATTAATTCAGACCGATCTGATACATTTTTAAATTTTTTGTTTACATTTATGGTAGAAATTCGTAAATTCTAGTGTTATGGGCAACCTGGCGGATTTTCGGCACGGGTTGTAATCTTTTGATCATTTTGAAATTTGGCACATAATTTTGTATGATCAAAAGGAAAAAAAATAGAATTTTAAGCCCTTTAGATTTTTCACTAATACAAAAATTACAGACAAGGAAAAAAAATAAGATTTCAACTTAAAATTTTTCACTTATACAAAAATTACAGACAATTTTCAACGATTTTTTACGATTTATGCGTAATTTTGCGAATTTTAGGGGTCCAGTTAGGACCCTTAGAGAAATTTGATCACTCTTGTATTTTCAGAACTTTTCAGTACACCTAAATGAAAATTACATTATGGTAGAAATTCGTAAATTTTAGTGTTAGGGGCAAATTTGGCGTATTTTCGGCACGGGTTAGAATCTTTTGATCATTTTGAAATTTGGCACACAATTTTGTATGCTCAAAAGGAAAAAAATAAGATTTTAAGCCCTTCAAAATTTTTCACTTATACAAAAATTACAGACAATTTTCAACGATTTATGGGTAATTTAAATATAAATACACAAAAGTAGAATAATCAGAGCTATCCTAACCTATAAATGTATTGGGCGGCAAAGAATAGACGTTTGTCGGTAAGAAATTCTAGAAACTTGTGGGGCGTAAAAATATTTCGGCTATATATGGGATCGTGCACAAATTACGTAGGATCCTTTCTTTATAAAATTAGATATTATACGCTTTAAAAAATATATAAAAACAAACCAGTGGCGTGATAAATAGGAGAATTCATTTATATTTTTTATTTTCTGTGTAATTTTTTGGCCTTTTAAACACCAAATTTGGATAAAGGAACTCTTAGTTTAACACGGTAGGATCAATTTATTTATAATTTACAAGGCCCAAGCAGAACTAAGATTAAAGTTTGCAAAAAAATAAATTACCTTCCGACCAGATTTTTTTTTTCGGGAATTTTTGAATACGGGTAATAAACTCGGCAATAATCTATAAAAATGTATTAACAAATTTTAAATCTTAATTAATTTAATTATATGTAAGTGGTGCCGCTAAAAGGTACCTTAACGAAAAAAATACGATTTTTTGATTTTTGGGGTTTCAGATGCATTGTTTATTTCTACGTTAATTAGTGAAAGAAAAACATTAACATCTCCAATAGTTTTTTTATTATGATTTTTTTTGTAAAGGCTTACAAAAGAAAAATTAAAAAAAAAGTCGCCTGTAATAAAAATTATTAAAATTATTAGATGAGCATAATAAGATCTCTACTCAATATATCTTAACTTCAGAACACCTTTACTCAAAAAATATCTACACCATAATATCTCTACTCAAGAATATACAGGGTGATCCTTTAAAAACGATCCAACCCAAATATCTCGCAAACTAAGCACAATACAAAAATTCTAAACAAGAGGTTAATTTGGGTCCTCAAGAGGGAAATTTAAGTATATGATTTTGGGGGCTGTAATTTTTACCCCCTAACGACCCAGCTAACCCAACTTTAGAATCTTGAATAGCAACCGCGAATTTAAAAGAGCCTAAAAAATTAATATTTTTGGTTGACATAAAAATTAAATACCAACCCTTAAATTAAGGGTGGATGATGTTTTAAAAGAATTGGTATAAAATATTCAGAAAAATATGTCAATATATAAAAATAAATAATTTCAGTTTAATTCATGGTGGTTGTAACTTCTACCCTTAGCTACCAGCCACTCCAATTGTTATTTTTAATTAAACACCAACTCTTGCGACACTCTATTTTAAAGAGCGTAAAAAGTTCTAACTTTGATATACAAAAAAAAATAAAAATACCAACCCTAACTTAAGGGTGAATGCTTTTATTTCATATTAATTAAAGCAAGATATTTTACAAACATAGCGTATTAATAATTAAAAAATTGGGTAATTTTTCTTTCCATAAAATTTTACAGATCAACCCTCAAAAAAAAACAAATTATAATTGTTATATTGTGCTTAGTTTTGCGAGATATTTGTGGTGGATTGTTTTTATATCATCATCCTGTATCTACTTAATTACATCAAATTGACGTTTTTACGCGTGAAATTGACTTTCACTTAATTTTAATGTAACACGTCAAGTTGACGTATGCACTTTAAAATGATATGACGCATTAAATTACATATTATAATTTTGACAAAAAATCGTAATCTACGACCCTGAAAACCCCCTAATACCGATTTTTGTTCGAATCAGCCAGAAATCACAAAAGTCGTCCGCCATATTGGCGCCGCCATTTTATTTTTTTAATTTAGGCCAAAAAATTCTTAATCTATGACACAGAAAACCCCCAGATACCGATTTTGGTTTGAATTGGCAATTAATGCCAAATCGTCCGCGATATTGGCGCCGCCATTTAGATTTTTTATTTTGACCAAAAATTCGTAATCTACGACCCCTAAAACCCCCTGATACCGATTTTGGTTAAAATCGGCCAGAAATCACAAAAGTCGTCCGCCATATTGGCGCCGCCATTTTGATTTTTTCAATTTTGACAAAAAATTCGCAATCTTTGATCCCGAAAACGCCCCGATGCCGATTTTGGACCAAAATGAACCATAAATAACTAAATTAGGTTTAAATTTTTATTATAAATGATATTGTGTCGACCACGGGAGAACGGTGCATTTCTGCAAAGAGTGATTACTATTTTCGTAATCAGGATGGTTAAATTAGTCTTAGAAAAAATACACTGCAGCTATAAGTGATGTGTTCCCAACTTCAAACTCGTTTTTCTCGAAATCTACTTTTTATGCTTAAGGTACTTTTTCGCGGCACCACACACATATTTTAACAGATTTACCATGCCATTCTAACTTATGTATAAGACCATACAGAGTGGCCAAAAAGTTTGAATAAATCTAAATATAACAAATTAGATCCTTATTTATATATAAAAGCGTTGTAAAGTAGACGTGTGCACCCATTTGTATGTAAGTAGATAAAATTTTACAAAGTAGCACTCAACAAGCTGACAACATTGCTTTTGGTCACTTTGCAAACGTTTATTTTTTTATATACAAATGGGTGTCAGTTTTACAATGATTCTCATGGTGCCAGTTTTACAATAATTATATACTGGAAAAAGATACACCGGGTGCCACTATTACAACAATTCTCCGGGTGCCCTTTGCAAAGGATTGTGTATATATATATATATAGAATTCTAAAATTAAAAGTATTGAAATACACTTTTTTTTTTCAAATTTTTTTTTTCCTATATTTTCACATTTCTCGACGTTTTTGAAGTTTTTAAGACTTTTGAGACCATGTTAAAAAAATGTCTGTCTGTCTGTCTGTCTGTCGGTCTGTGAACACGATAACTCGGGAAAGACAAATCGTAGCGATTCGAAATTTGGAGGGTATATTTGCGTAGTGAATATCTCGGCGGGGATTGAAATTGGGGTATGTGGGTAGGGGAGAAGGGGGTCAAAGGGGCGAAAAACAGTTAATTTTTGGTATATTTTTTAAATTTTTTATTGTTCAATTATAATTTTGGCATGTATAGGAAGGTAATAAAATTTACCATAAAAAAGGAAAAACAATTTTTTTCGTAGCACCAATACTTCTGGAGATATTAGCAAAATAACAAAATACACGCCACTGTGGTCTTTTTATTAGTTTATAGGTAAAGCCTTGTATTTTGCAAATTTAAATAATGATTTATGTCCATTTCAAGCAAAAAAAATTGTCGGTCACCAGTTACGATGCGCAGTACTGCTTAGACAAACGTAAGTATGCGCAGAAGAGTTTATTAATATATGGGTTAAAATCAGAAAAGTACTTCTTTTCGAGTCAGAAAAAAGGTCAAAATTACAACTTACTAAGGAAAAAATTATACATGTGAAGTATTTATTAGGCAATAAGAAATACAATTTTCATAGTAGGCGCAAACTTTACCCACTTTTGCGCAATGTGGTGCGCAATTGGCTAGATATAAGTTAAAATTTTCAAAAAATTTATTCGAATATCAAAATTGAACAAAACTTTTTAACATAGTGTTTTTGGGGTCAAAAAATCTGAATCTGATGTCAAAAATTGACAATTTAAAATGGCGAATCCAATATGGCGACCGAACCTTTTAAACAAAAAACATTGTATTTATGGGTTTTTGTGGTCGGTATATCCAAATTTGTTGTCGAAAATTTTAATTTAGATATATAAAATTATCATATTACTTGTTTAGTGATTATCAGGTCCGGTTTAAGGGCCGTTACCTCTAGGGCCTAGGCCTAAGTTAACTGTAAACAGTAACTTTTGCTATGTTTTAAATTTAGAAATATAAAATAATCTTATATAAGTTTTTTTAATCAATATCAGGCCCGGGTCAGGGGTTTCTGCCACTAGGGACTCATAGGACATAGGCTTAATATCAAATTTACTTCTTTTTAGCAATTTATTTTAACAAAAATGCTTTAAAACAAGTTACAAATATAACGCAAAATTTAGGGGCAAAAGTCCAAACGAAAAATAGAATAATAATTTCCCATCAACTTTCCCTCAAAAAAATGGTCAGTTGCGAGTTAAACTGTAAAGTATTTTTCTTATTTTTTTTTTCGTTTTCTTGCCTCTACTTCAAATAATCCTAGCCGTAGCACAATAATGCATAGGACATGTTTTGTAGAGAATTAGGTAAGCTTTTATTTGGTTCTCAACTTTTTTTCATAGGGTTAAGTAGTTATCGAGTTATCACAAAAAAATAGAATTTGTACTGTATTTTTCTGACTTTTTTTTCTGTGCGAATACCTTAAACAGTCCTATTAGCATAAATGCATATAACATTTATTGTAGGTAATTATATATATTCAGTGACATATTTTTTTTGCATTCGATAAGTTGTAAGCGTTTTATAGCAAAAAAAATTGGTTATATACTGTATTTTTCAGATTTTTTTTCTTTTCGTGCCTATGCCTTAAAGGGTCCTAGCCGTAGCGTAAAAATGCATATAACATTGTTTGTAGAGAATTTTATAAGCTTTCTTTTGGTGTAAAGTATTTTTTTTTTCAAGTTAAGTGGTAAGCGACTTATTGCAAAAAAAAAATAAAAATACAAATTTTCCACGTATACGGACATTAACCACGTAGATGGACATTTAAAGTAGCGACTCGAAAAAAATATTAGATATTCATTTATTTTTCTAAAAATTTTATCAGAACATTGGATCACAAAGGCCAATTGTTTAAGACCAAAAAATAATAATTTTAAAATTCCATAGTCGGAAAATTAGAAAAAAAAACTGTAACCACGGTGATGGACATTTAAAAAGGTACGCTCCTTTTTTTTTCGAAAATTCCTCCCCAATAAAAAAAGTGGGGTTATTAAAAGAAAAGTAACATTAACATTTAAGTACTTAATAAATAGGGTTTATTTGGGCATAATTACATATGTGATAAAACATTTCATTGTAATGTAATAAACGACTACGTTTTGCCACGTAGATGGACATCAATTTTTTGGGACAAACTTATTATTGATACCAACTTTTTTTGTTGGATCTCAAAAGCTTTGCATAGTTTATAATTTATAAAATAAAAAAAATAAATAAATTATAAAATAATAGCACTATTAAGTGTCTTTTAAAAAATAATTAGAAAGAAGTAAATATAATGCAACACTTTGTACACATAAAATAAATATGTATATAAATGTATATAAATCTTGCTGGGGACAACAAAATTTCGATAAAAATTACTATTAAACCAATATTTTCTCTCAAAATAAAATATTTATTACACTGTATTTTAAGTTTTGAAATAAAACCATTTGAGTAGTACTAGAATATGTAAGATTCTTTAAAAAAAAATTGAATAAGTGGTAAAAATTTGATTTTGACACATATACGAATGCTTAAAAGTGTTTTGGCAAACATATACAAATATGCCATGTGCAGTAGGGATTGGTGGAACATATTTATGCGCAAAAGTGTTTAATAATACATACGAATGCTTAAAAGTGTTCTGGCAAACATATACAAATATGTCATGAGCAGTAGGGATTGGTAGAACATATTTATGCACAAAAGTGTTTAATAATACATACGAATGCTTAAAAGTGTTCTGGCAAACATATACAAATATGTTATGAGCAGTAAGGATTGGTGGAACATATTTATGCCCAAAAGTGTTTAATAATACATACGAATGCTTAAAAGTGTTTTGGCAAACATATACAAATATGTCATGTGCAGTAGGGATTGGTGGAACATATTTATGCGCAAAAGTGTTTAATAATACATACGAATGCTTAAAAGTGTTCTGGCAAACATATACAAATATGTCATGCGCAGTAAGGATTGGTGGAACATATTTATGCGCAAAAGTGTTTAATAATACATACGAATATTTAGAAATGTTTTGGCAAAGATATACAAATATATCATGCGCAGTAGGGTGCCCAGTAAAAATTAAAAAATGGATTTTTTTAGGGTCCCAACCCCCATAAATGCTTATTTAGGTCAAAAAACAACCCTCAATTTTTTTCAGATTTTTTAAAAAAATATTTAGAGGTCGCGTCCGGCGGGTTTTTGAAAGAGAAAACATGTTAAGCCTTTTTATTATTATTTAAATATAAAAAGATTGAAATCCGGCGATTTTAGAAGGGGAACTTATTTTTGAATAATAAGGGAATATACAAAAAAAATTACCCTTTTACATGAAAAATGGCTTTACCAGGGTAAAAACATTTCAAAAATTGATGTATGAAGCCTATTTATGCTACAAAAAAGGTTACTTAGAAAATTTTCTCATAGGTCATTTTTTTTAGAAATTCATGAACCAATTATTATCTTTTCGAGAAAAAGAACAGAATATCAAAAAAACATCACCAATCCCATAAAATGTAAAAAAATCACTTTATTTCGATTAAAGAGATGATATTTGGGCCAAAGAGCATAATAATATGTACAAATTGCTTTGAAATGTATTTATTTTTATAACTGGGTGTTGCCGTTTTTTTTTCTTTTGGATTTTAAAAAATAAACGTCTTAGATTTTTTTTGAAAAAAAATTAATTAAAAAATTATTTAATGTGTTTTATTACATATTTAACATATTACAAGGCATTTTGAAAACATTTTTTATTTATTTTCTACAAAACTTTTATTGCAATTTAATGCATTTTTTTTAACTTTTATTGAGATATTTAATTATTTTTTGGACACCCTGTACTTTTTTTCAAAAAAGTAAGTATAAACCCTGAATTCAGACATATTTCAGAATACCCTAGAAAAAAATTACTATTTGAAAAAAATTCTAAGTGCATTTTTTTCTAGCCTTTATTAACCTCATTTGTCAATTTTTACCTCATAAAAAATCCGTTTTATTTTTTTAGAAGGACATAAAAATTGAGAATATTCCTTTATTATCCAGAAACACTTTTTTGTTCCATAAACTTTCAATATCAAAGTTTTTATATCCTTAAAAAAATAAAATCCCTTCACATGATTTTCTATTTAAAAAAACGCCGGGCGGGACCTTCAAATATTTTTTTAAAAATGTAAAAGAAAATCAGGGTTGTTCTGTCATCTAAAGGAACAATTTTGAGGGGTGGGACCCCAACAATTCCGTAGGTCCTGGGCACCCTAATGCGCAGTAAAGATTGGTGAAACATATTTATGCGCAAACGTGTTTAATAATACATACGAATGCACAGAAGTGTTCTGGAGTTGCTAGAGGTGAGGAAAGGCAAAGGAAGTGTGACAAAAAGTGTGTAGTCCATTTCCACTATTCTGTTCGTCTAAAATATAAAAGTTTTCAAACGCTTTTGCATTTCAGATATTTTTTATAAAGTCCAAACTTTCTATATTTTTTTATCTTGCTTTGTTCGCTCTTTTTTTTTTTCTTTTCTAAAACTTATATCTATCAGAGCACTGTTGATTGTACTATTTTTAAGATTCTTTTGTAAAATTGTTATAGATTTTTTCTGACAAACAATAAATACATATATATCTATCTATATATATTTTAATTAAATTTAAAAAAAAAAAAACAGGCTAGTAGAAAATCATGAAATTTTAACAGTAATTATTAGTATATATAAGGAAAATAACCCATAACAGATTGGGTTGAATATCTCAATTTTTGTTTGTTTTGTGCCTTATTTTCCTTAATTTTGGCAAAAATTTTAAAATAAATCGGCCATATTTATTCTTCCATTTTGAATTTTAAATTTTTGGGTATTTGACCGTATAAATATTACCAAAATAAGCCTGTATGCCAAATTTCACTTAAATCGGACACTTTTCAAAAATTTTGAACCACCCTAATGTCGAATTTTTTTTAATTTTTTTTCACCTTTTTTTTCGTAATCAGCCGTGCAAAAACTGGCCCCATGCAAAAAAGCAGAATTTTTTTCACTTTGTTTTCTGGGACCACTTTACGTCACTTCCCAATTGTTGTCATAGGCAATGGGTAGGAAATAGGCACTAACTACTAACAACATAAAATATAATATTACTGGAGTATTATTCTAGTGAAACAATAGCTGTAGCTATGACTTGTATCTCATGCCTTTATTCAAATTTATTTAGAACACGTCATCACAATAATATACGTCGTATACAAACACACAGTATGCATAAATAAAATTTTGCATTGCATTAATTTGATGTGAAGTAAAATACAACAAAAGAGTAACAATGGTGTGATTCCAAATTCTGACAAATCTAATAAACTGCAGAAGTGGTCCATCCAAAAAATCCATGCAATTTTAAATCCAAATATTGCAAAAACTGCTAAATGACTTTGGATGATTAATGAATTGAATGATAGGCTACCCTATAAAAATATTCACATTTAAACAAATAAAAAAAACTTTCGCAAAAAGAATTACCCGACTTCTATGTCTCTAAAAAGTAAATACTTAAATCAGTGCTAATTTCAACATTTCCCAAATTAATTACTAACAATTATTTTTTTATTATTGTTTGCTGTGAAATTGGCACCAACTTAAGTATGTTTTATTTTTTACTTTTTAGAGACATAGAAGTCGGTTCATTTTTTTCAGAAAAGTTTTTTTTTACTGGCGCCGATTGCCTTTTTCAGTTAATTAATAATTGAAATTTGGCGAAGGCGTACTCCCTAGATATATTGGTTCGAAAGTCAATTAAAGCCGGTGG
The DNA here is from genome assembly GCA_958510825.1 of Brachypterus glaber. Classification (NCBI taxonomy): domain Eukaryota; kingdom Metazoa; phylum Arthropoda; class Insecta; order Coleoptera; family Kateretidae; genus Brachypterus; species Brachypterus glaber. The sequence goes on from OY294046.1 coordinate 22,204,238, forward strand.
TTCCCTCTACTACTAGCCCACACAAGTCCTGGACTTAGGGGATGCTTAATTAAGTAGAATACTACGAGGTTAAAAACAAACATAAACCAACCTTATTTTAAACGAATTACTAAAGAAAATCTTGTTAAACTTTAAGCGTTAAGTAATAATCAAATAACGCCTTATGGTAAAATCACAAAATTTTCTCTTGGTATTTTAATATTACAGGTCCAGAGAATCAAGTTTAGCGGGATTTAAAAGATTTTCAGTGTGCCGTAATATTTGAGTGACCCCTTAATCAAGTTATCCGAGTTATACGATATTTCTCTAAAAATTTGGTTGGTAGTAGAACCAAAGTAAGCCGTTTTTTAAGTGAAATTGCGTTAAAATGATTAGCTTTATCTTAATTATCCGGTTTACCCATCAATATCTGAGCGTCAAATTGAAACGGGACCACCTCATGAATACCCTCTTTAAGTTGCAAAAGGTTTCATCAAATTCCGTTCATTCGTTCCAACGTTATGCGGGAACAAACATAAAAAGAAAACAAATAAAACAAAGTCACACGTCGAATTGATAACCTCCTTTTTCTAAATCGGTTAAAAAATCTGAATGGGGTACCCTTTCTAGACGGGTGGCAACCTGAGAACCTTTCTTGTCTCTGTTCTGTTCGAGTTCACAAACTTCAGGATCTAATTTTAAAATTTAATTCAATCAGCAATTTTCTTGTTTCGTTTTTCACAGATTCGTAACTTTTTCTATATTTTTGGTTTGGACTTTCATTTGCTTTTGTTTTTTTTTTTCTAGCCTTACCAGATTGTTGTTTTGACGAGGCCATTATCATATGTGAATAAATTCAAAAAAATTAAATTAAATTTTCACTTTCGACATCTAATTAAAAAAATATTGATTAAATGTCAAAAGTGATATTTATTGTAAAAAATATTAAAATAAATTTAAATGCCTATATCTCGGAAACTACAGGGTGGTCAGTATGACTGATTTAAATAGCCCGCCATTTTTCATACACGCATTTTGCGTAGGTGGCGCTGTAGTAGTTTTTACAACACGTGTGTCAAATTTATCATGGAACGCTACACGATCGCTCAACGCGTTCTTAATGTTAAAAAGTTTTATTTAAACAATGAGTCAATGACTGCAACTAAGAAATGTACGACATAATATCGGGCGAAATAATGTGCCCAGTATCAACGCTATTCGTCAAGTAGTGCGGAAATTTGAACAATTCGGTGTAGTTAAAGACTTGCTAAAGAGGGTCGTGTTCGAAGTGTTCGTTCTGCAGAAAATATCCAGAGAGTTCGTGAAAGTGTAGTGGAGCTCCCTGAGAACTCTACCAGACGTCGTTCTCAAGAACTGAGCATTCGTCGCACGTCATTACGCACTATTTTAAAAGAAGACTTGCATTTGCATCCATATAAAATTCAGTTAACTCAAGAGATACAGCCTAGAACGTCGCCGCCAATACAGTTACGCAATATTACAGCTTAATACACAAAATTACGATTTCTGCCGAAAAATCATAATGAGTGATGAAGCCCACTTCAATATGAACGGTTTTGTTAACAAGCAGAACTGTCGTATCTGGGCACTAGAAAACCATCGTGTTATCCATCAACGACCACTTCATCCCCGTCGAGTCATAGTTTGGTGCGGTATTTGGTGTGGAGGTGTCATCGGACCTTACTTTTTTGAAGACGCAGCAGGTGATTCACTTACTGTCAATGAAAAACCTACCGTAATATGATTCAACACTTTCTGGCTCCTAAAATTCAACAACTTCACCTGCAAAACATGTGGTTCCAGCAGGACGGAGCAACTTGTCATACAGCTAGGGAAACAATGCATCTTTTGCGACCAATGTTTCCGGGGCGTTTAAACTCTCGATTTGGCGATGTAATCTGGCCCTCAAGGTCACCGAATTTAACGGCTCCAGACTTTTTTCTGTGGGGATTTCTAAAAAGTAAGGTTTATGCCAACAAACCAAACAAAGTAGAGCAGCTGAAGAACAATATTCTGGAAGCGATTCAAAATATTCCTCTATAAACCTGCCAAAAAGTGATGGAAAATGTAGTTAAGAGGGATCAGATTTGTGCGGCTTCTAGGGGCGGCCATTTGTATGATATTATTTTTCAGACATAATTTCTAACTTTAAATAAAATATTAGGATGAAAAACAGTGACCTATTTTATTTCATTTTAAAAATATTTAAGAGATAAACCAGTCAGTCATATATTGGCCACCCTGTAATTATCAGTCCTACTAATTATAGTCCTACCTTAAAAATTATTAAATATGTTTTTGTAGGGAATTAAACATTGCTATTATCTATGTAAAAATGTGTGTCCGACTATAAATAAAAAGTAAGATATCGAAAAAAATTAGGCTTTGTCCGTTTTCCCCCCTTGCCCTACGCCAATATACCAATGGTAGGTACAGTGTTGGAAACAATAAACGGTCCAGGTCTAGCGGCAGGGAAAGCTGTTGGCTGTATTCGTTCATCGTCGGCTTAGCCAGGGTCTGATAACTCTTACGGCCGTTCCGAGTACCTGCGTAAGTGAATTTTTAGTTTTCAAACGTTTTTATAGAGGGCGAGATAATAAGAAAATTGGTATCACTGGTAGAAAAGGTTCCTTTTTTATCGATAACTGTCTTTTATCTAGGAGTGTCATTTGCTTTTTTGATAACGGTATTTTGTTTTTTTTTTAGTGTTTTTGATTTCGTTTTGATTTGTTTTCTACGGTTTGGTGAAAGGACTATTTTAAATATTATTATTGTTCTTGAAAAGGTACTCGTTTTTAAGTGGGAGTTTGAGAAACGACTCTTTATATATAATATAGTATTATTAAGAAAGTACTCGTTTTTTTAATAAGTGATAGAGAGTGATAGAGATAATATCGCACAGTGAGAACTAAACCGTCACAACTCAAAACAAAGATTACAGTGGTATGGTTTGTTTCGTACCTCTGTACGTATATGTTATCATTCAAAAGTACAGAGGTACAAAACAAACCATACTACTGTAATCTTTTTTTTTTTTGAGTTGTGACGGTTTAGTTCTCACTGTGCGACATATCACTGTGAAAATGTACCCATTATGTATGCCTGTAAAACTTTATTGTACCTAAAATTTAATTATTTTAGAAATAAATAACAGATAAATTTTCTATTTGTAATTTTTTACTCCTTTCCAAAAAAAAGTGTGAAAAAGTTATACTTTTTGACACTTGAGTGTCGCAAAGCGGCAATTTTCAGAACCGTAGCTAAATTGAGTGACAAATATAAAATATTAGTTTTCAGAACCGTAGCTAAATAGAGTGACCCATATAAAATACTACTTTTAAAACCGTAGCTAAATAGAGTGACCCTAATATTAGTACTCAAACATTTAATCAGATGGCGAAGCTTGTTCATTACAAAGCCTCAAGATAATACAGGGGACTTTCCTATCTACTCCTTACGGTAATCTATAGGCTTAACAGAGTCATTTTAAGCACAGACGCCGTCCTGTGTGGGTACACGGAAGGAAACTTTATTTACGAATATTGTATTATTAATCGAGCAATTAAAGTATGTTTGTTTACCTATATCAAGAAATACTATTTTCAGTGGTGCATTTTAATGTTTGCAACGACATAAAATAATGTTAATGTTAAAGTCTAATTTTGCTTTCCCATTTTGAAAATTTTCAAAATTTCGGAAAGCCTTGTATTCGTGCAAAAATTTTCAATTTTTTTTTACGTATTTCAAGCAAAAAAATTGTCGATCTGTTTGTCCGGGAAATCTTGTGGACACGATAACTTAAGTACGCTTTAAGGTAGAGACTTAAAATTTGACATACGGGTATGTTACCAAAAGTTCTAGCTCGGAATTATTTTTGGTGAACATTGAAGTACGGCACGGGGCGCAAATGGGGAAAAATACATTTTTTTTAGAAAAATCTGATAATAATTTGTTTCTAACTTCACCCCCTCGGGGGTAACTATTTTTAAATATTTTCAATATTTTCCTCAAAATTGGTATACAGGGTGTATTTGAAATAGCGTAGGAAATTTTAACAGGTGATTCTAAATGATAAAATATGACAAAAAGTTCCTATAAACATATGTCTAAAAAAGCGTCATAAGGGAGCTACGCCCCTTTGAAATTGGCTAAAAAAATCGGTTTTTATTTAATAACTCAGGAACCCTTTGAGATATATTAACGAGGTTTTGCACGTGAATTAATCCTAATAAGGCCCATCTTTGTGTGTCATTTTCACGTACTTATTTAAACCAGGGGTGTGCGAAACGGCGGGGCCTTATCAGTTTTTTGTCCCAAACTTTTTTCTGTGTAACTTTTTTGCAATTTTATTTTTGAAATATGATTCCTCAGGTCAAAATACATAAAAAAGGTACTCTTGTTGTAATACTGTAGGATTAACCGTTTTCGAGAAAAGTTCATTTGAAGGTGAAATTTCACGGTTCGAGGACGAAAAATGAAATACTAAAATGTCGAAAACCAAAATTTTAATAATACAGGGTTATTCTACATCAAAAACTAAGAAAAAATGTTTCCATACATGTAGGTCGAAAAAACGCTTTTAAAGCTACCATAGCCCTTTAAAAATGGTGCATATTTAGGAGACCATAGCTCCATTAGGATTGATTTTTGGAAGTACCTGTATATGAGATTTTTTTCTGAGTTTTTAATGTACATTCGCCCTGCATCATTAAAATTTTGTAATAATAAAACAACTTGACTCAGTAATCAGTGTATTAATTTAAAAATCTTCGCCTAGCGCTTTCGTTATTGAAACATCATCACGGCAAGGCCCTAAAAATAAGTTTTTATAAGAATTCAAAAAATAAAACATTCGTTTTGGGTTAATTTTGGCAAATTTTAATCGTCACTTTTCAGTACTTAACAGTTTCGGTCTATATTAGACCTTTATCAAAAGCTAAAAATTACAATGGGATAAGATATAACGCATAATTATAAAAATATTAAAAGTTTTTTAAAATGAACCTAACCTAAAAAACTTACCATCTAAATTATGAGCATTATTTTTACAAATTCCGAACATACCATGGAACTAATTACTGGCTACTTATACAAACATTACATTACACAGTTACATAATTTGTTTGAACTGAATAGATCAAACTAATTAACATTTTCTTAAAATTACAAAGTGCAACCGTACAGGTCATGGCTGCCAAGAGATGTTCAAGGGTTGTTCCAATTAAAAATAAAGCCAACAATTTTACTAACAGAACAATACTGAAATGGTACAATTCCACAATATACTATGCATCATCATTATTAATAATAATAATAATAATAATAATAATAATACTAATAAAAATAATACGGTACACCATCATTGTTGTAAAGCATGTATGTTTCTGATTAAGTAGACATAAATGTTGCTGAGGTCATCAGTATCGGACTTATAGTTTATAGAATCAGAGTGACTGATGATCTGCACCATTTCCATCAATTCCCTTCTCTTTTTATGTTGTATTCTATTTAAAATTTCGATATTATCTATGTTAAAATCAAAATGGTGACCAGTCTCAAGGTGGTGATATGTCAAGGCTGTTTTATTGTCTTTGATGTGTTTACAAGTTGATTTATGGGTGCTAATACGAGCACCTAACGAGGTCATTGATTGTCCAATATAACAACCTTCACAATGAAAACATTTAATTTTATAAATGGTATCAGTCATGGCTCCTTTCTTTTCAATGTCTTTTAACTTACTAAAAAATATATTACCAACAGTGTTTCTACTGTATGTTGCAAATGCAGCGTTTTGAGTTTTTAAGATATTAATGAGTTTATTTGTTAATTTTGGTATTATAGCTAAACTACAATATTTCTTAGTTATGTTGGTAGGTATAATGGTACCTTGATCGGTTTTATTTTTAAATTTTTCTATTACCGAATTAACAAATTTTATTGGATAACTATTTTCTATGAACTTCTGTTTAATGTTATTTATATTTTTATGGTGAAAGGAATCATGACTAAGTTTTTTAATTCTAATTAGATCCTGTTTAATAAGGTTTATTTTTTGATGTGTAGGGTGCAGGGAGGCAAAATTAATTGTTCTGTTAGTATTTGTAGGCTTTTTATAAATATCTGTTATTAACGTACCATTGTCATTCCTTATGACAAGTACATCAAGGAATGGCAATTTTTTGTCAATTTCATTTTCTAAGGTAAACGTTAACTTTTCACTGATTGAGTTAAAAGCAGCTAAAACATTATTGATTTCATCTTCAGGTAATATTGCAAAAATGTCATCAACATAAACCCAAAAGTATGGAATCAATTCTGGAAACATACTTATCACAGTCTTAATTATATAGTTCATCACAAGATTTGCAAAAATGGGTGGTGAAGGACACCCCATGGGGCTTCCATCAACCAATTTATAAAAAATGCCTAAACTCACGCAATAACCACTTTCACATATAAATTCAATCAGTGAAATAAACGTCTCCTTATCTATGTTACAGAATTGTTCAATTTTCGACCAAAAATCTAGTATACAATTAATTACTAGACCCTGGGGCAAATTTGTGAACAGGGACACCACATCGAACGATACCAATCTATGGCTAGGTAATATCACAATATCTTTAATAATGTTTACAAATTCGTATGAGTTTTTAACAGTATAGTTAAATTCAGGTATTAAATTATTTAGTATTTTCGTTACAAATTTAGATAAATTATAGCTCGGGGAGTTTATGGAAGCTACTATGGGTCGTAAGGGAACATCCTCCTTGTGGACTTTGGGTAGTCCATAAATCTTAGGAGGTAAGCAATTATTATTGATTAATATTTTAGCATATTGTTTGTCAATATGTTCTTTTTTAAGCAAAGTGTCAATTAATTCATTAGCCATAGATTGATATTGTCTTGTGGGGTCACTATTTAATTTTTCAAAACAAGTACCATCATTTAATAGTGCATTCAATTTACGAAAATATTCTTCTCTTGACAGTATGACCGTTACGTTACCTTTATCAGCTTTGACTACTAAAATATTTTTATGCATACTAAGGAATTTTTTAGTTATTTTTATCTCATACTGAAGTTTTTTATTCAAAAGGTCAGGATGGTGTTTCACATTATTAACATAATTTGTAATCGTGTTAGTACATTGTGCTCGTACCATATTCTTGTTGTCATAGTTTAGTCGTGTGATAGACATTTCTGTGTCACATAGCAGGTCTTTTAATGGAAGAGCAGGTGTGCTGTATGGTAAGACGAACTTGGGGCCTAATGACAGAATGTCTTGAACTTCGGTTGGTAATTCGACTTCAGTTGTGTTCACTATCCATTCTTTTGAAGTTTGTGGTGTAACACTACATTGCTGTGTTCTTAGGGTATTTAGTTTTTTGTTGTGTGTTATCTTCAATTGTTTTCTAAAAGTTCTGCATATTCTTTGATGAAAATTAATACAGTTTTGTGTAATTATGGCTGGTAATATTTTATTTATTTTAAGAATAATGGCCCTTATTCCACTTTTTACTTGATTTATTTGCCAGAAAGTGGTTTTAATTTCTATGGTTAAACATTTCTTCTGGAATGATGTTACTGCCTTGTCTATATTTGACTTATAAGGGCTATCCTCAATAAGCATACTGTATACAGAATTAAAATTTCTTTTAATATGGTTAGGTATAATTGTTTCTCGTTTGCATGTGAGTAAAAATTTTTTTCTAGCAGTCAAGCTAATCAATTTCTTTCTTAATTTAATCCATTCTTTCAAACATACACAAGCTTCAGTTCCATGGTATGTTCTAATATCTTGGTAGAATCCCATGATGTAAATAGAGTTGTACCCAATTTAAATTCAATAATACTAACTATACGTTGCCAATGCAATTTATTCAAAAAATAAAACATTCGTTTTGGGTTAATTTTGGCAAATTTTAATCGTCACTTTTCAGTACTTAACAGTTTCGGTCTATATTAGACCTTTATCAAAAGCTAAAAATTACAATGGGATAAGATATAACGCATAATTATAAAAATATTAAAAGTTTTTTAAAATGAACCTAACCTAAAAAACTTACCATCTAAATTATGAGCATTATTTTTACAAATTCCGAACATACCATGGAACTAATTACTGGCTACTTATACAAACATTACATTACACAGTTACATAATTTGTTTGAACTGAATAGATCAAACTAATTAACATTTTCTTAAAATTACAAAGTGCAACCGTAATAATGCTCATAATTTAGATGGTAAGTTTTTTAGGTTAGGTTCATTTTAAAAAACTTTTAATATTTTTATAATTATGCGTTATATCTTATCCCATTGTAATTTTTAGCTTTTGATAAAGGTCTAATATAGACCGAAACTGTTAAGTACTGAAAAGTGACGATTAAAATTTGCCAAAATTAACCCAAAACGAATGTTTTATTTTTTGAATAAATTGCATTGGCAACGTATAGTTAGTATTATTGTTTTTATAAGAAAATTTTTTAACATTTTTCGAAATTATAAAATTTGAAAAGGTTTATGAAAACTTACTCGTCAGGGCTTAATACATCAATACAATAGTTGAACATATATGTATATAACTAAACAATTTACATTAACAATTTACATTACACATTAAATATTAAAAATATATCTTAAAAGTACGTAGATGCATGTCATTTAAAGAAGTGAGGTTATGTTGTCAGGGATCGCGAATTTTGTTGGGTAAGAAAACAGACCTCATATACTAGATTGGGGATTCCATTTCAAGATCAAAAAAAATTGACTAACTCATGCGACTCTTCCTCTCTCTCGAATTTTCGTTTCTCTGTTTACAGGAACATCCAGTTTTATTGGTATTATGTGGTATTTCCCTAGTCATTTTTTTTACGTTGGTTATTCTGTATTGTTTTTACGAGCGCCTAATTATAGCTACCCGCACCGAGATTGTTTTGGTTTTTTGTTGTTTGCGGGACGTTAATTTACTTTAGCGTTGGTTAACGGTGGTTTTGGGCCTGTTTTTATTTTGTAAAAAATTGGTTTGGATTTAGAATAATATATTGAAAAACGGTTAGCCCTCTACTACGCAGGCGCATTTCGGGTGCGGGTAGCTATAACTAGGCGCTCCTTCGTTTTTGTTTACCTTTCAGTAATCTGTTTGGCTTGTGGATTTTTTCGCTTTGTTCATGTGTTTTGTTAACTTTTGCTGGATTCCGGGACATACAAAAATTACGGAAAATGGAGCAGCCGACAGAATAGCGAATGAAGCCTGGAAAATCTCGTGGTTCGAGTCAAAACGCATTTCCGTGATTACAACCAAGAAACAAAAGAAATCCTATTTATGAAGTGGAAAAAAGAATGGGACAGTATGGGACAAATTAAGGGAGTCCCTTAAAAGGACGCATGTACTGGGAAAGGACAGAATTAAAAAAGAGAACATGGTTAATAACTTAGGACTAACCAGTAAAAAAAGAACAAAAATATGTCATATGAGAGGTAAACACTGCTTTACCAACTCCCACTTGTTTAAAATGAACATAAAGGAAGACCCATGGTGTGGTGCGGAAATATACAAGACATCAAACATATTCTTTTTGAATGCCCAAGACACTCCCAACAATATTCATCCTTCTATGGGGCCCTAGCTAAGACATGCCCAACCCCTATTAGCCTAAATTCCCTGCTTGTGACCCCAATAAATCCATAGCAGTAGAAATAACCAAATTCTTTCAAAATAAAAACTTAATTGTAGAAAATCAGAAGAGGAAAGATATCGGAAAGGAAGTTACCAGAATTTAGAAGTCCACATGACCAGAGAGCCTAGAGCAAACCCGAATTGGATTGGAGTGTTTAGTTGTATATTTATATTCAGTTTATAATATTTTACTATTTTTTTATCATTGATATTTATATTTTCCCTTATTAGTAAAACAAACTGTGATTAGACAGACACTTTTGTGATCAAAGAGTTTTTTGACAAAAACTTTTGTGATAGACACTTGTGTAAGAATATTTTTAATATTTGATATATAAATCATATGTATACACCGTTTTATGAGAATACGAATATGACATCACAGTGCGTAAACTAAATAGCACTCTGTAGGGTCACTGGCATCTATTTCTTCTAACTTAATACATTTTTTTTTTAATAGAAAATGTATACCAAAAAAAATTATTTATCAAGTCTTCAGAAATATATGCAAATATCCATACAGAGTGCTATTTAGTTTACGCACTGTGAAGTGCGATTTGTATTTTCTCATACAGTGTATAAGATATAATATATTATAAATCATATTTATAATGACCAGAGTTGATACTTTCAATACAATAACAGGGTTGGACAACAGGAATATTAAATTATTTCTAATTTTTGGTCAGTTTGTTTAATACATATTTATGCTGAATAAGATTATATGTCTGTATACAGACATAATCTTATTCTCTTATTCGGCATTGTCTGTATACAGACATAATCTTATTCGGCATAGATATGTATTAAACAAACAGCCCAAAAATTAGAAATAATTTAATATTCCTGTTGTCTGACCCTGTTATTGTAATGAAAGTATCAACTTGGTCATTATTATTTCTTATTCGGCATAGGTATGTATTAAAGAAACTCACCAAAAATAATTTAAAATTACTCTTGTCCGACCCTGTTATTGTAATGAAAGTATCAACTCTGTATATTACATAGTAGAGAATCTCTATGTTAGTTTCTGATATTATTCTACCAAATATTACATGCAATTTTTTTATAATAAAATTTATTAATATATTTATATACTTAATTTATTAAAACAATTTTTAAAATTAACTACTCGTCTATCCATTTTTACTTTATACCAAGATTAATCCTATATGAAATATGTATACAGTGCGGTCCAAAAGTCACCCCACCCTTTTAACTTTTGAACGAGTTGAGATATCGACTTCAAATTTAGAACTCTTAAATAAGACAACTTAAACTATATTTTAGCATATATTTGATATTTTCAGCTCTTAAAATGTGGGCATGGGGGGACATTTTTGTTAAATGAAAAGGGGGGTCGTGTGATACATCATTTTAAAGCTTATAAAATTCTCTATTTACACTAACATTTTTTAATTTTTTAAAAACGTTTTTTAAGGTTTTGATTTTTCAATTTTTTGTGCTAAAACATTCGATTTTTTAAGTTTTTTTATAAATTTTTATTTATGTCAACTAAAATTAGTTTAAAAGTATAATTAACATTTTTTTATGATGAAATTAGGCATTTTTAAAAAATTATTTGTTTTTTTTAGAGGAATTTTGACATTAATACCCATTTTCAACCCCATTTTAAACCCATTTTTTTTTTAATTTAAAAATATGGAGTTAAATGGAGAATTTTATAAGCTTTAAAATGATGTTTTAAACGACCCCCTTTCCATTTAAAAAAATGTGCCCCCATGCCCCCCTGCCCACATTTTAAGAGCTGAAAGTATTAAATATATGCTAAAAGATGGTTTAAGTTGTCTTATTTAAAAGTTCCAAATTTGAAGTCGATATCTCAACTGCTTCAAAAGTTAAGAGGGGGGGGGGCGTGACTTTTAAACCGCTCTGTATAAACATTAAATAAAAATTGATATATATTAAGATTACTACAGTAAAATTTTGGTCTTAAAGGTCTTCGTATGTCCCAAGGTTGCTCCAGCTAAGGTTATTTTAGTATTATATGTTTTCTTTGATGCATACTTCCTTATCTGCACATTAACTCGCATGTTTATTTCCATAAGTTTGTTGGTTATTATCATACTGGATGGCATAATTTCATTACTCTACAATTAAAGACATTAATACTATCAATTAAAAAGTAATGGGAAAATCCCCATCCAAAACCTATAAATATCTACATGTTTTATAGAAAGCTTATGTAATCGTATAAAATTGTTTTATAGGTCGAAGTAGGAATTTTTTTATGAATTGTGTACCTATAGGTTTTTTGGAAAACCTTTGTCCAAAAAAAAATGTGAAAACTTATAGATACTTACACGTTTCATAGGGATTGTCCTACTAAAAATTTCCAGTAGGTCTAGGAAAATGTCTGTTCAAAAACATAGAAAACTTATAGATGCCTACGTTTCATACAGATTTTTCTACTTAAACTTATAACAACAAAACAAAACAATTGAATAGGTTTATGCATAGGGATTTTCCAATAGGTCTCTATAATAGGTCCTTTTTGACTGAGAAAGCTGATATGGTCACTACACCACTTGGTTTGGTTTGTTTTAACTTACCCTTTATCCATAGTCAACACAGATCTGTGATAAAACATTATTCCCCACAATCCATATCTTATATATTTATATATAGTCATATATTCACGGTACTCTTGAATGATCAATAGGTTAAACTAACGTGGCAAAAAAATCTGACCATGGAACATGGTAGTAGAAGGTTCACTTGTTATAGAATCACCGACAGCCAAATCCCAAAAACTTGTTTTTGGAAAATAATGTTAAATAACCATCTGCACCCAGGTAGCAAAATAACATGACATTCACGTGAAAGCCACGTTAATATGTGACATGTGATGTTAAGATTGTAGTCTCATTTAACAAGAATGTAGCATGGTGGGGATGTCCTAAGTCCGCCCCTATTAACATCACACAATGACATCCCGAAAATAACGTGTTTGTGACATCATAAATCCACATTCCTGTTATATCTAATATCTTATGGATGCCGTTAGTGGTACTTTAATATTTAAATAATATATATATAGGATATTAGCTTTTTCTAAATAAAACCATTAAAAACGCTATAACCCTATAAAAAAAAATCGGATTTAAAATCAATCAGTAATTGAAACAATCACAGATAGAAACAGATAGAATACGAAATTGCAGATTAAGCGGATAATATATTCCTTTAATCCGTGTCCGTGGTCTTGAGAAGTCCGGCTGAGCCCCCTATCCATTGGAAATCCTATAATGCATATATAATTACCTTATAATAATTTACTCTCTCAACATCATCTTATATCGATTTTTTTGCTTCGAACGTCGGTGAGAAGCAAAATAACATGACATTCACGTGAAAGCCACGTTAATATGTGACTTGCGATATATTCACAGCGTTGCTAAATATGTGTTATTAAATAACATGGTTGTCACGTCACACGTTTACATTGCAAATGTGATGTTAAATACATGTTATTTTTCAATATTATGTGATGTTATGATTTAGTTTAAAAATACACCCAAAAGTGATGTTAATTTCTTGTAATATAACATCCCTTGCTACCTGGGCAGAGTTCATGGTCAATACAAACTTAAAGTGTAAATTATGTTGCATCATTTTGGTAGTAATTCTCGTGCTGATTCCGAATATGTTTTAAGTTACTCTCTATCTTTTTCGGTTTTTGAGAGAAAAGCGTATAAAAATCACAAAAATTATTTTTTCGCATGTTTTAATGCAGCCTAGACATTTTGCTATAAGACAATAAAATAACTTTCTTAGCCTAAATTATTGTCCGATTCTCGTTCTGTATTATTATAAAGGAACATCTCGTCTAACATTTTTGTGAAAATTTTTAAAATTTTATTATAAACGTGTTTAAATTAAAAAATTAATTATTTTGTTACATAGTGTTCATAATATATCTTTCACTTTGAAAAGTAATTGTCAGATGTGTACATAGACGTTCCCAAAGTTATTATCTATATTTTGCCCAGACAAAAACATTTATTATTATAGACTTCACAGTGTGAAGTATTGAACGATGGTTTTTAAATTAAATTAAAAACTCATCAACAATTTACCTCAGATCAAAAGTTTTTTACAATATACACGTTTTTTTTATCAAATTCTGAACTACCTTCTTTCATTTTCTGTATAAAAAATAAGTAAAAATTAAAGGAATTAGATTTATATGCTTATGAATTTAAAAACGGCTGCTTGTTTTTTTTCTAATACATGATAATTAAAGCTTAAGCATATAGCATATTATATCTAAACAAAAAAAATAAATAAATAAATAAATTTTTTAGTTATCCTAAAATGGACTTCTTTACATTTTTTAAATGAAATTTTTACTCCGCAGGCAGCACAAACTTTTTTTCTATTATTTTCGTGGTCGCTCATTATCTAAGATAAATTTAAAAGTTATCAGTATAGAAGCAATTATTTATTTTATATAACCGTAATATAAATTCTTTTTGGCAAAATATCACTCTTAAATCAAATATATAATTCATAAAGTTCAAAATACTTACATATATGTAAATAATACTGAAGGTAAAAAATAAAAGCCTTCATCAAAATTCAACATTTATTGTTATAACATTATTTCTGACAAATAAGTCAATTTATAACAAGCTAGTAATAGGTAGGTTAATAGTATTATCAACATTCTCAAGTATTCGGTAAAAATTATTAACGCGCCTCTGTGTTGGACAAATCCATCAAATCTGAAACATCTGTAATGACACTGATTAACAAAAAAAAGTATTTTAATAAAAACGCGATTTTAAGGGTGTTTAAATATGTATTTAGATTTACCAAAAGAAAAAAAAATCCAAGATATTCCTTTAGAACTATACAGAACGAGAATCGGACTACAATTTAAGCCAAGAAAGTTATTTTATCGTCTTATAACAAAATGTCTAGGCTACATTAAAACATGCGAAAAAATATTTTTTGTGATTTTTATAAGCTTTTTTCTCAAAAATGGAAAAAGATAGAGAGTAACTTAAAATATATTCGAAATCAGCACGAGAAATACTACCAAATTCAAGCAACATAATGTACACTTTAAGTTTGTATTGACCATGAACTCTGCAGACGGTTATTTAACATTATTTTCCAAAAACAAGTTTTTGGGATTTGGCTGTCGATGGTTCTATAACAAGTGAAGTTTCTACTACCATGTTCCATGGTCAGATTTTTTTGCCACGTTAGTTCAACCCATTGATATTTCAAGAGTACCGTGTATTGTTTTTAGATTTATATTCAGTAAAAATCAAAAGTTTATTTATATTTTTCAAAGTTAACCTCATCTTGTGATTTTGACGTCTGTGTTAAAACTTCACTGTCCAAGATAACCAACGTAATAAAAAAACACCAGATAATACCAATAAAACTGTGGATGTTACTGTAAACAGAGACACGAAAATTCGAGAGAGAGGGAGAGTCGCATGCGTTAGTCACTTTGAATACGTTAATATTTTATCTAGTATGTAAAATCTGTGGGTAAGAATAAGAAAACTATAAGGAAGAAGAAGAAGAAGGGGAAGTATAAATGAGGGATGGTTAGATTAAATTTTTGAACATGGGGTTGGATTTTTTGTTTAAATTGAGCTGCTTATTTAAACAAAGATCCTGATTATGCTTTGTGGCCAGGAGTATTTCGAGGTCCTCATAAAAGTCTAATTTTGGGTCATTTCTATAAGTTACAATGTGATGCAAGAGTTTTAAATCATTGTTGAGGTCAATTGTGTGATTGTTATATTTTAAATGGTGAATTATTGTGGAAGTTTTAGGACGGTCGATATGCTCCTGCCCACGGACACGAATTTGGCGAATGCTTTGGCCTATGTAAAATTTTTGACAGTTACATGTTAATTTGTAAATACCGCTCTTTTCAAGCACTGGTATGGGGTCTTTATTGCGAACTAAGTGATCACTAAGGTTGTTTCTAGACCTAAAAACAATAGCCAAATCCGTATTATTGAAAACTTTTGAGATTTTGTGACAAAAAGGTCCAAGATATGGTATGGAGAAATTTTTTTTTGAGGTTTGGGAGGGGTCAAAGAATGCGGAGTTGCGAAACTTTTTAAAATCAGATTTATTTAAGATTTTGTCAACGATATTGGGGTTATATCCATTTACTGAAGCAACATATTTTATAATATTTATTTCTTTGTTTCTGTTTTCTAGAGATAGGGGAATTTTTAAGGCGCGGTGTACATAGGAATTTAGGGAAGAAAGTTTGTGAGAAAAAGTGTGGCAGCTATCCACAGGAATTATGTGATCCGTTTGGGTTGAAAAGAGCGGTATTTACAAATTAACATGTAACTGTCAAAAATTTTACATAGGCCAAAGCATTCGCCAAATTCGTGTCCGTGGGCAGGAGCATATCGACCGTCCTAAAACTTCCACAATAAGTCACCATTTAAAATATAACAATCACACAATTGACCTCAACAATGATTTAAAACTCTTGCATCACATTGTAACTTATAGAAATGACCCAAAATTAGACTTTTATGAGGACCTCGAAATACTCCTGGCCACAAAGCATAATCAGGATCTTTGTTTAAATAAGCAGCTCAATTTAAACAAAAAATCCAACCCCATGTTCAAAAATTTAATCTAACCATCCCTCATTTATACTTCCTCTTCTTCTTCTTCTTCCTTATAGTTTTCTTATTCTTACCCAACAAAATTAGCGATCCCTGACAACATAACCTCACTTCTTTAAATGACATGCATCTACGTACTTTTAAGATATATTTTAATATTTAATGTGTAATGTAAATTGTTAATGTAAATTGTTTAGTTATATACATATATGTTCAACTATTGTATTGATGTAGGAAGCCCTGACGAGTAAGTTTTCATAAACCTTTTCAAATTTTATAATTTCGAAAAATGTTAAAAAAAAATTTTTTATAAAAACTTATTTTTAGGGCCTTGCCCTGATGATGTTTCAATAACGAAAGCGCTAGGCGAAGATTTTTAAATTAATACACTGATTACTCAGTCAAGTTGTTTTATTATTTCAACACAGTGTACTGTCACAAACCCAAAATTAAAATTTTGGTTTTCAACATTTTAGTATTTAATTTTTCGTCCTCGAACCGTGGAATTTCACCTTCAAATGAATTTTTCTCGAAAACGGTTAATCCTACAGTATTACAACAAGAGTACCTGTTTTATGTATTTTGACCTGAGGAATCATATTTCAAAAATAAAATTGCAAAAAAGTTACACAGAAAAAAGTTTGGGACAAAAAACTGATAAGCCCCCCCCCCCCCGTTTCGCACACCCCTGGTTGAAATAAGTACATGAAAATAACACATAAAAACGGGCCTTGGTAGGTTTAGTTGACGTGCAAAACTTCGTTGATATATCTCAAAGGGTTCCTGAGTTATTAAATAAAAACCGATTTTTTTAGCCACTTTCAAAGGGGCGTAGCTCCCTTATGACGCATTTTTAGACATATGTTTATAGGAACTTTTTGTCATATTTTATTATGTAGAATCATCTGTTAAAATTTCCGACGCTATTTCAAATACACCGTGTATAGGGGTTTTTGGGGTTGGCGAATATGAATCTGATAATAATTTTTTTCTAATTTCACCCCCCGAGGGGGTGGGGTAGTTTTCGTAAAAACTGGAATATTGGGGTTTTCGAGGTTGCTGAAAGTGTATCTGATAATAAAAAAATTCGAACTCCACCCCCAAAGGGGTGGGGAGTAGTTTTCATGAAAATTGGTATATTGGGGTTTTTCAGGTTGCTGAAAGTGAATCTGATAATAAAAAAAATCTTACTCCACCCCCTGAGGGGTAGGGGGTAGTTTTCTTGAAAATTTATATATTGGGGTTTTTGAGGTCCCTAAAACTGAATCTTTTAATAAAATTTTTCTAAATTCACCCCTTGAGGGGTGGGGGTAGTTTTTGTGAAAATAGGTGTATTGGGGCTTTTAAGGTTGCTGAAAGAGAATCTGATAATAAAAAAGTTCTAACTATACCCCCTAAGGGGCCGGGGTAGTTTTCGTTAAAACTGTTATATTTTTAAGGTTGCTAAAAGTAAATCTAATAATAAAAAAATAGCAATATTCAAAAATCCAAAATAATATAAAAAACGTGAAAAAGTAAAAAAAAAAATCAAGTGTAAACAAATTTTATCTGTAACTAACTGTTGTATTCGCGCAGCGTTGACATATACAAGCATTGTTGCGTTGCTTATTGTGTACATTTCTACTCTTCCCGGGCTACTATGGCTGAGTTTTCTGAGAAGCAAAAGGACTTTCTAAATTCTATGTTTGGGAAAATGAACCTAAATCTTTCGGAAAAAATGGAAGAAATAAAAGCTGAATTACTGCAGCACCAAAATAATTTTAAAAAAGAAATTCAAAATGTTATGGAATCACACTCACAAAAAATACAGTGCTTAGAAAAGAATAACGAAAAATTGCAGAGCGAAAATCTCTTTCTTCAAAGACGACTAAGAAAAAACAACATAAAAATATTTGGCCTGACTGACTCAAACCAGTCTCTTAACGTAGCAATATTAAACCTCTTTAACACCCAATTAGGCCTTAATTTCACCGATAACGATATTAGCGACGCATATAACATTGGTTCCAAAATACCTGGCAATCAACCTATAATAATCGTAGAATTTACATCTTATCAACGAAAAAACCTGGTTATGCGAAATTGTAGCCGCCTTAGAGGTACAAAAATCTCAATTTCCCATGACGAATGTCCTGAAGATCTTGCAATCACCAAAATTTTAGTAAAACATAAAAAAATGGCTTCAGAGAAGGGCCTTGTCGCCAAAATAAAAGGCAGAAAATTAAAGATTGGGGAGGACTATTACTCGGCTGCAGCTCTGGAAAATCCAGCGACCCCTAGCAGGAATAAAAATCAAAACAGCGATAAAAAGAGACCATTCTCTTTTTCTGATGATGAGTCCCAAATAAACAAAAAACCCAACTCCGAATCTCTAGACTAGCAACGAAGTTTATTTAAAATAATTTTTTGGAACTGTTATGGTTTTTCTAATGTTCTTGATATTATCTCAAGTGAACAATTTTTTTCTAATATCCCAGTCATTGCTGTGTCTGAAACGTGGCTTTTAAACAAAACTAAAAATAGTAATGGAGCCTTAAAAAACTACAATATTTTATCAGTT
>OY294046.1:22223323-22259040 GCA_958510825.1 Brachypterus glaber
CAACTATCTAACTATCTTTGAGCATATATTTGATACTTTTAGCTCTTAAAATGTGGGCAGAGGGGCGACATTTTTTTAAATAGAAAGGTGGGTCGTATGATACATCATTTTAAAGCTTGTAAAATTCTCCATTTAACTGTTTATTTTTAATTTTTTTTAAACATTTTTTTTTGGGTTTAAAATAGGGTTGAAAATGCGTATTTTTGTCAAAATTTCTCTAAAAAATTCAAACAATTTTTAAAAAATGCCTAATTCCATAATGAAAAAAAGTAAATTATACTTTTAAACTAATTTTAGTTGACATAAATAAAAATTAACAAAAAAAACTTAAAAATTTATTTTTTTAGCACAAAAAACTGAAAAATCAAAACCTTGAAAAACATGTTTAAAAATTTTTAAAATGTATGGTTATATAGAGAATTTTAAAGGCTTTAAAATGATGTATCACACGACCCTCCTTTCTATTTAAAAAAAAATCCCCCCATGCCCCCCTGCTCACATTTTAAGAGATAAAAGTATCAAATATATGCTTAAAGATAGTTTAAATTGTCTTATTTAAGAGCTCCAAATTTGAAATCGATATCTCTTCAAAAGTTAAGAGGGGGGGTGACTTTTGGACCGCACTGTATAGATGAGAGAGTAGAGTTATGCGTAACGCAGAAATATTTAAAAAAAATATTTTGATCCGCTTCACCCCTTATGATCTCCTTCACCCCAGATTACGTTACAAATTTTCGCCATCCCTTCGTTGTGTACAACATGTTAATTATTCAAACGCTTTTTAAATCAGAAGATAAACAGATTTATTTGGACGATTCCTTATTTATTCTTTAATTCCTTCCTGGTTAATGAGGTAGTTAAGCTTAGAAGCAAGAAAACCGCAAAGTAAAAATATTTAACTCTGATTTTTAGATAAGCCCTCAAAATGGTTCGCCCAATAAATTCGAAGTCTCATTTACCCCTCTGGACGTAGGAGACCACAGTGTTGAAGTCCGTTTACCTGGAGGTCACATAGAAGGAAGTCCATTTTTAGTTAAGGCTTACGACGCAAGTCGAGTTACTGTCACAGACATCACAGACGGCATTGTCGGAAAACCAGTTTCATTTAGTATTAATGCATCACAAGCAGGCGCTGGAAATCTTGAAATTATTGTAGCTGTTGCAGGTAGAAACGTACCAAACTTCGTGCAAAGTGAAGGCAATGCTAGATTTAAGGTCAATTTTAAGCCTAGCGAAGCAGCTACACACACTTTAAGTGTTAGATTTAACGGTCAACCTGTCCCAGGCTCACCTTTCAACTGTAAAGTAACTCCGGGCAATACTCAACCTAAAGTTCCCGTATCTGGATCAGGAATTGAACTAGCAGCAGTTGGTCATGCTGCAGAAATTAAATTAGAAGGTGTTATTGGTGGTGAACCACAAATTGTAGCCACTGCACCCTCCGGCAACATTTTACCAACTAAATTATTAGTTAATGGTGATATCTACACTGCTAGATTTGTCCCTGAAGTAGTTGGAAGACACTCAGTGGTCATTTTAATCAACGATCAACATGTTATTGGATCTCCTTTTAGTTGTAACGTTTATGACGTAAATAAGGTTAGAGTGTCCGGTTTACCCGGTCATAAGAACGATATAAACCGCAGTATGAGTGACATGAGTATCAGGGAAAATGCAGCAGCAGAAGTTGGAAAACCTGTAACTTTTTCTGTTGATGCTGCTCAAGCTGGAGAAGGAACTTTAGAGTTGGTAGTTTCAACACAACTTACCACTATTAAGGCTGAGGTAGTAGCCTGCGCAAGAGGGCTATATGATGTAACTTTCGTACCCTTAACAGCTGAAGATCATTTTGTTAACATCACTTTTAATGATATGACAGTTTCCGGAAGTCCTTTTCATTGTCCTGTTGTAGAAGCCACCCAATTTGCACAAATTGGAAATACGAGTTATATCGATATACCTAGTGATGATCATAGATTAGAAATAAGCGATCCAAACAATCATCACATTAAATACACAGTTAAAAATTATAAAGCAGAATTTAATTTAGTACAAACGGGTACATATAGAATACAGATGTTTAAAGGACATGATTTGTATGCCACACGAACTATACATGTTTTTGATACTTCAAAAATTGATGTAGTAAATGTTCCAGAAGCAATAACCCATAGACCGTCGGTTATTGGTATTAAAATGAATAAAGCTGGCCCAGGTACTTTATCTGCTAACGTTAAAGTTGCAAATAAAGACGTGGCGCATAGTGTCAGACAAAGCCCAACAAATACAAATGTTTGGGAAGTAGTTTTTCATCCGATCTATGCTGCCCCTCATAGGATCAACCTCGCTTATAATGGAGTGCCCAAATTTGGAGCTGTCGAAGTTCCAGTTAAGGGTCCTGGAAACGAACCATGGGCAGGAGGATTAGGTAAATATTAAAAAATATTTGCAAAAAACTCGTGCTTATAAGTAAAAGAGTTTTATATTGGTGAAACTTAACGTAACTTTAAACAATGGTGTAACTTTGGGTATAACGTATATTTCAAAAATTTCATATATTTTGCATTTAGATTTCTAATTTATTTTGTCCAATACGTAACAAGACAATTACTAGCTTCATTTTATAAAGAGAAACTTGTATATAGCCCACGTGAGGCTTTTACTTTACAATTTGCAAAGTAAAAACCATTTATCTGTCAAAATTTTTTCATAAAAATTTTATAATCTAGAGCACAGTGATCCCCGGATATGATTAGGTTTTAAAGAAAGGGTATCAGAAAAAAACAACGGATCTTGGTAGTACAGGGTATGGACATCATAGATCCATTAACAGTTAAATCGCGTTTGCATACCTTTGAAAGATATTGGTAAAAAACTCTTTAGAAGAAATCCCGATCAACACCAACTACTTAAGAGAAAAATTTAAATTTATTCTAGTAGTCATTTTCGCGCAGATTCTAACAATCATTAAAACATTTACCTATCTTTTGCTGATTTTGAGAAAAACGCAATAAACCATGATTTTAGCACAATTTTTCGACTGGCATAAAGTGCCATTTCAGTGAATATTAAAACGTGACTGGTTTTAAATAACAGCTAAAATGGTTAAGTTTAAAAGTATAATAGCAAATATGAAAATTTTTAATCCTACTGACCTGAAAGAAAGTCTTTCTATAGCAATGTTTTAACCTTACGGGATACTTTAAGATGGCCAGTGTATAATATCTTCACTCAAAGAAAAAACGTCGTATAAATAAAATAAATTTAAACTGTGGTTTTAGGGATAGTGAATATGTTAAACTTGGGTAAGAAATGCTTAATTATTTTTTTTTTAAGGTCTTATTAATTTATTCCTTGCTTGAAGTAAAGTATATATAGATCTTTAGTTTGAAGAAGTCAAGTTGACGTTTTGGCTTTAAATTTTTTACTTTTTAGTGCATTTATTTACAATATTAGTTGGAAGCCTTACTTTTAAGAACACAATTAACAATACTCAAAAATTATAAGGCCAACGTTTCGCCCTTATTGCTGGGACTTCTTCAGCAATGTTTAATAAAAAAAAATAATAGTTAAATATATAAACAAGTATAAAATGATAAAATATGAAATACATTAAAACTACAATAAGAAATACTAAAACATTATAATATAAAACAAGAAAAAGAATTTAAATAAATAATTTTCAATAAAATCGTGTTTTTAAATTGTTTTATAATTTTTTATTCTTTTTAGTCGTTATAATACCTAACAGATGTGTAAGATAAGAATACTTAAGCTGAGCGACCCCAAAAACTATAATTCCTGGAATCAAAGCAAACTTGCTAAGCATGCAAAGACTTTAATAATTATCATAGTGTTCACTATGTAGCAGTCTTACCCTTTAGCAATCCTAAAATTGTTTTAGGACCACTGTAGTTCATATGTTTAACTAAACATTGACAAGAAAGTCAAAATGTGAAGGATATAATATATTGGTCAACTTAAAGCACCCTGAGGTGGTAAAAATTGATATAGAAATATTGTCTTTAAGTAAGTAGGATAATATTTCATTAAAGTTGCTATTATACTTTTATACTTTTATATTCAGGCTATTATTTAAGTCTAGTTACGTTTTAATAGTCACTAAAGTAAAGGTATTATACCAGTCCAACAATTGCACTAAAATCGTAGTTTACTGCTTTTTTCTCAAAAATTAAAAAAGATAGGTAAATTTGCCAAAAGCTGTCAGAATCTACACAAAAAATACTATAAGAATCGATTTTTAGTTTTTCTTTTAAGTAGTTGGTGTTGACCGTGATGCCTCCTGAAGAGTTGTTACCAATATCTTCCAAAGATATGCAAACGCGATTTAACTGATAATGGATCTATCTATGATGCCCATAACCTGTACTACCAAGATCCATTGTGTGTTTCTGATGCCCTTTCTTTAAACCCTAATCATATCCGGGGATCACTGTGAGAACTAAATAATTATACGTTTTTTTTTTCTTCTACTTACATAAATTATCTGTTATCTAACGATATGTTCCTTACAAAAATATCAGTTTTTTAATTATCTTGTAAGCACAGCTCAAAGCCAAAAAAAAATAAACACGCACAAATTCTACCTAAATTAAAAAATGGTAATTTTAACATTTTATTTAAAATAAATATTGTTTAAATAACTAAATTATTAATAAATGTTTAATATTTGTTTTTTTTATTCATAATTATTTGTTGATAATTTAAAACTATACGTAAGGTAAAACCCCCAATAGTTGACAGTCTAAGAAAAATTCTATAATGTTTTTTAATTAAAATTTTATCTAATATTTTTTTTTTATATTTTATTGAATACATGTGTTTAGTTAGATGTTTTCTTTTTATATTAGTACCAAAATGTTTGAATATGATAATACAAACAAATATTTTTAATTTTTTTGTAGCACCTGTAAAAATTGTTAAGTTGACAGGGGTAATAAAGTAATTTACCAATAGTTGACATATAACATCGCTAATAGTCGACATAACATATTTTTCTTTTATTTTAAAAGAAATATTACTTTAAAAGCATAAAGCTTTAAAAATGTAACTTATAAATTACTGTTTTTATTTAAAAGAATGCCAGTAAAGTTATATTTTTATTTAAATTCATCAAGTTTTACAAAACGATATCAAAGCACCAATAGTTGACAGTATTTTAACCAATAGTTGACGAAAAATTCCCTCTCAACTTTAAAGCTCTAAATCTTATTTTATCTCTAAATGCTATGCGACTAGAGGTTAACCAGAATTGTACAATAACTTACAAAACTGAAGTGAAGTTCTTAGCAAAATACGAAAAATAAGAGATGAGCATTTTAGTTAAAATACTTTGATATATTTTATTTTTTTGTTGGAACTTAAAAATAAAATAAAACATTTATTTTATCTTAAAACACCCATCCACATTTAGATCTTTATTAAATGTGTAGGTGCCCACAGGTCAGGGAAAACAGGGAAATCAGGGAAAAGTCAGGTAATTTGATCAACTGTAAAAAATCAGGGAAACTGAAAAAAAGCTGTGGTGTACATGATAAAATATTACTAAAACAAGTTTTTATTCATAGAGTTCTACCATTCCATCGATCAGTTTTACAGAAAAAAAGTTGAAAAAATAAAAAATCATAACTCATAAATAAAACAGGATGTTTAAATTTTTTACGACTATTGGCTTCAAAAACTTTTTTTTTGTATCTCTACGTTCATGATCTGTACTAAAATCAGGGAAAATTTTTAATTTTTAGCAGGGAGTTCAGAGAAGAATCAGGAAAGCATCATGAAAAAATCAGGGAAGAATCAGGAAAAAATGAGGGAATCTTAATTTGAAAAAACCTGTGGTCACCCTGAGGTGTATAATACAGTATTTTAAACGATCCCCAAGAGCCGTAAAATTAGCTGTCAACTATTGAAATTTGTTGATTTTTTAATCTAGTGGTTGACACCCCCTATGTAAAAAGTCTTATTAAGTTGTAAATAATCAGAAAAAGTTTGATTTGAAACCATAAAAGCCTGTAATTAAGATTAGCATGCATAAATACGTATTATTCACTAAATACTGAAAATTAAAAACACCCAATTTCTTAGCACTTGCCTTAAGAAACTGTAAAAAAAAATGCGAACAAAAACACTCCACTAAAAAATTGTTATGCCATATTAAAACGCAACTCATCACTTGATCTTCAGTTGTAAATTTTAAGACTAGATGGTAGCAAAGTGCTCTAATAAAACCATCCCAGTGCTAGACTCCTTTAAGTTATTAGGAGTGACCTTGCACTCTACTCTCTCATGGTCGACACATATTAATCTGGTTGTAAATAAAATGAAAAGCTGTAACTATGCTTTAATAAATTTAAAAAAAAATGTGGATGTAGCCACGTTAAAAATATTTTATAATGCTAATGTAAAAGCACATTTACAATACGGGATTGTATTGTGGGGAGGGTCCAGTCATGCAGAAAGGTTGCTTATCATTCAGAAGAGGTCGGTAAGGTTGATATCGGGCGCAGAGTATAGAGACCACTGTAAACCTTTATTTGTAAAGCACGAAATAATGACCGTAACATCCTTGTACCTTTTTAATTTAGCATTATATGCATTGAGTAATAAGGATCTTTTTATATCAAACTCTGAAATCTCCGAGGGTCCTGTAACTAGACATGCAACTGATATCTCAATTCCTCAACATAGACTAGTTTTTTATGAAAAAGGACCGATCTTCATGGGGATAAAGCTTTTAAATAAATTACCTGTTTGTCTCAAGGAAGGAACTATGTCTCAATTAAAAAGTAAGCTAAAATCATTTTTTCTTAGTAATCCTTTTCATAACACTAACGAATTCTTTCAATTTAATTTTCAAAATTACCAGTGTTCATAATATCTTTTTTTTTTATTAAGTCTTATATGTATGTCACAGTATGTCTCTTGTAACATATCAGGTAGTTACTTATGCATTTTATATTATATTTTATATATGTGTTTTTTTTAATATTAAATATTGAATTTTGACAATATCCGATACTTGTAAAAGTCTGTGGAAATAAATATATCTTATCTTATCTTATCTTATCTTACTAGGTGCCCATTTATTATTTATTTCGCCTTAATAAATGTAATGTAATCTTATTTTAGGTTGTTTTATTTAAAACTGTCAACTGTTGGGGTAGTGTCAACTATTGGGTGTTTTACCTTAAATACGATTAGAATTTACCTATATCAGCTGATTTTTAGTTAAAGAGTAACTTAAAATTCGAAAGACGAACATTATGTAGACTTGCAATTGTTTTAGATTAAAAGCTAAAGTTTATACGTTTGAACCAAAAATTTACACAGAATTAAGGTATAAAATGAGAAAAAAAAAGTTTAAAATAGGTATTCAACAAAACTTTGTATGCCACTCATGGGTAAACCGATATTGGCCCCTCTAAAATTAACCTGCTCGGGACTCCTCGGTCAATTTAACTATAAATTGGATTCATATAAAATTAAAAAATACACCTTTGATAAAGATAAGTCACTTTATGTCTAAATAATAGTTTCGTTTTTATTTCAAAGAATGTATTAGTTACCATAGTACAATCACCGAGTACGGGATTTTACTTTTTTTTTGTTTTATAGGTTTGTACCAAGCCAAAGTTGGTAAAGTAACCTCTTTCCAAATTGACACACTAGGAAGATCTGCTAGGGAGTTCGATGTAGTGGTTAGCGGTCCCACTGGGTCGGCAGTTCCGGTGAGATGCTACCAAACGAAAACGGGAAAGCTTCAGGCCGAGTTTACTTCCAGAGAAACTGGTCAACACAAAATTGAAGTATTACATCAAGCCAAACCTGTAAATGGAAGTCCATTTACCTGCTACGCATATGACGCCGATAATGTAAGGATAGTCGATATTCCTACATCACAAGGAAACGTTGGAGAAAGAGTAGTTTTTAATGGTGAGATAATGTTCATACACAGGGTGATCAGTAAGTAAAATTTAGGAGGTGATTCTATATACAAAAATATCAAAAAAAGTTGGTCCGGAAGTGAGCCCTAAGCTACGGGGGTAGGTGTCTTTTCAGCGCCGTCCATTACCACGACACCGTTACCGCGAATAGACTTTACCGCGTATAGACTTTACTTTAGCAGAAAAACATATTAAATTTTAAGTTTTTTGTTTTTTTAAATTATTTTTCAGAAAAAGAAATCAACACTTTATTGTAACAAGAAAAATAGTTCAAAAATAAAACCTAATATATATTTCTGTGGCTTGGTTCTTAAAGGGCCACTGTCAAAAATGTTGAACGGATACACTAAGTCAAACATTGGCCCTTTTAGCATGCTAACAAACATTTGTGTTAAACTGCAGTTTAACAGAAATGTTTATTGAAAACACACATTGGCCATTGTCTACATTTATCTCACAAGCACTGACATTGGGTTTTTTAGGTTATATAGATCTGAAAAAAATTATTTTGTCGGTATAACTCGGTAATACGGATAAAGTGACATTGGCCCTTTTAGTAAAATCCAAAAACTTAACTTTTTTATTCTTAAATTAAGAAATAACTTAAGAAATCCCTAGCACCGCAGGCAAATATTTTTACAAATTCGATGGTCTATTTTAATTTTAAACCAGTCTTTAAAATTACAATTAATTAAATTTATAATTTCACAAAAATACAACTCTAGCGCCGCAGTCGAAATTTTTACGAATTTCTACAAAAACGTAATTTCTACAAAAACGTAAAAAACCCCTAGTGCCACAAGCGATTTTTTAAAATTCTTAAGCAGTATTATTAGTGAAAATTTCAGAAAAATGCAAGATAGCTCTAGCGCCACAGGCGAAAATTTTTACTTACTTGATGATCTATTTTAATTACTTTTATATTTTAGAATTCTAAAAATATCTGAAACGCAAAAGCGTTTGAAAACTTTTATATTTTAGACGAACAGAATAGTGGAAATGGTCTACACACTTTTTGTCACACTTCCTTTGCCTTTCCTCACCTTCTGCATTCGTATGTATTATTAAACACGTTTGCGCATAAATTTGTTTCACCAATCTTTACTGCGCATGATATATTTGTATATCTTTGCTAGAACATTTCTGAATATTCGTATGTATCATTAAACACTTTTCCGCACAAATAGGTTCCACCAATCCCTTCTGCGCGTGATATATTTGTATATCTTTGCCAGAACACTTATTCGTATGTATTATTAAACACGTTTGCGCATAAATATGTTTCACCAATCTTTACTGCACATGATATATTTTTATATCTTTAGCAAAACACTTTTACGTATTCGTATGTATTATTAAACACGTTTTCGCATAAATTTGTTCCACCAATCTTTACTGCGCATGATATATTTGTATATCTTTGCCAGAACACTTATTCGTATGTATTAATAAACACGTTTGCGCATAAATATGTTTCACCAATCTTTACTGCACATGATATATTTGTATATCTTTGGCAAAACACTTTTACGTATTCGTATGTATTATTAAACACGTTTGCACATAAAGGACCCCGCAGGTTTTATATGTAAATTGAATTTCCGTTAAATTGGCTAATTTTTTAATATGTTGTAGTTGATGACCTGATCAAAAGCTCTCGTGGGCCCAACTCAATCCCGCTCCTAGTTTTGGGGATATGGCTCATAAAAACTTTGGCCATTTAAATCCGAAATTCTTGTAATTCTTGAAATTATTAAGAAACATTTACGTTTGGTTCTTATGTACTTATGTTAAAGACAATGTTAAGCCAAATATATTATTTATTTTTACGAAAAAAAAATAATTTAAAAATGCTGGCGAATGCTCCAGCATAATAATGCATAAATGAGAAATGAAAAAAAAAACTCCCGTGAAATATGCTATAAGTTTTACAGCTCATAGTATGTGCCTTTTTAAACAAAAAACTCTTATGGAAAAACTTTTGGAAACTATTGATTTCCCCTGTAATAATACTTCGGAGTGGTAAAATTGTCTGACATCGTAAAAAACACTAAAAAAATACCTAATAATTATTACATATACTTCGTTTGAAATAAAATATCCATCGACCCCAATCTAACGTCATTTGAAGGGAAACGTCTTCTGTGTAATATTGATGTCGATAGCTCTTTTATTCAACTTATAGATCTGCCATAAAACAATCCGTTTTATATTATTTTTTCAGATCTTGTTATTTTTATCATCACTTCATAACTAAAAGAGCTATCGACATCAATATTACACAGAAGGCGTTTCTCTTCAAATGACGTTAGTTTGGGGTCGATGGATATTTTATTTCAAACGAATTATACAGCCTGTTCCAGAACTCGCGTACCGAAATTTGAGGGTATATTAAAAACCCTCTGGAAAATATGAAAAAAATTTAAAAAAAAATCCATCTTCAATACTAATTAAAAAGGAAGCTATTTAATCTGACCAATCCTGTTGCTGATGTTAAATTACCTAAAAATTAGTTTTTCCCTACTTATTAGTAACTATGGTTGCATTTTAATGGTTGACTCGTGCATTGTTTAAGACTTTCAACTTTAGAATCTTTTTAGGTTATTATATTTTGACAAAACCGACAGAGGCTATCAAATATTCTATTTTTATAGGGTCACTCCATCCGGCGGTGCTTTTATGATACCCGTCTTAGACGGCAGCAACAAACTGCCGCTGCAACTCCATTCAGCGCGCTGAATGTAGTGTTTTTTTTATTAGAAACTCAGATCTTTTAATTGATTTACTGGCTATAAATTCTTAATACAAATTAATAAAATAAAAATACAATAACTGAATTTTATTTATTTATTTCAAAGTAATGAACATAGGAAAAATTTTTATCGGTGTAAACATCATGAAAGTTTTGATATTTTTTTATGACATTAATAAATATTTATGTCACATTAATCACCATGTCAACCTACAGAATATGTACCTGCAATAATTAAATTTGCTTCCATAGCTACAAATTCAACCTTTAATGGTAATTTATAATCAGCAACAGTATTGGTCCACTTAAAGCGTTCTTATTTTTGAATTGAACGAAGATGGATTTTTTTTGAAATTTTTTTCATATTTTCCAGAGGGTTTTTAATATACCCTCAAATTTCGGTACGCGAGTTCTGGAACAGGCTGTATGTAATAATTATTAGGTATTTTTTAGTGTTTTTTATGATGTCAGACAATTTTATCACCCTGAAGTATTATTACAGGGGAAATTAATAGTTTCCATAAGAGTTTTTTGTTTAAAAAGGCACATACTATGAGCTGTAAAACTTATAGCGTATTTCACGGAAGTTTTTTTTTAATTTCTCATTTGTGCATTATTATGCTGGCGCATTCGCCAAAATTTTTAAATTAAATTTTTTTACGACTCTAGTTTCGTAAAAATAAATAATATCTTTGACTTAACATGGTATTTAACATAAGTACATAAGAACCAAACGTAAATGTTTCTTAATAATTTCAAGAATTACAAGAATTTCGGATTTAAATAGCCAAAGCATTTATGAGCCATATCTCCAAAACTAGAAGCGGGATTGAGTTGAGCTCATGAGAGCTTTTGATCAGTTGGTCATCAACTACAACATATTAAAAAATTAGCAAATTTAACGGAAATTCAATTTACATATAAAACATGCGGGGTCCTTTGTTCCACCAATTTTTACTGCGCACGATATATTTGTATATCTTTGCCAGAACACATTTAAGCATTCGTATATATTAATAAACTCTTCTGCGCATACTTACGTTTGTCTAAGCATTACTGCGCATCGTAACTGGTGACCACAACTTTTTTTGCTTGAAATGGACATAAATTATTATTAAAATTTGCAAAATACAAGGCTTTGCCTATAAACTAATAAAAAGACTTCACAGTGGCGTGTATTTTGTTATTTTGCTAATATCTCCAGAAGTATTGGTGCTACGAAAAAAATGGTTTTTACCTTTTTATGGTAAATTTTATTACCTTTCTATACATGCCAAAATTATAATTGAACGATAAAATTTTTTTAAAAAATACCAAAAATTAACTTTTTTTGACCCCCTTTTCCCCAATTTCAATCCCCTCCGAGATATTCAGTAAAGATTGGTGAAACATATTTATGCGCAAACGTGTTTAATAATACATACGAATGCACAGAAGTGTTCTGGAGTTGCTAGAGGTGAGGAAAGGCAAAGGAAGTGTGACAAAAAGTATGTAGACCATTTCCACTATTCTGTTCGTCTAAAATATAAAAGTTTTCAAACGCTTTTGCGTTTCAGATATTTTTTAAACAGTTTTATTATTAAATATTTCACAAAAACGCAAGAAAACCCTAGTGCCTCAGGTATTTACAATTCCAAACTTCCTAATTTCACAAAAATGTAAGAAACCTCTAGCTCCGCAAGCCAACATTTTTACGAATTTAAAGGTCTATGGTCCACTTGAAAGCAATATATACCTTAAAAAAAGCCCGTTTTGGCGCCCCTTACTGATTTTTCTGTGAAGGAGGCTTCTACCTCCCTGCGTATTTAAAAAAAAAGAATTTTCTTCAATTGTACAATTATTTTATCCTGGAGGGGGGGAGTAATTACCCCCCTAGCTCCGACACTAAGCGTTCCGCAAAAATAAAAATAAAATATAAAAAATAGCTAAATAAACGATGTTCGCTATAAAAGCCATGCGCGGCAAAGACCGTTTGCGGTAATGGATTGCGCGGTAATGGTCTTCGCCGTAAAAGTAAATTCCGCGGTAATGGCTTGTCGCGGTAATGGACTGCGGGGTAATGGTCTTCTCGGTAATTTTTTCGTTGTAAAGTCCGTTTTTAATTAATAACTCTGGTACCCCTTAACTAGAGCGACAAGATTTTGCATGTATTCTAGTATTATTAAGTAACCCAGTCATTCTAGATTTTCTATCGGGAATCTGCCAGAAAACTCTGAAAATTTGCATACCTACAGATTTTTGGGGGTAGGGGTCTTTCTTTCGCAACCGAAACATCGCGACCGAAACATCGCAAACCAAAACTTCGCAAAACTAAAACTTCGCCTAGCCATAACTTCGCATACCAAAATGACGGATACGCATAACATCGTGTATCAAAAACTTCGCATGGTACAAAACTTCCAAAAACTAGACACCCACAAGAATACTGCATATTTTTTTTTATTATGTAGGTACCTACATATATATATATAAAATAACATCCAAATTTTTGATATTTCAAATATTTATTTGATTTTTCAACAAAATATTATAAAAGTAAAAAACAATTCACCCAAAAATGTACACTAAATAATATACACCGTGTATTTAAAATAGGCTCAGAAATTTTAAGGTGTGATTTTACATCATAAAATATGACAAAAAGTTCCTATACAAATGTCTAAAAATGTGTCGTAAGTGAGCTAAGCCCCTTTAAAAGTGGCTAAAAAAATCGGTTTTTATTTATTTACTTTGGAGCCTTTTCAGATATAGCAACGATGTTACTCACGTGAACTAATCTTAAGGCCCACCGTCGTATGTTATTTTCATGTACTTATTTCAACCAGGGGTGTTCGAAACGGGGGAACCTTCTCAGTTTTTTGTAGAAAACTTTTTTCTGTATAACTTTTTTCTAATTTTATTTTGGAATATGATTTCTCAGGTCAAAATAAATAAAAAAAGGTACTCTGTTGTAATACTGTAGGATTAACCGTTTTCGAGAAAAATTGATTTGAAGCTGAAATTTCACGGTTCGACGAAGAAATACACTGCCCATTAAAAACGCTTTCCCATTTTTTACCTCCGTTTACGAAAACAATGTAATTATTTAAAAAACACTACTGCATATGGTATATTTGTATATGTTATACAGAATGCTTTTGTTTAGCTGGCATTAATAAAGTATTCTGTTCTATTCTATCCTATTTTGCGCATTCGTATGTATTTTTAAACACTTCTGCGCATAGATATGTTCCACCAAACAGTACTGCGCATAAATATGTTCCACCAAACACTTCTGTGCATGGTATATTGTAAAATATGTTTACTCCTCAGAGCTCTAAAAACAAATACAAAAACAATTTTACTACTACTACTATTTTT
The DNA here is from genome assembly GCA_958510825.1 of Brachypterus glaber. NCBI lineage: Eukaryota > Metazoa > Arthropoda > Insecta > Coleoptera > Kateretidae > Brachypterus > Brachypterus glaber. The sequence continues at coordinate 22,237,400 of OY294046.1, forward strand.
CAATAAAAATTTAGAAATGTTTTTTTTTCAAAAAAAGTTCCTTTTTTCGAGAAACTAAAAAAAGAATAAAAAAATTAATGTTATTGAAAAAACTTGTTTTTACCCTGTTTCACTCCCTTACCCCACACCGAAATTTATCAGAAACAATATCAGCCCATAACTTTGGATAATTAAGCTATGGTCTTTAGCTCAACGCGTTCTCGAGTTATCGTAGTCACAAATTTTCCGGGCAGACGGACGGACAGACAGACAGATCGACAGACGAGACACAGATTTTTTTTTACAGAAACCATCTTTTTTGATTATAAAACGTCGAGGAACGTAAAATAAAGCAATTAAAATTTTCAATCTAGACTCCTTGGGGAAAGTAAAATTTAATTTTAAAAGAAAATTTAAAAATATATAATTTTTATTTTTGGGTTGTTTTCTCTTTATCTTGGCACTTACTGCTTTTTATTTTAGCATTCCTAAAAATTTTGACTACAAGATACTAAACTAAAAAGCAGTAAGTGCCATTTTTTTATTTAAATAAATAATTATTATAATTAATGATTGGGTACTTATGTTATAATAAAGGTACTTTAAACCTAAAGTTATACGTCCACTTTCTTGATTTTAGCAATAACACAAGGGAGTGGCTAAGACGATTTACTATTTTTGCTATTATCTCAGTTTTATTAAATATGGAGTTACTGATTTTTAGGGTAGTAGAGCAGTATACCCACCAAACTAAAACTTAAAATAGTTTAAAGGTCACTAAACCAACTTTATTATATTTTTATATGTTCGCCAGAACACTTTTACGAATTCGTATGTATTATTAAACCCTTCTGCGCATAAATATGGTTCACCAAACACTACTGCGCATAGTATATTTGTATATGTTTGCCAGAACACTTTTACACATTTGTATGTATTATTAAACAGTTCTGCGCATAAATATATTCTACCAAACCCTACTGCGCATTGGTATAGTTGTATATGTTTGCCAGAACACTTTTGCGCATTAGAATTTTTCATTATCAGATTCAGTTTTAGCCTATATACCAATTTTCACTTAAATTTTGTAAACATTTAAAAATAATCACCCCCCCCCCCCCTGGGGAGATTTGTCTACCCAAAAAACTCCTATATACCAATTTTCTTGAAAATATTGAAAACATTTATAAATATTTACCCCCTCACCCCCGCTGTCGTCTAGTAAGAACATATTTATTATTAGATTCAATTTCTGCAAACTTAAAAACCCCTATATAGAAATTTTCCATTTTTTGTAATTTTTTTATTTTTTCCTTGCCGCAGCCCAATGTTCACCAAAAACAATCCCGATCGAGAACTTTTGGCAAGATACCTGTGAGCCAAATTTCAAGTCTCTAGCTTAAAGCGTTCTTAAGTTATCGTATTGGCAAGATTTCCCGGACAGACCGACCGACCGATCTAGCGATAATTTTTTTTTTATCAAAATTTATTTAAGTATATCGACATAAAACGTCACAAAACGCAAAAATAAGCAAAAAAAAATTTGAAATTTTTTGCATGAATACAAGGCTTTCCGAAATTTTGAAAATTTTCAAGATGGGAAAGCAAAATTAAGTACTAAAATGTTGAAAACCAAAATTTTAATGATGCAAAGTTATTCTATATCAAAAACTAAGAAAAAAGTTTCCATACATGTTGGTCGAAAAATCGCTTTTAAAGCTACTATGGCCCTTTAAAAATGGTGCATTTTTATGAGACCATAGCTCCCTTAGGATTAATTTTTGGAAGTACCTGTATATGGTTTTTTTTTTAGTGTTTGATGTACATTCACCGTGCATCATTGAAATTTTGGTTTCCAATATTTTAGTATTTAATTTTTCGTTCTCGAACCGTGAAATTTCACATACAAATCAATTTTTCTCGATAACGGTTAATCCTACAGTATTACAAAAAGAGTACCTTTTTTATGTATTTTGACTTGTGAAATCATATTTCAAAAATAAAATTAAAAAAAGTTATATAGAAAAAAGTTTGGGACAAAAAACTGATAAGGTCCCCCAGTTTCGCACACCCCTGGTTGAAATATGTACATGAAAATAACATACGAATATGGGCCTTATTAAGATTAGTTCACATGCAAAATGTTGTTACTATATCTAAAAGGGTTCCAAAGTTATTAAATAGAAACAGAATTTTTTAGCCACTTTCAAAGGGGCTTAGCTCCCTTACGACGCATTTTTAGACATATGTTTATACGAACTTTTTGTCATATTTTATGATGTAGAATCACAACTTAAAATTTTGGACCCTATTTTAAATACACCGTATTTATTATAAAGGGAAAAACAATAATGAAATCAATTATAAATCAAAATCAACTAACTAAACTTGATAAAGTTGGTTAAGTACCAAAAAAAAATAAAACAAATTGTGACATATGCACCTTTGGGGACTAGTGGTCCCATAATGATACCTTTACATAATTTTTAATGAATTTTGTGTCTTAGTAGTAATCAATGGGTAACAAGTGAGTAACGTAATTATACATATAGCCTGTGATGCCGCCACTGAATAAAATATGGATCCTATAGGAAATAATATATTATATCTAGATATATCTTGAAACATCACATGATCTGCAAAAACTGACACTAAAAAAATAACAGTAAGTGCACACTTATTGCTGTAAGTTCGTATATTAATATGTTTGACATTTTTAGTATAAAATGATTGGAAAGTTCATAACAGTCATGGAATGGAATAAATTTCTACTTTGCAGCAGTTGCCCTTATGGTAGATTACTACTTTTGATTATTTTTGAGTTTTTTAACGTTTTTTGACGTTTTCTGCAACAAATATATGTTTTTTTATAAATTTACATATCCGTCCGCAAAGGGTTATAATATAACTATATTATAGTTCAATTTATTATTGTTATTTTATTATTGTATGTGAGGACGAGCAAACCAAACAGCGTACTAAATCAAATTCGATTAAATTTATAAAAATATTTCTAAAGCCATTAAAAAAACATACAAAGAAAGATACAATTTTTTTAATTGACCTCGACAATTGGCCTGCGAATTAACTATTTATGTGATATAATGATTCGCGAAATTTTGGTTGGCGAATTAATGTCAGTACGAAGTTTTTTCTTGCGAAATTAAAGTTTGCAATGTTTCGGTCACGATGTTTCGGTCGCAAAGTTATTTGGGGCGACAATTTTCCAATTTTTAGATTTTCCAATAATAATTTTTGCCAAACCTTTATTTTTCCAATCATAATATATTATATTTTCGAACCATAATTATAGCCAAATTAATTTTTCATCCAAATGTTCTTGTGTAGGGGAACCTGTTGTACCTAGACTCTATTTTTACATTTTGCGATGCAAAAAATAGCCAAATGAAACGAACTTTCAAAAATATAGCCTATTATTTTTTTCAGTGTTTTAGGCTTGATAGTTATATTTTTAAATTTTTCTAAATTACTTTTTTTATATTTTTTAACACACTTGAAAAAAAAAATTGTATTTAGGATCGAGGTATAACAGGGGCTTTATACCTAGAACCGGCAGGGGTTGTACCTGGGCACATATATTTTAGTTAAAATATATGTACAACTTGATTATTTAACATTAGCTCTACTATCGATCGAATATGTTCAAAAGTACAACGTGTTGTACGTCAGACCCGTTTAAGGTACATTTTACACATTAGGTCCAAGGTACAACTATAGGTAGCGATACCAAGAGCAATCCGTATATTTTTTTAGGTTAGAGTTAAACTTTCCATAGCATATACATTTTATACTTTAATAACATGTATTTTAACAAAAAAATAAATATACTGGATATAAAGCATGTTTAACTTAAACTCAGTTTAGTCGATTTAAGAGTTGGTGCAAGTTGCCCTTACTCAATTAAAAATTAATATAATTCATTATTAGATCCAATTAAACAATTGTTACAATGTTTATTTTAACTAATAAAAATTGTATTCCAATGAATATATTTTCCAAAGCTATTATTTTTCAAAAGTACCTTTATCATTTTGTAATGCCTTATTATATAATTATTATTATTATTATTGATTATAATCAACAAAAACAATAAATATCTCATTTTCCACGCTAAATAATAGTATTTATATTTTATACTGGTTCCTCTCATGGAAATTTGATAATTTGATATGCTAGCTATATTAAACGTTTAAACGTTAACAAACTCTAGTAAATGTCAGCAGTCTATCTCCTTCATTTGTCTGAGGTTGTAATTAATGGATTATTTTTATTGGTACATTCATGAACATTTGGGTGAAAAATTAATTTGGCTATAATTATATATATATATATATATATAAAGCTGTGACAGGCCATTTAGGCCCAAAGCTGTGTGATTTCCTTCAAACTTTTCTGTTCTTCGTTTTTTCCCTCCAGTTTGTTACATTTTTTTCTCTTTTTGTATTGCTTCCCTCCACCTTTTCCGCGGTCTTCCCTTCTTCTTTTTCATATCCGGTTCTTTCCAAGCTAGATTTTTTACTATTCTCTCTTCTCCCATTATTTCTAAATGTCCAAGCCACTGCAGTCTTCTTCCCTTTATTATCTCTACCACATCCTTATTTCCATATATTTCGTATATTTCCTCATTTGTCTTTCTTCGACATCCTTCTTCCACTTTCGTCCCTTCAAACATTCTCCTAAGCAACCCTTTCCCATCTTAGAATAATCTCCTGTGTTTTCTTAGCTAATGTCCACGTTTCACTTCCGTATAGTAACGTAGGTCTTATTATTGACGTGTAAATTTTTATTTTGGTTTTTCTTGAAAGTTTTTTTGATATCAACTGTTTATGTAATCCTCCTGCACATTTGTTACTTCTACTTATTCTATACTCCACCTCCGCTTCTTCCTCGCACCTTCTGTTAACTCTACTGCCCAAGTATATGTACTCTTGCACCTCCTCTATTTCTGCTGTTTCTGTTCCTATCTTCATCCTTAATTTAGGCATTTCCCCTTGATTTCCAATTTTCATAAATTTGCTTTTCTTGGCATTCATTACAAGTCCCATCTCTTTTGCAATTTCCAAAAAAAATTTAACAATTTCTTCTAAAGTCGATTTTTCTCTAGCTATATGCTACATCATCCGCGTAGGCAATTAGTTGGTGACTTTTGTAAAATATATTTCCCTTTCGGTTAATGCCGCTTTTTCTAACTATATATTCCAACACCATGTTAAATATTAGCGTCGAGAGAGGATCACCTTGTCTGAGCCCAACCACAACCTCAAAATCATCTGTAATTTCTTCCTTAATTTTTACATTACACTCTGTTTTACTCAGTGTCATAATTATCAACTTTTTTATCTTCCTTGGTATTTTAAAATATTTTAGAATTTGCAGAAGCTTTGATCTTTCTATTGAGTCATATGCCTTTTGAAAGTCAATAAATAAAACCAAGACTGGTATGTGAAACTCACAGCACGTTGTTAATATTTCTTTTAATGTAAATATTTGGTTTGTCGTTGATCTTCCCTTCCTAAATCCTCATTGGTAATCTCCCAGCTCAGGTTCTATTTTTTCTTCCAATCTAATTTTTATTAGAGAAGCTAATACTTTATATGCAACATCAAGCAGTGATATACCTCTGTAATTATTACAATTTGTCGTTTCTCTACTTTTGAGAATTGGTATAATTGTCGCTTTTCTCCAACTCTCCGGAATAGATTCTTTTTCCCAAATCTTTGATATTAATCTATATACTCTATTCTTTAACATTTCTCCTCCATATTTTAAATTTTCTGCTAATATCCCGTTCCTCCCTGCGCTTTTATTATTTTTTAAACTATCTATTACCTTAAAAACTTCTCTTGTAGGTTTTGTAATTATTTCATTTTCCTCTTCCTCTTCTATTATATCATTTACATCTTTAATTCCTGAGTTCTGCATTGTATTTTCGTTTAGCAATTCCGAGAAGAACTGCTTCCATCTTTCCGATATCTGTTTGCCTTCTACTATTAACAATCCACTTTTATCCTTAATGAAGGTAATCTCGCCTGTGTTTGATGCCTGCCTTCTTTTAATTCTTTATAGAAATTTCTTATTTCTTTTTTCCTATAATAACTTTCCATTTCCGATATTCGTTTTTCTTCAAATTTCCGTTTCTTCATTCAGATACTCTTAAATTTTCTTCTTTGTTCTGTGAAAATAGCTTTGTCCTCTCCGTTTTCACTCTGTACTGCTTTACACCTTGCTTTATTTCTCTTTTCCAGTTCTGTTTCGCATTCTTTATCCCACCATTTATTTTTCTTTCCCTGCTTTTTTAATGGTATCGTTTTTTCTGTTGATTCTTTAATATTTTTCTCTATTTTACTCCATTCTTCTTCTATACTTATAAAGTTTTCTTTAGCCGTTTTTCTAATTCTTTTAAATATATTTCTTTTATGAGTGGTTCTTGTAATTTTTGCACATCGTATATTTTATTCCTTTTTCTTTGTCTCTTCTTACTTTAAGGCTTTTGCATTTTAATATCTATATTTAAAAGGTAGTGGTCAGAGTGTATGTCTGCTCCCCTACACGTTCTAACGTTCTGTATTATATTTTTATAATCATTTTGTCTAATATATGATCTATTTGGTTTTTGTATTTTTCATCTGTGGAGACCCATGTTTTTTTGTGAATGTCCTTCCTTATAAAATGAGTGCTCATAATTTTCATTTGTTTTTCTTCCGCAAATTCTATTACTCTTTTTCCATTCTTGTTACTTTCAGTGTGCTGACTTTGTCCTCCTGTAATATGTTTATAAATCTCTTCTTGTCCTATCTTAGCATTTACGTCTCCTAACACTATCTTTACTGATCTTCTGCTTAACTGATTAAAAATTTACTCTATTGTTTCGTAAAATAAATCTTTTTTATCGTCAGATTTTTTTTCTGTGGGAGCATGTATGCATAAAATTATATATTTATATCGTCTTGTATCTCTAACAAGCAAATTCTATCTGAAATTGGTTAAAATTTTACTACTTTTTCTTTTAATTCTTTTCTTAATAGGAAGCCCACCCCAGCCTTCTATTGTCTCCTCCGCTCGTAAAAAGATCATATTTCCCTAACGTTTTTATATTTGTTTCACTTATATGTGTCTCTTTTAATGCTACTAAATCTATGTCGTATCCTAATAGTACTTTTATCAAGTTTATTTGTGCCTCTTCCTCATATATCCCTCTTACATTCCATGTACCAATTTTCATACGCTTCTTATTTTTATTGTCCGTCCTATAATTATTATATAATTATAATTCTTCCTATAAACCTCAATCATATCATTTTCATTTGCCTTGTCTGTTTTAATCGACTGATCTAAACTTTCTTTGTCTTTTACTTTTTTCCGCTTTCTTTTTCATTTTTAATAACCCCCTTTTGTGTTTTATCCCAAATGAACTCTTCTTGATCTATTTTAATCTTTTGGTACCCAACCTTAACCCATTTTCCGAACGCTTTTTGTTCTCTGGCTATACTTCTTATTTCGTATATCGTTTTCGATATATCCACCCCCCCCCCACCTTTTTAACTTTTGAACGAGTTGAGATATCGACTTCAAATTTAAAACTGTTAAATAAGACAACTTAAACTATCTTTAACATATATTTGATATTTTCAGCTCTTAAAATGTGGACATGGGGGGACATTTTTTTAAACGGAAAGGGGGGTCGTGTGATACATCATTTTAAATCTTATGAAATTCAACTAACATTTTTAAATTTTTTAAAAATGTTTTTTAAGGTTTTGATTTTTCAATTTTTTGTGCTAAAACATTCTATTTTTTAACTTTTTTTTATTAATTTTTATTTATGTCAACTAAAATTAGTTTAAATTATAATTAACATTTTTTTATGATGAAATTAGGCATTTTTAAAAAATTATTTGTTTTTTTTTTAGAGGAATATTGACATTAATACCCATTTTCAACCCCCTTTTAAACCCAATTTTTTTTTTAATTTAAAAATATGGAGTTGCCCATATTTTAAAAGCTGAAATTATTAAATATATGCTAAAAGATAGTTTAAGTTGTCTTATTTATAAGTTCAAAATTTGAAGTCGATATCTCAACTGGTTCAAAAGTTAAGAGGGGGGGGGGTGACTTTTGAACGAGTTGAGATATCGACTTCAAATTTAGAACTCTTAAATAAGACAACTTAAACTATCTTTAAGCATATATTTAAGCAAATTTTGATACTTTTATCTCTTAAAATGTGGGCAGGGGGGCATGAGGGGAAATTTTTTTAAATGGAAAGGGGGGTCGTGTGATACATCATTTTAAAGCCTTTAAAATTCTCTATATAACCATACATTTTTAAATTTTTTAAACATGTTTTTTAAGGTTTTGATTTTTCAGTTTTTTGTGCTAAAAAAAATAATTTTTAAGTTTTTTTTTTGTTAATTTTTATTTATGTCAACTAAAATTAGTTTAAAAGTATAATTTACTTTTTTTCATTATGAAATTAGGCATTTTTAAAAAATTGTTTGGATTTTTTAAATAAATTTTGACAAAAATACCCATTTTCAACCCTATTTTAAACCAAAAAAAAAAAAAAATTTAAAAAAATAAAAAATATACAGTTAAATGGAGAATTTTATAAGCTCTAAAATGATGTATCACACGACCCACCTTTCCATTTAAAAAAATGTCGCCCCATGCCCCCCTGCCCACTTTTTAAGAGCTAAAAAAAATATATGCTTAAAGATAGTTGTCTTATTTAAGAGTTCTAAATTTGAAGTCGATATCTAAACTCGTTCAAAAGTCACCCCCCCCCTTCTTAACTTTTGAACCAGTTGAGATATCGACTTCAAATTTGGAACTTTTAAATAAGACAACTTAAACTATCTTTTAGCATATATTTAATACTTTCAGCTCTTAAAATGTGGGCAGGGGGCATGGGGTAAAATTTTTTTTAAATGGAAATGGGGGTCGTGTAATACATCATTCTAAAGCTTATAAAATTCTCCATTTAACTCCATATTTTTAAATAAAAAAAAAATTTTTTGGGTTTAAAATGGGGTTGAAAATGGGTATTAATGTCAAAATTCCTCTAAAAAAAACAAATAATGTTTTAAAAATGCCTAATTTCATCATAAAATGTTAATTATACTTTTAAACTAATTTTAGTTGACATAAATAAAAATTTATAAAAAAAACTTAAAAAATCGAATGTTTTAGCACAAAAAATTGAAAAATCAAAACCTTAAAAAACATTTTTAAAAAATTTAAAAATGTGAGTTTAAATAGAGAATTTTATAAGCTTTAAAATGATGTTTCACACGACCCCCTTTCCATTAAAAAAATGTCCCCCCATGCACCCCTGCCCACATTTTAAGAGCTGAAAATATCAAATATATGCTGAAAGATAGTTTAAGTTGTCTTATTTAATAGTTCTAAATTTGAAGTCGATATCTTAACTCGTTCAAAAGTTAAAAGGTGGGGGGTGACTTTTGGACCGCACTGTATATATATATATATATATATATATATATATATATATATATATATATATATATATATATATATATATATATCCATCTCTTTTAAATTACTTTTGGCTGCCATAATTTCCTTTTTCTTTGACCAATCTTCTACCTTTGCTAAAATAATGGGATAATTGTCCTTATTCTTTATACTGTAGGCTGTTTTAATTTCCGTTTCTACATTTAATTTTTCTTTCAAAAATGCTTTAACTTCAGCTTTTACCCCCTTGGCTATAATTATCGTTGGAAAATATATTATTGGAAAAATAAAGCGTTGGCAAAAAATATTATTGGAAAATCTAAAAATTGGAAAATTGACGTCACCCCAGTTATTTTTTGCGATCTCATTTTTTGCGTTTTTTTAGAATATTTACTAAAACCAACTATTTAATCATTGGGTAATTAATTTAAATCCAATTTGTTTTATTAATTTTAAAGTGTCCATTTTACCTGAGAATATTTATTTTCATGTAAAATTTATGGTTTCACCTCCACCTTTGTTTTTTGTTGGTTTTTGGTCGTTTTTTTTTTTCGAAATTTTAGCTTAAAATGTATATTAGTGAAGATTATATTTTTAAAGGTCGTGTTATATTATTAATTTGTATGTGCTTTTTCATATAAAATAAAAGTTGTTGACCTAGAGCCATTAGTTTCGCCGCCATCTTGCTTTTTAACTATTCTTTTCTGTGTTTTCGCGCCAATATGACGTATGGAGAAAAACTACATAATTACTTTTTTTTTAAATGCCCTGATTTAATGGATCTAACTATGTTTTGCTCTCAAAAACTGTTTTATCGCGGGGACTCGTAGCGTTTGGCGCCAATTTTATTTTTGTTGTTTTTCACGATTTTTTAGCAAGAAAACGCGTTATCGTATATATTTTAAAAAATTTTTATATGTATTTATATGCTGATAAAAAAAATAAATATATTTTTTTGCGAAACCCTAAATATTTGGCCGCCATCTTGATTTTTATACTCTTTGCAGCCCAATATTCTTGTCATTACGATATCTCAAAAACTAAAAGACAGATCAACTTCTAATTTTTAGGAAACGTTAACTTTAATGAAATGAAGTCCCTATTGTTTTTGGTAAAAGTTTGGGTAGATCAAAGTGGGCATAAAACTGCAATTGACCAAGACAGCAGAGCCTAAACCAAGTTTTATTAAAAAAAAAAGTTCTGACAAAAAATGTTTAGAATTAGATAAAAAATAAGTTGGTAAAAACAAAAACTGATTGGGGTGCTGCAAAGGGGGCAAAAAGGCATAAAATTACATTTGACCAAGACAGTTGAGCGTAAACCATAAGTCCTATGAAAAAGAAGGTTTTATAAAAAATATTTAGAATTAGATAAAAAATACTACTGCCAACAAAATAATACTTTCCCCTATAGGCATGGGTTCATTAAAATCAAAAACGAAAAAAACCAACAAAAAAAAAATAAAAAAAAAATAAAAAAATCCCATAATTTTTAAAAACAATCCCAGCCTAGAACTTTGGATAATCAACCTTTGGTCCAAATTTCGTCTTTAGACAAAAGCGTTCTTGAGTTATCTTGGTCAAAAATTTCCCGGACCAACAGAACGACAGACAGATTTTTTTTACGGAAATTATATTTTTTGGATATAAAACGCCCAGAAACGTAAAAAAAGCAATACAAAATTTTTGATTTTTTTTTACTAACGCAAGAGTTTCCTTGGGGAAAGTAATTATACTGATTAAAAGAAACAGTGATTGGGTGCAAAATGCGCAAAGAACATACAACTGAAAATGACTAAGCAAGTAGAGCCTAAACCATAAGTGCTATTAAAAAAAAGTTCTCACAAAAAATGTTTAGGATTAGATAAAAAATTATATTGATAGAAAGAAAAACTAATTGGGGTGGTGAAGTAGGGACAAAAGAGCATACAACTACAAATGATTAAGGCAGTAGAGACTAAACCATAAGTCCTATTAAAAAGAAGTTTTTATATAATATGTTTGGAATTGGATAACATTATATTGATAAAAATAAAAACTGATATGCAAAGAGGGCCAAAGGGCATACCTACAACTGCAAATGACTAAGTAGAGCCTAAACCATAAATCCTATTAAAAAGAAATTTTTACAAAAAATCTTTAGAGTTGAATAAAAAGTTATTTTGACAAAAAAAAAATGGATTGTGGTTGCGAATGGGGAAAAAGGGCTTAAAACTGCAAATTACTAAGGAATTAGAGCCTAAACTATTATAGTTTAGGCTTAATAGGACTTATAATAAGTCCTATTAAAAAAAGTTCCTTAAAAAAATGTTTAGAATTGGATAAAAAATTATACTGATGAAAGAAAAACTGATTGGAGTGGTACAAAGGGGGGGAAATGGCACAAAACCTCAAATGACTAAAGGAGTAGAGTCTAAACCAAAAAAGTTTTTGCAACAAATTTTTATCCAATTCTAAACATTTCTTAATTTTTTTCAATAGGGCCTATGGTTTAGACTCTACTCTATATATTATATATCATATACTTTTTAGTTTCAACGAAGAGTTCTGGCAACGCAGAACTTGATGTCCAAGCAACGAATCCAAATGGTCAGTCTTTAGCTGTTGAAAAAACCCTTCTCGAAGACGACTTAACTCAAGTTTCCTTCTTGCCCACAACAGCCGGATTATATCAAGTATCCATACTCTATGGAGGTGTTCCTGTAAAGGGATCACCTCTGGCTTTAGGCGTAGGCCCTGTAGGGCCCGCCCCACCACCTAGAGCAGTTGGTAAAGGATTAGAATATGGAAGGGTTGCAGAAAGAACTTCTTTCACAGTAAGCAGCGTGGTGCAACCTAGAATACAAGTAGAAGCAGTGGAAGGGAATATTGATGTTCATACACAAAGCCTGAAATCTGGAGAATATATTGTTTCCTATACACCCAAATGGGTAGGAACTTATGACGTGATCATTAGTATTGGACCAAATGATGTAAGTAACACAATGTAACGAATTTTAAAAATTGTACGCTATAGCGTATTATAGAAGAAAACTTTACAAATATGACATTCAAATTTTAAATCAAATTACATTAATGCAATCACTCATATTAAGGTCAAAGTAAAAATAAAAATATTACTTCTAATTAAAGTATTGGCTCAATGCATGTTGCTTTTGCTCTAACTTTAAGTAGTACTGCTTAGTTACGCGTAACTATTTTTTTTTAACACGACAACCGTTTATAAGGCGCATCTAAATCATATGTATATGTACTTTTTACATCAATATAAACATTTTATATTTGATATTCGATCCCTTTTGAATTTTTTAAAAACCTCCTTTAAAATTGGCTTTCATATATTTGTGAATTATATAATAAAATACTTGAAATTATTCCTGGTAGTTGGTCTGAAATCTATGCTATACAAAAAAGGGCCACACGAAGACCCAGCCAATTATAGAGGTAAAGCCCTGTTAAACTGTGCTGAAAAACTATTTACCATAATTTTACTTGAAAGGCTTACTTACGCTCTGTGCCGAAAATAACAAAATCCTATCAGAATGCCAATCAGGATTTAGGCGGAATCGAAGCTGCACCGACAATATTAGTAGTATAACAATGTATTTTTTAACTCATTCTGGTGGCAGCCGCTAGATGGCGCCACTGTTTAAGATTTTAAGCGAAATGGAGCAAAATTTTGTAATCAGATAATCTGGATCGGCCATTTAGATCATGTAACCCCTCCCCTGGCCCTGCCCTAACACCTTGATTGCCGAAAACAGGGTGTGGTAAAGTTTAGACCAATAATACAGGATGCGGTAAAGCTGTTTAGACCAATCAGAATGCTGGATCAAATGGTCAGGATCTGCCCCTTGCTATCTTCCCCCAGTGGCAGTCACCTATGCCCACAATCTTATTTTGAAACAAAACCAGGCGTAGATCTAGATGCTGTTTTTCCGCCCCCGTACTGTAAGAATACTAACACCTTGACTGCCAAAAAAAGTGTGGCATGCCAGCCAATCAGAATTACGAAAGTGTCCCGCCGAACTTTTTCGTGTCTGGTTGGCTGAGAAAGGAATGGTGAAATCTGTTTTTTGAATGATGGATTTGAAAATGTGTATCCGGTGAATCCGCTGTTTTTTGGCCTTGACGTTTGGTTTGGATCCATTTCCTGTTTTTGTTTGGTAATATTTGTGGTTTTAAATCTGTGATAACAAGCTCGTGTTTCAGCTTAAAAAAATATTTATATTTGTTCCACCCTAATGTAACGTTCATGGAAGAAGCTCAAGTAAACACGTTGTTATCTATTTCCTGAATAACAAATAGATAAAGACTTGAATAATATTATTAATAAAAGTGTGGTGATCAAAACCACAGCAAGTTATAATCCAGCTCAACATGGAGTATTTAGATTCAAAAATAAAATCATGTCTCTTAAAATGAAACATTTCATTTCAAATTTTTTTAACGGATCTTAGTTACTTGCAGGTGCGGATTTATTTCATTTTAGGGGAGGGGGCCATCCATAAGGAAAAAAATGAAAAAAATTGCGCTTTCACCAAAAATATAATTTTGAAGGTATTTCTATGCTAATATATCTCGCTGGGGGGGGGCATGGCCCCCATGGCCCCTCCCCTAAATCCGCCCATGGTTACTTGCACATGGCTGGGTGTAGGAATATAATCTTAATTATAAAATAAAAAACATATATTTCGAGAACTAAAAAATTTTATTTTAAAAATAACAATTGTTTTTATTTTTACATAGGTAGCAATGAATTTATCCAATTATATAAATCGAGAGTATTTCTTAGTGCACATACACGCAATTTTTCCTCTGAATGGGCCATGCATTGGGGTATGTTAGGTCCAAACTTTGGTGTTTCCATAATATCATCAAATTTTTCAATATTAATTACTTTTGGACCATTTGGCGGCAACTTTGAAATTAAAAAATCATATTTCTGGCAGCCTCTGACATAAATAATATCAGCATCATTTAAATCATTATTTAAAATGGCGTCTATTTGATGAGTATTTTAAACTATGGTGATTAAGTTCCAACCAACGCACATTCTTTCTTTCATCATTAGTCAGTATACTAAAATCCTTGTTTGGTTTAATTATATAGTGTCTTATTTGATGCCCATTATTTATTTCGAGATCTTTTATATGGAACCATCCAATAAGGCAAATCCTTGAATATCTAAAGCTAATATCTTCATGTTGCCTTGCCAACTAACAATATTAAACTGAACTCTACATTTACTCAAAAGTTTATTTCTATGACAACTGCCTAACAATTTCTAAGAGAAAGTTGCTCCATTATACAATGGTGAATAATAATGCAATATGCACGAATTACATATTCATTTTCTATATTTCTATTCTTTTTATTTTAGCTGACTTTACATTTTGTACTTTATATTTAAACAAATTGTATCATAGCGCGTCACTCTATGACTTACCTTTGAATTATTAATGTTAATATTTTAAGTAATTTTTTGTAGCTTTTAAAAATAAATTGTTTTTAAAAAGCAAGTTTCCCAGTTTCAAAATATAATTGGCGCAGTCGTGCGGATTTTTCGAGTGAACCTGAGTTTTCTTTCCTGGACTTTCACGTTTGTTTTAACAATTTACGAAAAATCGGACCTTCGTTGAAAAAATACAGTGTCGTGCGGAACCCAGCGTGGACTTTTCGCAGCCCTGAAAAATCGTGTGAACCGGTGAACCTAGTGATCATCTAGTGACTTTCATCGTAATCAAAAAACTTTGAAGTGGTGAATTTAGTAACCCTTCAAGAAAAAAAATCTTTGGAGCAACAGTGACTTCCGAGAAATATCGAGGACCTGTGTGCAAGGAGATGTTTTTCTGGTAAGTCATAGATGTCAAATTCTGATAGTGAAAATTCTGATTTGGACTCTAACGCTTTGATACAATTTCCCAAAACTAGGGAAAGAAGCCGTTCGCGTTCCCCTATAAGAGAAAGTAGAAGAGAAATCAAATCTAGAATTTTTTCAAATTTAATAGAAAATTTTGCAAATCTAAACACTAACGATAACTCGCAAAATGTAATTAATAATCACGGTAACTCTCAAAATTTAATAACTTCTGATACTCCAACAAACTCAAATCAAAGTAATACAAATTTTAATTTAACTTTGAATATGGCTAACCAATTTAAAATGGAGTATTTAAGTATTGTGCCAGAATTTACTGGGGATCCTGGTACACTCACAGAATTTTTAACTTCTGCGGAAGAATTAATTAATCATTGTTATAACAGGCAAGATACCAACGATTTTAACAATATCCTACTGCTAAAATCACTTAAAAATAAAATTAAGGGTAAGGCCGCTACAAACCTTACTTCGTTTAATGTAACAAATTGGCAAGAACTTAAGGATGCGTTGCTAGCCTCATACGCAGATAAACGCGATCTTCAAACACTAGTGCTTGAATTATGCAATATTAAACAAAATACTTTTAAGCCTATTGAATTTTACAATAAAATCCAGCATAATCTAAACTTACAAATATCTTACATTAAAACACACGGAAAAGACGAACACGAAATTAAATATTTGTCAAAGTTTTCTCAAGATATGGCATTGCGTATTTTATTAAAAAATATGAACAATCCCTTGGGCGATTATTTAAGTACCAGAAATCCAGAAACCTTGGCCGACGCATTGTATATTTTAACTAACGATTTTAATATCCAGGATACTAAAAATATACCCGTAAATAATAATAATAATAAACTAAAACAAATGCCCCCTCACCAAAGAAGCTTTAATAATGAAAGCAAATTTTTCCCAAATCAAAAACAGAACCAAAATTTTAACAGGCAAAACCAAAATCAAAATTTTAACAGGCAAAACCAAAATCAAAATTTTAACAGACAAAACCAAAATTTTAACCAGTCACAAAACCACAATGTTTTTGCGCCAAACAAAAACTTTGTCCCTACCAATAAGCCAACACCCATAAGTATTTCTACTAGAAATTCTTTTCAGCCTAACCGAAACTTTCAGTATAACCTAGAAACTAGGGAATCTACAAGCGCAGATACAGATGATTGCGGTAATGATTACGGTAACGATTACGGCAACGATTATGCGGATTTCCAAAGCGAAGAGTATTAAAATAGCGATTTTTTAGAGTTAACGGCCTCGGACAAACAAACAGACGACCAAGAAACGTTGAATTACTAAATATTAATAATCAAAAATCACATTTACAAATCTTTCCTAAATCCAAAAATAGCAGAAAAATATTTTTCCAAATTTATACAGCACGACCCATATATAATAACCACAGCTCACGGTACATCTAAAGAAAAATTTAGTGCTACTATTCCATGTCCTACAATTTTCAAAGTAAAAAACAAAAATCTAAATCTTAAATTTAATATTTTTAACTTTCATAAGTTCTTTGATTGTTTAATAGGTTTAGATATATTAAAGCTTTTAAATGCAGATGTAAATTTTTCTTTAGACCAGTTGGTTTTACCTAATACTAAGATAAAGATAATGTTTAAAAACATATCGGATTACAACAGTTTTATCAGAGTCTCTCCTAGATGTGAACAACTAGTAAAGTTAACAATTTCTAACGTAACTAATGGCACTGCATTGTTGCCACTTCAAAATTATTCCGATTTACAAATACCCGCAGGTATAGTCACAGTTAAAAATAATGTTGCTCTCGCTTGTGTTAGGAACCACACCGAAAACGTCAGTACCCTCGATTTGTCTCAACCTTTTGAAGTTATACCAGAAAAACTTTTCGAAGTTTCTCTAAATAACTTGGAAACTCCAAGAAAATATAACTTTGATATAAATAAAATTAACTTAGAGCACTGTAATGGCGAAGAAAAATCAAAATTAACAAAACTTTTAAAAGAATTTTCGGACATTTTTCATTCAGAAAAAAACGCACTAACGTTTACTAACGCGATTAAACATAAAATTAAATTAAAAGATGAAACCCCCATTCATTGTAAAACCTATAGATACCCATATATACATAAAGAAGAAGTCAAAAAACAAATAGAGGAGATGTTAAAACAGGGAATAATTAAACATTCCAACTCTCCCTTCTCTTCTAACATTTGGGTGGTCCCCAAAAAGTTAGACGCCTCTGGCAAAAGAAAATGGCGGATCGTGATCGATTATCGAAAGTTAAACGAACAAACTGTCGATGACCGGTACCCGATACCGAACATAAATGACATTCTTGATAAACTAGGCCGATGTCAATATTTTACCACCCTGGATCTAGCTTCAGGTTTTCACCAAATAGAAATCGATCCAGCTGATACTGAAAAAACAGCTTTTACGGTGGAAAACGGTCATTATGAGTTTGTTAGAATGCCATTTGGCCTTAAGAACGCGCCGCGAACGTTCGAACGCGTAGTAGAGAACATGCTGCGATCGATAATGAACGAATATTGTGTTGTCTATATGGACGATATCATAGTTTTTTCGACGTCCCTTCAGGAACACTTATTACGCTTAAAAAACGTTTTTGATCGTTTAAGAACCTTTAATTTTAAGGTACAGTTAGACAAGTGCGAATTTTTGAAAAAACAAGTAAACTTCCTTGGTCATATAATAACTCAAAATGGTATTAAACCAAACCCAGATAAAATTGATGCAATAATAAACTACCCAATTCCAAAAAATCAAAAAGAACTTAAGGGCTTTCTTGGACTAATTGGTTACTACCGCAAGTTTATTAAAAATTTCGCTAAAGTGACAAAACCCTTAACATCTATGTTGAAAAAAGACAGACAGATTAACATAACCGACAAAGACTACAAAACCTGTTTTGAATTTTGTAAAACTTTGTTGACCAACGAACCGCTTCTACAATACCCAGATTTTGACAAGCCTTTTGTCCTTACCACGGACGCCAGTTCCTACGCATTAGGAGCAGTCCTTTCTCAAGGACCAATAGGCTCAGACCTCCCTATAGCCTACGCGTCTCGTACTCTAAACGAACACGAGATAAACTACTCTGTAATTGAAAAAGAACTTCTTGGCATAATCTGGGCAACCAAATACTTCAGGCCTTACATCTATGGGGCCAGATTTAAAATTGTAACAGACCACAAACCCTTACAGTGGTTGTTTTCCCTTAAGGAACCCAACTCAAAGTTAGTCAGATGGCGCTTACGCCTGGAAGAATTTGACTATGAAATTGTTTACAAAAAAGGAAAGTTAAATTCAAACAGTGATGCCCTTTCTAGAATCCCAAACTTAAATGTCTATAGCACAAGGCAAACCCCTTTCTTTAAATACATAGAAAAATTTAACGAACAAATGGAAACCGATAATGACAACCAATCAATTATTGCTGAACCACCAGAAAGTACTGATCAAAATTAAGACTCCGATATCGACGACGAAACCCCCGACGAACATTTTGAAAACTTAAAAAATAACAAAAATCCGAATCCCCTTAATAGCGAAAACCCAACCGACGAACCAAATCCCCTTAATGATTAATATGACAACGTTGCTAGTGTTACTGCCCACACAAGTGTAGAAAATCCTATATGCCAAGTACCCATAAGCGAAGACCCGCTTAACTTTGCAAAAAACCAGATAAAGTTTATCTCTGTTAAAATGAATCCCTTATCTCCAGACATTATTACATTTTTTAATTATGCTAAACAACGTATCATAGTCAAAATTTCCGAGAATGACTATGAGAACGATCTTGTAAAATTTTTCCAGACATATGTAGTCCCAAACGTATCTTATTCCTGTTTTTGCGAAAGTGATAAACTTTATAAACAACTCGCTCCTACTCTTCAAAAACATTTTAATAACAATATTAAAATTAAAAGATGATTAAAAATCTTAGAAGATATAGAAACTTTAGAAGACCAAATCGAAAAAATTAGAAATTATCACGAAGGAAAAACTAATCACAGGGGAATGAACGAAACTTATCTTCAATTATCTCAAAAGTACTATTGGCCCAATATGCAAAAATCTATCCAAGAGTATATAAATAAATGCGACACATGCAAAGTAGTAAAATACGATAGACGGCCTTTGAATCTTAAATTTAATATCACGCCCACACCTAATAAACCGTTTGAAATAGTTCATTTAGATATCCTTAAATACAGTGGTAATAAATTTATAACAATACTTGACGCATTTAGTAAATACGCACAAGTCTACCCCATGGAAAATATCCAAGCGGTGGAGATTGTAAAAAAAACTTACATTTCTTTTCCCATCATTCTGTCCCAGGAATGATTATTTGCGATAACGGCTTAGAATTTGACAATGGATTAATTAAAGACCTTTTAAAGACGCACAAAGTTGAGATTCACCTTTGCAGCCCCCATCACCCTGCTAGTAACGGTTTGTCAGAAAAATTTAATTGTACATTTCTACAACACCTAAATTTATTAAACAATAGGACCGAATTTAAGAATGACCCTATTGACGTTAAAGTTTTATATGCTCTTATAGCCTATAATAACTCTATTCACAGTTCTACAAAAATGACCCCATTTAATATTCTTAACTATGACATGCAGGACGTGACCGACATTGATCTTGAACACAAAATTGTAAATTACTATGTAGATTCGCATAGAGAAAAACTTAAAATTTTATATACAGAAATAAATAAACAACTGTTAAAAAATAAAGAAAATATCATAAACAAAAGAAACGAAAATAGAGAAGACATACCAGAACTTCCGGAGGATGTAATTTTAGGTCAAAAATTAGAAATAAGTACAAAAAGGAAAAAGTCATTAGTATTGATCCCGAAAGAAAAACATTTGAACCCCAAATAAATAAAAGTAAAACTGGACGCAAGTTCGATAAACTCCATATTTCAAACATAAAACGTCCCACCAAACAACCCCGGTATTATACCTATAAACTTGGGAGACGCTAGAATGCAGGAGTCATCACACGTGTTTGTCTACTACTTCGAGTTAAGCGAACTCATATCTCAGTACGATAACATTTTGTTACAGATAAAACATTTTAAAAATACTACAGATTCAGACCTTGGCTATTCCCGCGAATTAAATAATTATTACAAAATTTTAAGGTACACAATAAATTTAATCGAAGAAAAACTTACCCCCTTTTCCAAAATTTCACGCAATAAACGAGGACTTATTAATGGTATTGGCTCTTTTATTAAACAAATAACAGGTAACTTGGATGCTTACGATGGAGAACAACTTCAAAAATCTATCGATATTATAAAAAAGAATCAGTATGATATCGCTACCCAAATCAATAATCAATATTCCATTAATAATGAAATGATAAAACGTTTTAACGAAACTATTATTAACATTAAACATAATTAACAACTTATGGTCAATAGAATCGAACATTTAGAATCAATAATTGATGAGCAAGCAACATATTTGAACGTTCTTTGTGCCAAAAACGCTTTAAACCAATTTCTCAATATTCTTCAAACCATTTATAATATTCTGCAGGATATTGAAAATTCGTTGACATTTTGCCAGTTAAGAGTTCTACACCCTAGTATAATGACTAATTTGGAATTATACAGGGAATTACAAAAAATTTCAAAATTTTATTCGGAAAAGCTACCTTTTGAGATTTCACTAAAAAATATTCAGAATTACAAAACTATTATTAATAAACTAAATTAAATTGTTTGATATTTACAAATATAAAAAATCTATATAAAACATTTTTCTATTCCTTAAAACGACTTTTGTTTGATTAAAGCAGTCGTCCCTCCGAAGTGACTGATCGATTTTGTGCTTTTTAGCACTCTTCAGAGCCACATATCGGTAGTAGGGACAACTACGAAAATCAAATCTTTTCCATATATCTCTATATAGAGTTTAAAAATCGTTGTAAGGAAAAGCAAAAACAGCTAGCGACATCTACTGCTAAAAGCAGAGACTGGATAAACCTATCGACAGTCCAAAAAAGGAAGCAGTATTGGTTTCAAGAACCTATGGCACGCTGTCGATAGGGGGCAGATTAATCAATGCCACGGTGGACATTGCCGCCAATTGAATCCTAAACGCTAGGAGGTCACCTTTTACAGTGGTATCTGAATTAATAAACTAAATTAAATTGTTTGATATTTACAAATATAAAAAATCTATATAAAACATTTTTCTATTCCTTAAAACGACTTTTGTTTAATT
>OY294046.1:22259240-22280746 GCA_958510825.1 Brachypterus glaber
AAACACGGACAAACGTTACATTTTAATGTAAGGAATCATTTCCCAGAGTTTCAGAAGGTTGCCATTTTGTACGTTTTTTTGTATTTTAATATACATTTTACTTCGAGTATATATAGGGTAGAGGGCGACTATGATTAAATATTAGTATATTTTGGCCATATACATAGCGATCAAGGTAGAATCCAGTAAACATGACAATACTGCTGCGCTCGCAGGTATTACACGTTAGTTTTGTGTTCATAGCCAGAAGGACTCTAACATAGCCGCTAGGTATACCGGATGCCACCTTGCTTTTTAAATATATTTTATATACAGAAAATATACAGATAGGTTTCATGAAAAATAGTATCTATATCTCTACTTCATGTCTTATGCTCTTATGAAAACTTGATGTTTGTATCTTCTGAAAAAGAGAAGAAAAGAGAATAAAGAGAAAATTAAAGACATGAAAAAACGTAAAAAAAATAAAAAAAAATTAAAAAAAATATTACTTTGTTTTTCGAAAACAAAAATTTTTAAAATAAATTAAAAAAAAAGCTCTTCAAAATAACGCTAACTAGAGGTAGATATGATACTTTTTAGTAAAATATGAAAGAAAATAAACTATTGGAGGTCCAAACTTTGGTAAAAGCTAAGGGACCTAGAAGTCCTAGAACTTCTATAATTCAATTTTAATTCTCATTAAGTGTCCAAATTTCAAATTAACCGGAAAATTTTGTTTTCGAGTAGATGCATATTTTGAATAAAACATTAATTTTTGATGTAAAACTGGAACATAAAAATTACATCATATGAAACCCAAAGGACATGGCACAATTTATAGGGAATTTTGGCCCTCGGTGAAATTCGTTAAATTTTTTATATGTTTTAGTTTATACTTTTTTAAAAGGAATTAGGAACGTTTCAAGCACTTTGTATGTACAGTTTTTTTTCTATAAGGAAAATAAAAAAATATTTTTGCCCTACACTCCTCATAAAAATATTTTTCTAGTAGGCATTGTTTCGTTTGACAACTTGTCAGTGAAGGATATTCTGACGTATTTTTGAAGTTTTTTAGACTAAATTGTCAGTTTTATTGGGAAAAAGTAATGAAATACATATTGAAATTGGACAGAATAATTAAATAAGATGAAGAAAAGTGCAACAGAAATACTTCTTAAGGACTAAATTAGTGAAATACGTGAAATAAGTTATTTGCTAACCTGGTAAAAAGTACTAAAACGTATATAAAATTGAACTAAAGAATGAAATAAGAAGAAAAGCAGAATATAAATACGTTTTAAGGGAATCGTTTGTAAAATAATAAGCGATTTTAATGCCGAAAGTGTATCCCTTATTTTTTGTACGGCAAAAAAAACAATTATTTCCAAAATTCTACATAGAAGAAATTGAATATGTGTTTTTGTAATATAATGTACTGGAACCCATGTTAAAACTCCAGAACTTAATAAAATAATAAAATAAGAAGTAAAACAGAACAGAAAAACTAAGTTGAAAGTGAAATACTGTGTTTCTGCATAGAATAAATTATCCAATATAACTATCAACCGTGTTAACATGTAGCAGATATGCCCTCGATTTGCTATGAAGCCCTCGATATGATTTAAAATATGAACACTAAAAAAAAGAATCCATGAATCAAGAAAATGCATCTTTCGATTATATTTTAAGCCAAATTCTCTTATTTTTGGACTAGCATTTCTTATGAACCTAATAACTGGCGCGGGTCTTTGAATGGAAATCCGCGCTCTTCATTTAAGATGTTAGCCTTAAAATAAGAGAATATGGTGTTGTACTTATCAAAAGACATGTGTCCTTGATTCAATTTTTTTTCACAGTATTACATTAGGACATTTTTATAAAAAAATTAATAAAATGTTTTCATTTCCTCCCATTCGGGGCATCTGCTGTTGACCACCTTGACGGTTGCATACAAAGCAATTTACTTGAAAAAAGGCTCTAAAAGCCATGCTAAATTAATTTTATATTACTAATAATATATAAAAAAATTGACAGACATCAGTTTGACTTATACCAATCAAGCTTTTTTCTTAATCATTAAGCTAATTAAACTTATTTTTATGAGGAGTTTGGGGCAAAAATATTTTTTTATTTTCGTTATAGAAAAAAAACTGTACATACAAAGTGCTAGAAACGTTCCTAATTCCTTTTTAAAAAGCATAAACTAAAACATATAAAAAATTTAGCGAATTTCACCGAGGGCCAAAATTCCCTATAAATTGTGCCATGTCCTTTTTCATACTAATTTTAGTTCAAAATGTAACATGCTTCTTCTTATACACTTCTCCAAAAAATTAAGGGCAGAAAATTTTTCAATTTTTTTTTTTGGTAAATTTTTGAGTGCTGTAACTGTGCAAAAAATGATCGTATTGAAAGCTTTAAGTTTTTGGTTTCAAGATTTATCACCACAATTTTTTTTTGGGTCCCCGTTTTTGGGCATTCATAAAACAAGTGGCGAGTCAAAAAATTGCCATTTTTTTTAAACCGTCCCCGGACTCAACCAAGGACAAAGTCAGTAAGCTTGATCATTCCTCTTCAATTTGGTTTCTGAACGGTCTCTGTAATATATGATATATTCGGCTGTAACATTACAACCATAAAAAATCTTTTTGTATAATTTTTAAATTTATTTTTTATAAATTTTGTTTAAAACAATCTTTTTAATTTTGTTATCATTTTTTTTTTTTTGATTTTGATTTAAAACTTTTTTTTATTTTAGTTTTAAATTTTGTTTTTGATTTTTTTTTATTTAGGTTTTAATTCGTTTTTTTAATTTCGTTTTTAATTCTTTTTTGATTTCGTTTTTAAATTTTTTCTTTGATTTTGTTTTTATTATTTTGTTAATTTTTATTTCTAATTTTGGTTTTAAGTTTTTTTTTAATTTTAATTAAGTTTTTTTGTTATTTCGGTTTTATTTTTTTTTTTTAGTTTTAGTATTATTTTAGTTTTAAATTTTGTTTTTGATTTTTTTATTTCCGTTTTATTTTTTTTTTTAATTTGGTTTTTAATTTGGTTTTTAATTCTTTTTTGATTTTGTTTTTAATTTTTTTTTTGATTTTGTTTTTATTATTTTGTTAATTTTTATTTTTAATTTTGTTTTTAATTTTAATTAAGTTTTTTTTATTTCGGTTTTATTTTTTTTTTTTTGATTTTGTTTTTAATTTTTTTTTATTTGGGTTTTATTTTATTTTACTTTGATTTTGTTTTTATTTTTTTTTGTTAAATTTTATTTTTGGTTTTGGATTTAATTTTTTTTTATTCGGTTTTAAACTTTTTGATCGACTTTTTTATTTATTTTTTTGATTTTGGACTAAAGTATTTTTTAATTTTTTTTCTTAATCAGGTCTATTCACGTGCGTAAACAATATTGCTATTTTGGCAATATTGTTTACGCACGTGAATAGGCCGGAATGAATCTGGTTTAATTTTCTGAAGGTTTTTGAATATTTTTTTTTAATTTTTGTTTTGAAATTCGATGAGTAGGTAATTAATGTAAAATTGTGCCGAAAAAAAAAAATCAGTTCCCTTAATTTTTTTGGCTAAGGTTATTACAAGGAGTTCTACATGTATATTTTTTGTATATATTATACATTTAAAAAGCAAAATGGCATCCATTATATGTAGCGTTAATGTTTGCATCCTGCTATCGACGCACAGCAGAATATCGGATGCTGCCTTGCTTTTTAAATATATATCATATACAAAAAATATACAGGTGGATTCCACTTTGTAACTATTCACAGCAGCGCACATTTTACGCTACTTCCTTTAACATGTGGTAGCCATTATTATGAGTAAAAAAAATCTTATTTTTTACAAATGAAGTACAGTGAGTTTTAACTTTTGGACTAGTTGAGATATCAACTTTAAGTTTAAAACACTTAATATTATATTTTATATTTTTAGCTTTTAACATGCAAAAATATATCTAAAAAAAAATAAAATAAAATATATGGCCAAATCGAGGGGTAAACCGCTAAGAAATGCAGGTGTACAAACAGGAAATCTTGGAGGTAATCTCTCGAGGAAATCCGAGAATATCTCATTTTTACCAAACGTGGGACCCTTTTCTAAGTAATTTTCAAGATTTTTCGAGGTAATCTTGAAGGAAATAGAGATGATTTTAAAGGAAATCTTAAGGAATTGCCTCTTAGAAGGAATTCAGGTGTGCATTTTAATAGTTACAAAAATCAGATACCATAAAAAGATAGTTTAAGTTATGTTATTATCGTGTTCCAAGTTTTAAGAATATTTACACGTTTAAAAGTTAAGAGGGGGGTGACTTTTGGACCGCTATGTACCGGGTGTGTTTTATTTATCTCCAACCCTGAAATGAAGATTTATTTTTATTCGATAAAATAACTTTGGTGATTTATATAATTTTACATTGATATTTTTTCATTTATTGTTCGGTTCTATCATATAAAAACAAGATACACATAATTTACCTTCTTTTTACTTACTTAAAGCTTAAAAAAAAGGGTAAGGAACCTATTAAAAAATGTAAGACTTTAAAACGAGAATGCATGAAGGATACAGGGATATTAGTCATGAAATTATCAATAACGTAGAGCAGGAAACAATACTTCTAACCCACTGTGAAACAGCTAAAGGACATAAATTTGAACATTTATTGTAAGCTAAAATTTATTTCACATGTGCTTGTAAAAAATTAAATTATGCAATTTTTCATAAACCCTTTACCAAATTATGCTTTATCATACACCGTTAGAAGGTCTTCCATTTTTTTATAAGCCCTCCACCAAATTAGGCTTAATCATACACCATTATAAAGATTATTAAATTACCTTACTGACGATGTGTTACAAGGGGTAGGTTGCTATTTGAAAAAAACATTAGGTTGTTTGAAAGGGTTTAACATTTTGGATTTTTTTTATACCAAAATTTGCAAAATAAAAAATAAAAATAGAGTGTTTTTTAACTAAAAAGTTAATAGGGTGATTCCGGACTGCACTGTATAAAACTATAAAGGATCATTTTAGACTATAACACGGTACAATAGAAAAAAATCTCGCATTGGACAAATTTTATTAAGTAAATTTTGGGTCGTAGATTATAAATCTGTAATTAGATTTTTCGGGTAAGGACAGTATTTTTTTCTATATTCACTTAAAGTTGTTAATTTATACTACATTTTATATGGTGTTTTTTCCCTAAAAATCTGGTATTGGCCCACTACTTCGAATTACATTACATGTTTGTTTAACCTCGTACTATTCTACTTAATTAAGCATCCCCTAAGTCCAGAACTTGTGTGGGCTAGTAGTAGAGGGAACCACCGGCTTATACTGACTTTCGAACCAGTTTCTAGGGAGTGTCCGTTTCACTTATCGCCTTCGACAAATTTCAATTATTAATTAACTGAAAAAGGCAAATCGGCGCCAGTGAGAATCGAACTCACGATAGTAGACTTGCTATGCATACGCGCTAGCCACTACGCTATGCCTCCCATACCCCGAATAAGTTAGATAAGTTTTTGGTTAACAATTAAATAGATATCTTAGACTATTTTTTTCAACTAACATAATATAGCTTTCAACCAATAAAAAACAACGGCATAGTTATAGAGACCGGATATTTTTAACTCGAATATATCCTAGAAAATCGAAACACCACTTTTATAACTTTTTGAAATCATAACAGCTTAATATGTAATATTATAACAAAATATCAACTAGAAAGCAATTTGAAGGTAATTTTTGTGTCACTAGCTTATTTTTATTCAATATTAATAAAATTTAATGAATTTAGATATTTTTTATTCAAAAAATTAAAAATATCAAACATGAATTTATTATTCACTTGGTGAAACTTTCGGATATATCGAAAATATACCTCTCTATCGGTGTATTACATATTTAAACACTCATTTTCCCCTCTTCACCCCATTTAAGACAAAAATAGTTTAAATTAGCTAATTTACTCTTTTGCCGCGTTTTCATACTAAGTTTAAGCTTAAACCGTTTCCAATTTATTGTGCAAATATGTCAAATAACTAAAACCTGTTTTTTTTTTACATTTTGAGATTTTTCTTACCAAATTACCTAAAAAATGATAAAAATAACTTTAGAAAACAAAAAAAATAAAACTTGTAAACTATTGAATTGACAAATTTAAGTGAGTATAGTAATAAATCCTGACGTGACCCGAAATATCTGATAACAGATTCTAAATCTACGACCCAAAATTGACTTAATAAAATTGGTCCGATGCCAGAATTTGTTTTATTTAATTTCTTTATTTTATATAAAATAGTTTACAATTTTTTAACAATGTTTTCACGCTAGGCAACGTCCGTCTCTCGAAACTAAAATATACATACACAATATAATATAGAATACTAAAAATCGTTTTGTGAAATAAAAAATAATTTAACAAATTATAAAAATATACGTGTACCGTGTAATTCTTAATTATTTCTAAATAAATGGTAGTTACTTACATTTTGAAATACGGGGACCCAAATAATTAAAATTATTATAATTATTAATAAATTGGACCAGTTTCCGGAAGACATAAGAGCGCACATCTCTCTAAGTTTACGTTTTTTTATCATGAAATTAGTAACTTTTAAAAAATTGTTTGTTTTTTTTTTAGAGTAATTTTGACAAAAATACCCATTTTTAACCCTATTTTAAACCCAAAAACCAAAAAAAAAAGATAGAAAATATATAGTTAAATGGAGAATTTTATAAAATTTAAAATGATGTATCATACGACCCCTCTTTCAATTTAAAAAAATGTCCCCCCATGCCCCCCAGCCCACATTAGAAGAGCTTAAAGTATGAAATATATGCTAAAAGATAGTTTAAGTTGTCTTCTTTAAGATGGTTTTCGCAGAATTCGATTATCTTTTTAAAAAGTTATACGAAAGTGCGAGGCATCGATTTATATATGATTTCATTCTCTTTAGAATAGTTTATACCTTTTTTAAAAATATTTTTACTGGAAATTTTTTTGGAAGAAGCAAAGTGATTTTCTTTGAATATTTTTTTTCCTTAAAGTTAAAAAAAATATATACATGCCTAAAAAGACAATTTGATTACCTTTAATTTGATGCACGATACATTATGATTTGATTTAGTTATTTTCCAGAAATTTGAAAAAACACATTTTTTTAATATTTTAGTTTTCGACTCCGTCAGGACACAGGACTGCGTTATTTCATGTTTTGCCTTTTCATGCCAACTGATTGAACAGTTGGCGTTAAAATAAAAAAGTTTTTAATTTACAAACTCAACTTTCAATAGAAAATTTCTTTAAAGAAAAATCTACCTAAAAAGTACATAAATTTAAATTAAATTAAATTTTATCAGATATGCCTCGGAAGTAACAATTTCCCTTCATAATATAATTTGTCATTTTTGTGGTCTTGTTCTGAAGTTAAACTTGAATATTATTTTAGTTTTTTCAAAATGTTGAATAAATTACTATTTTTATTTATTTTTTGCGTACAATTTACGAATGCGGAAAAAGTGGATATGATTTTATTGTACGGTGAACTACAAAATAATTCCAGATTAGCGCAAAGAGTTTATAGCTAAAGATATCCAGAGCGGCGTTTTCCAGATCACAAAACTTTTTCCACGCTAATAAAGAACTTAAGCGAATATAGTTCGTTTGTAAAACCAAAAAGAAACAGAAAAAAAAAATAATTACAAATGACGAAAAGTAAATCGGCTTAATTGCCATTACTGGAGTGACAGAAACCCCAAATGGACGCGAGAAAGGAGCCACCAAAGGAGATTTAGCACCAATGTTTGGTGTGGCATTATAGGAGGTTTACTAATTGGTCCATACTTTTTCCAGGGTATTTTAAATGGTGAAAGGTACTTAAATGTTTTGCAAAATCACTTGCCTGGACTATTGGAGGAGGTGCCTCTAGCTGTCAGAAACCGTATGTGGTTTCAACAGGGCGGAGCTCCTCCTCATAATTCAGCGGAGGTAACGGAATTTTTAAGTAATACTTATGGAGAAAGATGGATGGGAAGGTTCGGACCCACTCGTTGGCCTGCTAGATCTCCAGATCTTACCCCAAACGATTTTTTTTTGTGGGGATACTTAAAAAATAAAGTATTTGAAACACCAGTTGAGGACTTAAACGAACTTCAAAATCGAATTCGTGATGGATGCCATTCAATAAGAAGACACGTACTCCTGAGGGTCACTAATGGGGAATTAATTCGGCGGTATAATTTCTCTATTGCTCAAAATAGTCATAATTTTGAGCAATATTTAAATTAGGATGTTTTATTGTTAATAATAATTTAATTTGTAATAAGTACAATAGCACCAACCATAGCTGAATTTTGGTCATTTGTAGTTCTTTTTTTGTCTGTTTTTTTTTTGGTTTCACAAACGAACCATATTTGTTTAAGTTCTTTATTACCGTGAAAAAGGTTTTGTAGTTTGGAATACGCCGCTCTTGGTATCTTTGATTAAAAACTCTTTGCGCTAATCTGGAATTATTTAGTAGTTAACCATACAACAAAACCATATCTAGTTGTGATTATTTCACTTATATTATTAATTGATTTTTTTTTAACATGTTTTTTGATGAGTTGTTAAAATGTATTATCATAATTAAATTTTTATTTCCATTAAAAATAACTTTTATTGAAGTATTAAAATTATAATTATATAAATTTACAGCTAGCTGTATTTGATATGCTCTACCATATTTTGGACATTTTCTTGAATTTATTACAATCTTTCTTTATATTCTTGAGTTTTAAAAGATCCGTTTTTTTGGTCTGGTCTGGTGTTGGGCGTACGCGCTTACTGAGCGTTTGTTTGCAATTTTCAGTACATTAACAGCAGCGTACTTATCTACTTTTTTTCATTCAAAAACGCACACAAACAATAAACAGAGAAAAGAAAACACAATTTAGGTTTTAGTTGATAACAAAAATAACAAACGTCATTAATAAGAAAAATTATTTCCTTACAAGGCTAATCTGATTAATTTAATTTTATTTGAAAGAATGTAAATATTTTAAGTAAAATTTTTTGGTATCAATTTTCCATTACTTCTTGGGTTTGTAATTTATAATTCTAGCTTTTTAAGTACCTTAGTATTTAATCAGTTTGGGTAAAAAAGGCATAACCTGAAAAAACGAAAATGGGAGAATTAGGCATCGATATAGCATTGACACTGAGCTAATGATCGTGAGTTCAAACCTCACTGGTGCCGATTGCCTTTTTCAGTTAATTAATAATTGAAATTTGGCGAAGGCGTACTCCCTAGATATATTGGTTCCAAAGTCAATTAAAGCCGGTGGTTCCCTCTGCTACTAGCCCACACAAGTCCTGGACTTAGGGGATGCTTAATTAAGTAGAATAGTACGAGGTTAAAAACAAACAAACAAACAAACAAACAAACAAACAAACAAACAAACAAACAAACAAACAAACAAACAAAACTAAAATATTAAAAAAATCACGTTTTTTCAGATTTCTGGAAAATACTAAATTAGATGTGATAGAAAATATGGAATTGTTCCACATTGGAAAAATGAATTGAATACCGCGCATGCGCTTAGGCAATGCGCAGGATTTTCAGAAATGCAAGTAGAATCGTCTCGAAAAGTACGTTAGAAAATGTCGGTATTTTAAAACCGTTTGTAGTTATGGTTATAATTTAATTAACATTAGAAACAATTATTATACATTGAAAACTGTGTCAGTATTTTTGTCGAGTATTTCCTATCGAAGTGAATCAGAGGGTTTGGAACGAAATCACCAGACACGCATGTCCAGAAGAAAATGAAGCACACATGTGGTAAGTAAAAAACCTCTTTGATTCTGTTTCTAATGGATAAATCATCCAAGATCCTAATGTATTATACATTAAATTAAATGTAATCAAATTGTCTATTTAGGCATGTATAAACCCTTTATAATATAAACAAACAAACAAACAAACAAACAAACAAACAAACAAACAAACAAACAAACAAACAAACAAACAAACAAACAAACAAACAAACAAACAAACAAACAAACAAACAAACAAACAAACAAACAAACAAACAAACAAACAAACAAACAAACAAACAAACAAACAAACAAACAAACAAACAAACAAACAAACAAACAAACAAACAAACAAACAAACAAACAAACAAACAAACAAACAAACAAACAAACAAACAAACAAACAAACAAACAAACAAACAAACAAACAAACAAACAAACAAACAAACAAACAAACAAACAAACAAACAAACAAACAAACAAACAAACAAACAAACAAACAAACAAACAAACAAACAAACAAACAAACAAACAAACAAACAAACAAACAAACAAACAAACAAACAAACAAACAAACAAACAAACAAACAAACAAACAAACAAACAAACAAACAAACAAACAAACAAACAAACAAACAAACAAACAAACAAACAAACAAACAAACAAACAAACAAACAAACAAACAAACAAACAAACAAACAAACAAACAAACAAACAAACAAACAAACAAACAAACAAACAAACAAACAAACAAACAAAACTAAAATATTAAAAAAATCACGTTTTTTCAGTTTTCGGGAAAATAAATTAGATCCTAAATTATACATTAAATTAAATGTAATCAAATTGTCTATTTAGGCATGTATAAACCCTTTTTGTAAACTTGAAGGAAAAAAAATATTCAAAGAAAATCACATTGTTTTTCGCAGAAAAATATTTTTAAAAAAGTTATTAACTGTTCGAAAGATAATTAAATTATCTACAAATCGATGTCTTGTACTTTTCTATAACTTTATTAATAAAGAAGTTACAGGCCTGGGGAGTTTTAAGTGGCGCACCCTGTATATACAGTGCGGTTCAAAAGTCACCCCCCCCCCTCTTAACTTTTGAACGAGTTGAGATATCGATTTCAAATTTAGAACTCTTAAATAAGACAACTTTAACTATCTTTAAGCATATATTTGATACTTTTATCTCTTAGCAGGGGGGCATGGAGGGATTTTTTTTAAATGGAAAGGGGGGTTGTGTACATACATTTTTAAAATTTTTAAACATGTTTTTTAAGGTTTTGATTTTTCAGTTTTTTGTGCTAAAAAAAATAATTTTTTTTTTAATTTTTATTTATGTCAACTTAAATTAGTTTAAAAGTATGATTTACTTTTTTTCATTATAAAATTAGGCATTTTTAAAAAATTGTTTGGATTTTTTAGAGAAATTTTGACAAAAATACCCATTTTCAACCCTATTTTAAACCCAAAAAAAAATGTTTAAAAAAAAATAAAAATTTACAGTCAAATGGAGAATTTTATAAGCTTTAAAATAATGTAACACACGACCCACCTTTCCATTTAAAAAAATGTGCCCCCATGCCCCCCTGCCCACATTTTAAGAGCTGAAAGTATTAAATATTTGCTAAAAGATAGTTTAAGTTGTCTTATTTAAAAGTTCCAAATTTGAAGTCGATATCTCAACTGGTTCAAAAGTTAAGAGGGGTGACTTTTGGACCGCTCTGTATGTTTTTTTTTGTGTTAGGTTAGGTAAGTTTCTCGTACACAAAAATCGAGTTTTAAACTAAAATACCGATATTTCACAAAGACCGAAAACAAACTGTGGTACAACAAAAGTGGATAATTTACATTGGGGTAGTTAGCATATATATTTAAAACTGTCTTTTAACAACATGCATACACTTGAATTATTTTAATATATGGTTTGTGTATCTCTGGGAATTTTTTTATGACAAAAGTACATTTCATGGGGTGAAGCGGATCACTGTATGTTTTGAAATAGCCATTGCCAAGATAGACAATGAACATACCAGGTCATATGAGCTCGATAGTAAATGTACAGTAAACGTTCTACGAAAGAAACCTACATCAAAAGAAGGGTTTTTCCTATATCCAGATGTCACGGATATTTCTGTGGTCAAGAAGGATCAAATTGTCCGAAAAATTAAAGAAAAATTATACAGCAGAGGAAAATATATTTTCAGAAATATTTCTGCTATACTCTAGAATAATAGGCTAAGCTAAAAAATAATTATAAAAATAATTCTTACCTACTCTATGTATTATTTTTTTACTAAAGTACAAAGAATGTGATTTTTTTATTTATATGCATTGAATATATTTTTGTTTCTAGTTCTATACTTTGAGAATATTTTTTTATTCATAGACTTTTAGCTAAACAAGTAACTGATCCGCTTCACCCCCATTCATGGGGTGAAGCGGATCAACCTTTAATAAAGAAAAACTAAAAGAAATGATGAGCTAAATTTTTCTCAAAATGTTCAACGAATAGCTGAATAGTAAGCGTATAAAATTTATTTTTTTCACATTTTTTGTTCAGTAGAAAACTGATATTTTTGATCCGCTTCACCCCAGATTACGGTAACATTTAAAATTAATTAGAAATATATTTCTTATGTAAAATAGGAGTTATAAAAGGGTTAAAAGAGTAGTAGACTAAAGAAATAATTACGAGAATTAAAAATAAGTTTATAATTTAAAAGATAATGTTCCCCATCTTACTTGTGTCGGTAAAGATCTTCTAGCAGGTCCAAGCACTTCCACAATAGGTGGATTAAGACTTTCTACTGAAAAACTACAGGGTTTTCCCACTGAAACCTTATCCAGTGTTTCTGGAGCGATGATCCTTGCGGCTGGAGCAACGTTGCACTTAAAAGGACTGCCTGGCACATCCTGGCCGTTGAATCTTAAATCCACAGAATGGATTGTGGCTTCTCTAGGCGTAAAAGATATGGCGTAGGTATGTGGTCCTTGGGCTTGGGCAGAAGTTGGCACAAGACCACCATTTACGGTTACTTCTAGGTTTCCTGGACCAGCCTGACTGGTTTCAACTAAAATTAAATTTATTTTAGTCATAAAATGATAACTTTGGGTAGCTCTCTGTGAACCGTAACCCTATGGTTATAAATTCAGAAATACAAATATAAGTGGTAGGTAATCATCTAAGACTAAAAATAAAATTGAAAATTATTCATAGAACTGGCAAACAACCTTTCCTTAAATCTAAATAAGCCCGTTGGTTTTGTTTTCTCATAGGCCTTTACATAACACTAAAAATTCCGAAATTGTTTATTTGATTCCAAACTGAATTGGAAAAAACATACTTGAGTCACTTGCTTCTTCTCTCTCGAAAACTATTTTTATATTTAGGTCTTTGGTCAAAATGGTCTCCATTTTTTAGCGAATTTGGAAAATTCGAAACTACCGTATAATTATACTAGCGCTTACGCGCTGTGAATTGTATAATAATAAAAATAAAAATAATAGCACTATATAAAAAAATTTAAAAAATAATAAATATAAAGAAAAATAACTAAGGGCAGTTTTCTCAAGACGATTAAATGAATGGTTTACAACAATGTCAATTTTTGATATAAAACATATTTTTTCTTTTTAGAATAATATCTCTTTCTGCTTACCTAAAAACGTTACTGGTTTTCCCACTACTCCTGTTGATGACTCCTTAACTTTAATAGCCTGTACGTCGTAAACTTTTGCTGCATATGGGCTTCCAGCAGTTGGAACTCCACTGACGCTCACGCTAATCCGATGTTCCCCTACAACTCGGGGTACAAACTCTGATCTAAATTGGCCATTTCCGAGTGTTTGTACTTGAGTGGGAACGGCCTGTCCTCCGGGTCCTATTTTTTACCATTTATGCGGTTTTTAAGTCAGTTTTTGGTATTTGGGATAGGATAGGTTCAGATTTTTGGTCATATTTTAATTTTGATTTTATACTTGCAATTACATGTAAATTAAAAGATAATGGACTAGCCAAGGTTAGCCTCGAAAATATTTGCATTGATTTCTCTAACCTTAAAATATTCGTGTATTTCAGCAAAGCATTGAATCGGTGTTTTTTAAAAGTTAATTTTCTTTTTCTTACATAGAAAATACCGATACATATACAATACCGACACTCGGAAAATACTCCGATTTCCTCAACCAACCTATTTTTTTCTGATTGATGCAACCATAATTCTGTATGCAGAAATTAAATTAGGTTGTCGTATACAGAATTTTGATTGAACTAAACATAAAAATAGATGATCCATATTTTACTCTTTATCGAGTTTCTTAAAAAGAAATACTACAGTTTTTGTAATAATAATCCTGCAATAGTCGAAAATGAAAATCTCATAATTTTTCTTTACTTTGATTGTTTATGTATTTATTATTATGACTAAAAATTCATAAGGGCCGGTCTTAAAATTAAGTTAAGCATTTATTATTTATTAATATGGCAATTGTTTAAGAACTTATTTATTATATTAGAATGTTTTTTTATTGCATTATTTGTTTAATATTTTTCCTTTGTATTAAACCTATAATGGTTATAAAAATAATTAATTTGGTAATAGTAAAAAGTTTAAAAAATATCTTTCCTTTATATTTAAGAAAATAAAACGTATCCAGCATTTATTTAAAATTGTATCGCTATATAAAAAAATTAACACCATTTGCAATACTACTTTAACACTAAAGTTAAATCTATAAATTATTACGTTTGAAGAAAAAATATGATGTTATACTATACAATACGAAATTGTGACAAAAATTTAAGCTTCCTAGCTTTGTTCTACGTGTGTGAAAAAATCCATTACAAGACTTCACCCTCAAATAGTGCTTACAGACAAGTGTGTTAAATTAGAAAATGAAAAAAAAAATATCTAAAAAAAAATCTTAATTAAATATATTTAAATTTTTAACTGTTTACTGTCTTTAAAAAAATCTTTAA
Organism: Brachypterus glaber; assembly: GCA_958510825.1. Classification (NCBI taxonomy): domain Eukaryota; kingdom Metazoa; phylum Arthropoda; class Insecta; order Coleoptera; family Kateretidae; genus Brachypterus; species Brachypterus glaber. The sequence goes on from OY294046.1 coordinate 22,274,026, forward strand.
AAGTTACCTATTTATTCATTCATTTATTCATTCGTTCATGTTTTAATAATAACAATAATAACTATTTCCAGTGTAATGTATAAATTATTATTAATTAATTTGTATTTTTCAAGAATGCTAAACAGCATTCTTGAAAAATTAAGCAGTACTGCAAATGTAGGTGTTACGCTGTAGAATTTAAAATTGATTAAAAAAAACATATAGGTATTCTAGATTTCTTTCATTTTGTAAAAGTAATGACAGCCCGACATTGGCAGGTGCATTGGCAGGTGAATAATACGCGCATTTATGGCACATAATTTTCTAATGACTTATCAATCACATGTGCACAGTATTTAATATGCAGATTGATGATGATGATTTGGTTTTAGCCGAGGTTTCAGCATAAAAATTACCAAGTACCCACACAAAATTTTTTTAGTAATTATTACTGACAGTTATACCAGTGATAAATTGGCAAGTAATAAATTACTGCCAATGATTTATCGTTTGTTTAAGTAAGTTATTATCAGATAAATATTAATTTATAATTGGCAGAAATTATTTACTTGCCAAATTATTACTAGTTTTTATTTTCACACTAGAAAATTATTGTTGGCAATAATTTATTACTTGTTAATTTACCACTAATTTCAATTATAACTACTAGCAATTTATTATTAGCAATAAATTTCTAGTAGTGAAAATTAAAACTAGTAATTATTTGGCATATAATTAATTTCTGCCAATAATACATTTATATTACCTAATAATAAATTATTATTATTATTATTATTATAAATGATATGATAAATGATGGCGGTAATTAATCACTTTCCAATTTATGTCTAGTATTACTGCCAGTAATAAAACTGTGCGACAGAAAATTTAGGCAAGAGATCTGTCAACGTCAGTCATTAATTTAGGTTCACTATAGTCTAATCCACAAGGGTTTTGGACTTTAGGTCATTTAAGCGATTTTTTTTTAATTTAAAGTTTCCAATGAACCCTAATATGCAAGACCTATTTTTCATGTTAGCGTTTCATAACTTTGGGAGGTGAATTCCAATCAAATGACATGAAAAAAAGTTCATATAAACTTATGTCCAAAACGCTTTCCTTCAGTGACAGGCCCGCAAATTCGATTTTCGTTTAATATCTCAGAAACCCTTTGAGCTACATAAATAACTTTTTGCATGTCTTTTTATATCAACAAGGCCTATTAATATATATTTTCATGTTTTAATTTTAGCTATGGGCGGGCCAAACGGGAAGGTCCAAGCACTTTTTTGCCCTATTCTTTTTTCAGCGTAACTTTTTTGCTATTTTTTAGTTTGAATATGATCCTTCCCCTAAAAATACATAAAAAAGGCATGATGTACTCATCTAAGACTCACATAGTATAATCTTTACTCTGAATCGTATATTGATTTTTTCTCGATATACTTTTAGTCACTAAAGCCTAATATTACTTTTCATGGCATATTTCTCGTAAACAATAAGCCTTAGATGATTACATCATATGACCTTTTTTTATGTATTTTTATGTATATGATCATATTCAAACTAAAAAACAGCAAAAAAGTTACGCTGAAAAAAGAATTGGACAAAAAAGTGCTTGGGCCTTCCCGTTTGACCCGCCCCTGGCTAAAACTACCACATGAAATTAGTATATATTATATATATTAATAGGCCTTGTTGATATAACAACACATGCATAAACTCATTTCTGTAGCTCAAAGGTTCCCTGAGATATTAAAAGAAAATCTAATTTTCGGGCCTGAAGGATTGTAGCTCCCTTACGAAGCATTTTTGGACATAAGTTTATGTAAACTTTTTTGAATGTCTTTTGATAGAAATCCCTCTCCCAAAGTTATGAAACGCTAACTTGAAAAATGGGTCTTGTATATTTAATATTCAAGATATACGCTAATAGCGTGAGCTGAAAACTTTAAATTATAAAAAATCGCTTAATTGACCTAAAATTGCGAAACCCTTTGGGGTCGACTATATTAGATCTATATTTTCGAATGACTCTTGCCTAAAGGATCAACATCGATTTTGTCGCACAGTGTAATTATAGAAAAAATATGTGAGGTTAATAAATTATTTTCCAAGAATTAATTACACTGTGCGACAGAAAATTTAGGCAAGAATTAAGGTCAGTCGTAGATTTAGGACCACTATAGTCGAATTCCCAAGGGGTTTTAATACTTTAGGTCATTTAAGCGATTTTTTTAATTAAAAAAAAAGTTTCCACTGCACCCTAATATGCAAGTCCCATTTTTCAAGTTAGTGTTTTATAAATGAATTCCTATCAAAAGGCACGAAAAGAAGTTCACATACTTATGTCCAAAAATTCTTCGTAAGGTAGCTACGGTCCTTCAGTTACAGGCCCGCAAATTAGATTTTTGTTTAATATCTCAGGAACCCTTTGAGCTACAGAAAAAGAAATAATTTTATGCATGTGTTTCTATATCAACAAGGCCTATTAATATATACTATTTCGTACGACCTAGTGTACACGAAATAAAGAATAATGCATGTTCACTATATATTTTCGTTACGATATTTTTCTATCGCACGAGTACATAGTGCATATTTGAATAATAAAATAATAATAAAAAGTCATTTGATGTTTAGACTATAGATCGAACGAAAAATGTTGTTCGCAACTCGTTTGCGACAAGTCCTTAGTCCACTCGAGTGATTTTTTTTGACTTCGCTTTGCGTCGTGAAAAAACTTCATTCTCGTGCACTAAGGACTAAAGTCGCTTACTCGTTACGAAAGCTACTATTTTCATGTTTTAATTTTAGCCAAGGTCGGGCCAAACGGGAAGGCCAAGAACGTTTTTGCCCCATTCTTTTTTTAGCGTAAGTAAAATATACAAAGAGTTTAGACAGTAGATCGAACAAAAAATGTTGTCCAAACTACTATTTTCATGTTTTAATTTTATAAATTTAGCCAAGGTCGGGCCAAATGGGAAGGCCAAGAACTTTTTTGCCCCATTTTTTGCTATATTTTAGTTTGAATATGGTCCTATACATAAAAATACATAAAAAAGGTTATATGAAGTAATCATCTAAGACTCACTGTTTACGAGAAAAATGCAATTAAAAGTAATATCTTTAGTGACTAAAAATAAAAAACAATCCGTAAAGATGTGTAATGCTTTGCATTCTATAGTATAGTCTTTACTCTGAATCGTATATTCCTTTTATTTTTGATATACTTTTTAGTCACTAAAGCATATGTATTTGTATGTATAGGATCATATTCAAACTAAAAAACAGCAAAAAAGTTACTGAAAAAAGAATTGGACAAACAGTGCTTGGGCCTTCCCGTTTGACCCGCCCCTGGCTAAAATTACCACATGAAATCAGTATATATAAATAGGCCTTGTTGATATAAAAACACATGTATAAACTCATTTCTGTAGCTCAAAGGGTTCCTGAGATATATATAATTTGCTGTCCTGTAACTGAAGGACCGTAGCTCCCTTAGGAAGCATTTTTGTACATAAGTTTATATGAACTTTTTTTCATGTCTTTTGATAGGAATTCACCTCCCAAAGTTATGAAACGCTAACTTGCAAAATGGGTCTTTTATATTAGCGTGAGCTGAAAACTTTAAATTAAAAACAATCGCTTAAATGACCTAAAGTTGCGAAACCCCTTGGGGACTGGACTATATTAGACCTATATTTTCGAATGACTCTGATAGATCTCTAGCCTAAAAGATCAACCTCGATTTTGTCGCTCCTGTGTGTTATTTACTTGAGTATTTGAGTAATTATAAGTGTAATAATTTTAAATTACCCAATTGCTACAATATTACTGCAAAATTATAGGCCAATATCATATTACTTATATGAGTAATTAATTACACTGTTCGACAAAATCAAGGTTGATAGTTTAGGCAAGAGATCTGTCAACGTCATTCGAAAATATAGGTTTAATATAGTCCCTAGGGGGTTTCACTACTTTAGGTCATTTAAATGACTTTTTTTAATTGAAAGTTTTCAATTCACGCTAATATGCAAGACTCATTTTTCAAGTAAGCGTTTCAAAACTTTGGGAGGTGTAAAAGACATGAAAAAAAGTTCTTATAAACTATCATTTAGTGAACCCCGCAAATTGGATTTTTGTTTTATGTCTCAGGAACCCTTTAACTACAGAAAGTTTATGTGTGTGTTTATATTAAAAAGGCCTACTAATATATAATATTTTCAAGTAGTTACTTTAACCAGGTCAGTGCCAAACGCGAGGCCCAAGTACTTTTTTGCCCAATTATTTTTTGAGTGTAACCTTTTTGCGGTTTTTTACTTTGAATAATCTTATACATAAAAATACATTAAAAAGGTCATATGAGAAAAATGCAATTAAAAGTTATGTCTTACGCTTTAATGACTAAAAATAAAAAAGAACCCATAAAAATATGTAATGCTTCACATTCCATTGTATAATCTTCACACTGAATCTTATATTACGTTATTTCTTGATATACTACCAAAATTATATTTGCTTAGATCTCGTGCGAAGCACCGCGCCATGAGAGGAGGCGGCTGCCTCAGAGCCCAAAGCTTATTTGTTTTTTTTTTGTCTAGTTGGTGAAATTTTTTTAGCCAACAATTAAACTTGGGAACAGAAATAATGGCGTAAAGTTGATGCTAGTTTACCTTTTTTTTTGTCATCAACTGACTAGTCTAAGGAGGCACAAATTTACAAAGGGCGTAAAATTTTGATATTGCATCCTTAGACAAATCACGGCACGCCTCTGCTCGTGTGCGTACATAATTCTTTAAAGTGCATTAAAAAGTGGCGTCCACTATAAATTTTTTGTTTGGAGCTTTTTTTTTCAAAATTGGTAAAAATATTTCTCTTTTTTCATGAAATCTTTTTTGAACGACCTTTTATTTATTATACATTTTTAAAAAGTTGGCCCCTAAAAATATTTTTTTTTAATTTTTATGTATTTTTTTTTTTAATTGGTAGGATTCTTAAGAATCCTTATTTTTCCTAAAAAAAAAACGACTCTTTCTTAGTCATTTTTTGATTTTTTTGAAAAAAGTTTAAAAGCATTTTTATTGTAAACAGTGAGTCCTACACTTTTACATCATAATTAGGTTTTTTATGAATTTTTACTATCATAATCAAATTAAAAAGTAGCAAAAAAGTTGCACAGAAAAAAAAATGGCAAAAAAGTGATTGGGCCTCCCCGGTTGGCACGCCCCTGGCTGAAGTTACTACATAAAAATATGATATAGTGGTTGTCCTTATTGATGTAAGACCACATGCATAAACTCGTTTGTCTAGCTTAAATAGTTCCTGAGATACTAAATAAAAATTTAATTTTCAGGGTTGTCATTGAAGGGACCCAGCTCCCTTATGAAGTATTTTTGGACATATGTTTATAAAGACTTTTTTTATGTCTTTTAATAAGAATTTACCTCCCAAAGTTTTGGAACGCTCACTGGAAAAGTGAGTCTTGGATATTAGGGTGCATTGGAAACTTTAAATTAAAAAAAATAGCTTAAATGACCTAAAGTAACGAAACCCCGTGAGGACTCGACTATACCGCCCTAGTACGCTAGAAAGCAGTAACTCTATTTGTCGCATACCAGCGTTTTCAAAATATTACATCAGAGTTGACGTGGAAACGTCGCTAGGCGACAAATGGAGTTACTGTTTTCTAGCGTAGTAGGTTCTAAATTAACGACTGACGTTGACAGATCTCATGCCTAAATTTTTTATCGCAAGTGTTATTAGTGTAATAAAATTAAATAATACTGACGTTTTTAATAAATTACTGCTCACTGGTAATTATTAATTAATTAATAACACTATTACTGCAAAATAAATGGTCGTAAGTAATAAATTACTGCGGAATTTCTAGCCATAACTAATGAATTTACTGAAATTCAGTAATAATATTCAAAAAAAAAGTCTGTGAGGTTATTAAAAATATTTTGAAAAGTTTTTTGTCTTAAAAAAAAACTATACATTCGAATTAGTAGGTAAAAAATCTACTTCGCTTAATACAGATAAGCTTTTAGAATTTTTCGATTATACATAATATGTATAAGCATATTATGCTTAATGATATGAAAAATCGAGTTTTCGAAAAGTTTTTGAGGCAAGAATGTATTAAATAATTCTGGACATATTTTAGAATCAGCGAAAAAATCTATTTCACTTTTTTGCTTTGCAATTTAAATTGTTGCACAAACAAAAAGTACCTAAACCTTATTTTTTATGTATGTACTCATATTCTGTAGTTATAAAAAATATAAAATAGTAAAGCAATGTAGTATTTACAAAAAGTATAGGGCAAATAAACAAAAAATAAATGTTTGTATTTATTTGTTATTTATTAGGATTACGCCAATTATAATAAAAATAATTAATTACACAGGCCCATAAAAAAAACTTATATATATTTTTTGCTATGTTAAAGATTTAATATCAAAATGACTGATCCAATATGGCGTCGAAACAGATATGGCAATATGGCATTTTATAAATGGTTTCAGCTCGGGTTTCAGTGACCTTTATAAGGCTCACAAAAAAAACTTGTCTGTGCTGGGGTTGGACCCACCTATTCTTATGTATTATAGGATGCTGAACACGAATCTGTCAAAAAAAAAACCGCTGAAAAAACTGTCCAAAATGGTAAAAATCTCATATTATTTCAGTTTTAAAAAATGATCCCACGATGCCTTTTTTATAACATATTCGAGTT
>OY294046.1:22280946-22360679 GCA_958510825.1 Brachypterus glaber
GAAATATGGCCTTAACTCATTTTCGCTTCACCATATGGTCAAAAAACCGTGCATGTGAAGTTCACATTCAAAAATATTTTTATAATGTTTTTGCTGTAAGGCACTCTTAAATAACCATTGAATAATATTTCATGTCTAATATGGCTATATTCTCAAGAATAAAATAAAAATATATGCATTATCCGCCATCTTGGATCCGCCATTTTAAATTTTTTAATTTTAATATTAGATTAAAACATAAAAATACTAGCATACGAAATTTCATGAAATTGGACAATATTTATAAATATTGTGCCCTATCTTGGATTTGCGATTAGGAATTTTTTAATTTAAATATCAGAATAAAAATTCAGTATTAATGAAAATTGGAAAATATATATAAATATTGTCCGCCATCTTCAGTCTGCTATTAGGAATTTTTTAATTTAAATATCAGATTAAAAAACAGTATCCCCAAAAATATTAGCATACCAAATATCATGAAAATTGGACAATATTTATAAATATTCTCCACCATCTTGGATGTGCCTTTTTGAATTTTTGAATTTTAATATAAGATTAGAAATTAGTATTCATAAAAATATTACCGTAAAAGTCCAAACCAAATTTCATGAAAATCAAAAATATTTTTAAATATTGACCGCCATCTTAAATCCGCCATTTTGAATTTTTTAATTTTAATTTCGGATTTGAAATCAGCGATGTTGAAAAACTACAAAATCCACTGTTAATTTTTCTAACCAGAATTTTGGCCACTTTTGCTTCCCATTTAAAATATTTTCAAATTTCGTATTTGTGCAAAATTTTTAATTTTTTTTGCATATTTTTGCGTTTTACAACGATATAAATCAATTTCGAGCAAAAAAAAATTGTCGCTCGGTCGATCGATGCATGGGTCGATTGGTCTGTCCGGGAAATTTTTTGACACGATAACTTAAGAACGCTTTAAGTGGTTATATACCTGCTGGCTCGGGAAAATTAAGGTTTTTTATTGATTTTTTTTTAGGTATGTAATCACAACTTTATTTAAACGACCTACAAAATATCAAACAATATATGTTTCGATGTTTGTCAAAAAAAAAAAATATTGAAAAAACGCCTTTTATTTTCTGTCGTTTGCGGTGACCACGATCCAAACCAATTTACCGATCAATCTGAAACTTTTAGGTGTTGTTCCTAATTACACTATCTAGTTCGTGAACGAATGGATTTTTATTTGGATGAAAATTTCTACTTTTTCCTGCCGGAAAATCGATTTTCCGGAAAAATCATCGCTATTTTCGACTTTTTTTTTTGCGAAACCTTGGCAAAGCTCTTTTACTGGACAGTATATTCTTAATTTCTATTCCATAGTCCACCGTGGCATATTTATTTTATCATGAGTGTTAAAGCATAGGTTTGATAATGATAAACAAGCCGTAAAGATATTTAATGCTACGCATTCCATTATATACTATTTACAGTAAATGGTATATTGCATTTTACCAAATACTTAAAAAAAAAAATAATTAAATTTAACCATATTTTTTTGCGAAAAACGAATTTTTCAAAAAAAATAAAAAAAAAACTTGAAAATATTTTAAACATTTAAAAAAAAACATATTTTTTGAAAAACGAAAAAAAATATTAAAAAAAACTTATTTTTTATTTTTTTGCGAAAAACAAAAAAAAAATTAAAAAAAAAATTTAATTATATATTTTTTTATTTTTTTTAAAAAGTCTAATCCTCCATTTGTTTTTTGGGGGATTACTTTCAAAAACAATAGAACTTGATTTTTCCTTTTTCGAGTAGATCGGATAGTTCGTACTTGAGTTCTCGTGCCCACAAAAATAGTGACATCAGACAGAAAGACGGACGGACCGACGCGTCGCGACGGACGTACGGACGGATGGACAAACGGACATTTTCAGTTTCTTATTTTTTCACGAAACACATTTGTATCCAAGAATTTTTTATTTAGGACGTTTTTTGGCGATTTTGGGAATCGAAACTACCGTACCTATAATACTATTCTAGCGCTTGCACGTTGTGAATAATATAATAATGAAAAAATTTCTAAATTTTATACTGCATTTTTTAAACAAATAATTATCGCGATTACAAATGGCATTTTAACATCTCTATTCCACATTTCTCTATTCCAAACATCTCTCTTCCACATTTCTCTATTCCATAACATCTCTATTCCACACTACTCTACTCTGCACTACGTACTTGCTTAATATAATTTTTTCTTAGCGTAATAAAGTCGTTGCATTTATTAGTATGTAATTAGTATTTTTGATTTTTGTTAATTATTATTTTAATAATTAATATGTATTGTATTTGTTGTAATAGATTTACGGCAGTCAACGTAATCGGTCAAGATAATTACTGCCTTGTCATCTTTGACAATGTTATAGGTCCCAGAAAGACTATAAATAAATAAATAAATAAATAAAATAAATAAATAATGACAATACTTATACAGGGTTTTTAAATTATAGAGCGCAAATACAAATTTTAACGTTTTTGTTCCGCTAAGGAAAAAATATCTTTAGATATTAGGCAAGTACGTAGTGCAGAGTAAAGTAGTGTGGAATAGAGATGTTATGGAATAGAGAAATGTGGAATAGAGATGTTTGGAATAGAGAAATGTGGAATAAAGATGTTATACTGCCTTACAAATGAGTGGTATTTTGAATATTACCAAATTTAAGAAAAACATTTTTGGACATTTAAATTAAATGATTTTATTATTTGAAAAAGTATTTAGGACAAATTTATAGACAATCTAGACAATCTCTATACATTTTTTTACGCCATTTGGATAGTGAATTTTATATAAATTAATTAAAAAAAAAAATAAAAATTAACGCATTAAGTAGAATTTATTGTAATTTAATTTAAATTATTTAAATAATTTTAAATATTTGATTGTATTTTAATGCTTAAAAGTATTAATTTAACCTAAATAAAAATAATATGCTAAGCTAAATTAATAAAATAATATTATTATAAAAAAAAAACATATTATGGTATAATAATTCGTGTAAAAAGGGACGCAATGGGTTTTTTAGTTTTTTTTTTGTTATCTAAATCCAAGTTCTGCAACTCTTTTTTTAACCACTCGCAAACTAAATTCGTTTACGGGTGGCCCAGGCTTATCTCCTAGACGGATTGAGATAAGAACATTTTTATATAGTTTTCAAATTTCTTTAATAAATTAATAAAAGTACTACCCCCAAATTAACCACCCCCAAGTTACTACCCTCAACCTTAAAAAGTTAAATAGCACACTTTTTTGTATATTTTTAAATATATAATACATTGTACAAAATATATTGAAGAACGGGCCATCAAGAATGGTTTCAAAATTGAAGACTGAGGCTGAAGACTAAATATGTCACATACATACAAGGTTATTCACGGAAGTGGTCCATTAAAAGTTTATGGAGAACGAATAATTTTAAAAATCTGATATTTTGTACTTTAGGGTTTTTTGAATATGGCCAATCGATTAAAAATATTTTCATGCTTGTGCCACTTCCGGTTGTACCGGAAGTTGCACTTAAATTCGATTTTTTAAATTGAACACCCTATATATTTTTTTATTTTTTTAATTCTCTTTAAATTTGCTTTATTTTGATTGTTACATTTTACATCTGTATCTGGTAGTTTTTGAGTTATGACACCCTATAGTTTTTTTTATTTAGTTAAATAGGGAATTAAATTTCCTTTAAAATCAATATAGGATACCCTATACCTAACATTGGCCGTTTTCGAGTTATTTGCAAATTATTGTAAAAAAAGCGTATTTCTGTAAATTTTTAAAGTTGTATTTAGTCAAGTAAGGGAACGTTCAAGTATTACGTAACGCAAATTTTAATTATTTTAGACCCCGCCCCCCCCCCCCCCTATAACACTGTTTTCCTATACCATTAACATGGGCGTAACACTCCATAATGACCCCCAAGCATCCAAAGAATCTTAAAAAACCACAAGATGCACGATTACAAAAAAAAAGTATCTGATGATGTTCAAAAATATTTTAGTTAATGTCAAAAGGGACTTTACTTTTAAGGTTAATATTAATGGCCCTTAAGGCAAATACCTAAATACAAATCGATTCATTTTACTGGCTTACTTGATTAACAAGTATAACAAATTTTAATAGAAATACGGCTTTTTCACAATAATTATAATTATTATAAATTATAATTAACAAATAACTCGAAAACGGTTAATGTTGGGTATAGGGTACTCCTATTCAATTTAAAGCAAATTTAATTCTTTATCTAAATAAAAAAAAATATAAATGTATATATTAAAAAAAAATGAGTTATGGCTATTTAAAATTTGTTAGATTTGACCTGGTTTCTGAGACACCCTGTATAAATTTTTGGCTTCTGTTTCGGCTTAGGAAAAGTATTATTGAGTAAACTATAAAACAACTTTTCTCGAATTTAAAAAATAAAGGTGAAATTATTTTTTTTAGGGGTGCTTGAATTTACTAATTTTTCGCTAAAAACTTAAATAACACAAGAACTACCAGAGATAGACATAAAGTGTTACACATTAAAATAAAGAAAATTTAATGGGAATTTTAAAAATAAAAAAATATATAGGATGTTCCGTTTAAAAAATCAAAGTTGAGTGCCACTTCCAGTACAACCAGAAGTGGCACAAGCATGAAAATATTTTAAATCGGTTGGTCATATTTAAAAGAGTACAAAATATCAGACTTTTTAAATAATTGGTTCTCCATAAACTTTTAACAGACCACTTCCGTGAATAACCCTGTATAAAATGTATCTATTGAAAAACTTAAGCAGTCGAATATAAACTACTGGCTGGCTTAGGTCCCCATAAAAGACTAATCAAATAAACAATAAAATTAATAAATTATAATTAAAATTATCGGGTAATTTTCCGAGAAAAGAAGTGGATAGCTGGCCTGTAAGAAAAAAATCAATAAAAAAGGAAATCATTTTAAATCTCGATTTAGAAGTATAATTTTTTTTTAACTAAATGTTCTAAAAACTGTTACAAAAATATTAATAAAAATTATTTTTCAGTTTTTTTTTAATTAATAAAATTTTAAAATTTATTGTAAAATTGTGGCTATATCTAGTAAATTTTTATGGCTAAAACCGGTGTTTAGGTGACTAAAACTAGAGAATTGGTGTTATTTTGATGTTTTTGTATTTTATTATATATTACAGTTTCCGGCGTAAAAAATGAGATATGAAAAATTGTAACGCTCGAAATATGTTTTACACATTTGTTAATCTAGAAGGTTTATGACAGTTACAGTCTATATTGTCAGTTAAACGCAGAAGTAAAAAAAAAATAAATTAAGCCTAGACAATTAAATAAGACCCAAAGAACTATAATAGCTGCGCATTTGGAAAATGGGAAAACTATTGACCAGGTATATGCTAAATTTGAAATTCACCATAGGTAGAATAAAAAAAAGTGGTAAACAGAACGCACAACTGCAAGACAGATGGGATCAGAAACACCACGAAAAACAGAGGAGCAGATGTTCTGAGGGATGATCCATTTAAAACTACCCCTCAAGCTACGGTAGGAGTTAATTTTTTAGCATCAAACAGCCCCCAGAAGAATTGAGAATTCTGAAATTAAATGTAGGGTTGCTGCTAAAAAGCCATTGTTATCAGATGATCACAGGGGGTCTAGGTTGGTATTTGCACACACGGATGCAAATTTTTGGCAAAACGTGGTGTTTTTTACGAGAAAACCGTTAAATCTCCCTGCAATGGTAAAATTAAGGTGTATCGGCCAAATAGTACGCGTTACAATTAGCGTTATACTCGAAAAGTTCGGGCTTCAAGATTTTCAGTAAATGGTTATTCTGGAAGAAGCTTACTGCAGAATTCTTGAAGAAGCAATGCTACCATCAGTTAATCAAGTATTTCCCAATAACAACTTTATATTCCAACAAAATAACTGCTCAGTGCACATGTCAAACTCTGTGCAAAGATGCCTCAGACGCCATAATATTAGTATTACCATGGCCATCTTATAGCCCAGATCTGAATCCTATTGAGAATGTTTGGGCATATTTGGTTAAGAAAATAAACACAATTAATTTTAGGCCCTAAAATAGAGCTCAACTAATTAAAGCTATTCGTAAAGCTTGGAATAACTTGACAGTGCAGTATTGCCAAACTCTTGTTAATTCAATGCCAAGAAGAATAAATTTGGTACTAGAAAACAATGGAAATCCAACAAGATATTAATTATTATCCAATTGCATTTACATTCTACAAAACAACCAATTTAATTCTTGATTTTTGTCTTGTTCTATTTATTTACTTTTTTTGTTTATTTAGTCTGTTTAGTACCTTCCTAAAAGGTGTTTTTATACTTTTTAAGAGGGGTATAATCATACATAAGTTAAAAAAACATTTTTATAGCACAAAATATTATTTTATATTTTGGTATAGGAATAAATGTTTTTGATTTTTAGTTTTTAATAAAATACACTGCCCAGTAAAAGAGATTTCCCATTTTACACCTCCGCGCGTAAAATGGATTTTTTATTATTAGATTTACTTTAAGCAACCTTAAAAATATACCAATTTTCACGAAACCTACCCCCCACCCCTCAGAGGGTGATTTAGAACTTTTTTATTATCATATTCACTTTCTATTAGTTGTCAGTCAACCAATCTATTTTTTCATAAAAAGTAATATTTAACCATAAACTATTTTTGCTTTCCTATTTTTTAAATCCAATTTAAACCGGGAATTTTTACTATTAAATGCCAGATTGCAATATGTCAATATCTCATTCTCTATGCCGGGAAGTGTAGCTGAAGTTATATCATTGTAACATTTATTTTACAGTAGAAATATATTGTAAGTTTGACAAAAACCAAAAACTGCAACTTTAAGATTATAATGGAACATAATAAATAGAAATAAAAACAGAATTTTCCTTTAGGTGGGTATAACTGGGGGATCTGCTCCATTTCGGTTTATTATGCTAATATTATAATATAATATATAAGAGTATTTTGTCTGAAAAAATTTGGATAAGTTAGTGAGCATGGCGCTTAACGTGTTAAAGAGGCTCAGTTCCAACTGTGCATTTAAAAATTTATGTGTCAGCATTTAAACAACCTATTACTAGAATATGAAAGCCTAATTTTGGCTTTTATACACGAGAGATATCGAGTGCTATTATAAAGAGCCATTTCAGCTAGGGTCACTTGATCAGTTGTTACTTTGTCTAGTATTTTGGTGATTAGCTATTTGGGTTTCTGGTAATTTTCGCCTGAAAAACCCCAAACCAACCAACCATCCAGCAAAACACACTAACACACAAACCACACAAAGCAACAACCGATCGAGTGACACTAATTTTAGCAAGTGTATAAAACACAATTTATTAGAATAATCAGGAGACATGAGATTTTAATTTAATTTAATACCTAATACTCTGAAAAAATATATTTAAAGCCAAAGTGAAAACTGTTTTAAACTTAGATTTTCTTATTAGCATGTAAAAAGTATGCTTTTTCACTATTTGTCAAACTTTTAAAATTAGTTTGCTTGTCAGGAAAACTAGATCAAAAATCTTCACAAACTTCAAAATTAAAAACAGGTATATAGATATATCTAAATTGCTTTCTCATTTTGAAAATTTTTAAAATTTCGGAAAGCCTTGTATTCGTGCAAAAATTTTGAAAGTGAATCTGATTATAACAAAATCCCCGCCCCCAAAGGGGCGGGGGTAGTTTTCGTGAAAATTGGTATATTGGGCTTTTCAGGTTGCTGAACGTGAATCTGATAATAAAAAAAATTCTTACTTCATCCCCTGAGGGGTAAGGGTTGTAGCAGAACTTTATACTTCTTCTACATGATTTGTTTAATTAAAAATAATATTAGTTTGAACAGTGTATTTTAAATAAATTATAAACTTAATACAGGTGGTGACATCTAGAATTAGATATAGATAGTACTATAAAATTCAATAGTTTTCATTTTATATAAGTGATATAATGCGACATCTTTTGAGATTGTAAATTATTAATTATATTAGAACACGTGACCTAAAAACCTTGAATGCGATTGGCCAGAAAGGGTGTGGTTCTTTTTGATCTTGACAGAGATTCAACATGCCGTTCCAAATTAATTAAATTAATTTTTTAATTACATCTATTATTAAAATAATAGGGTAAGTTTAATTATATTTACCTTTTAATATAAATTACTGATAGAAACTATTTTTTACTTACAGTGTTCAAAATCTGAGTTCAAAACCTGATTTCAAAATCTGGTTTCAGATAACATAACCTCACAATCTGAAAATATTTAATAATTATTAAAATGAAAACTAATGAGTTTTGTATAACAATAATGTTATCAAAAGAATGCTGTTAATATGTATTTAGAATGGTAGCATACATATTAATCCTGAAGTACCGATAATTATAACTTTGTGCTCTTGTGCACATGTGCTCTTTCGAGATGAGCTGCTGGTTCTTTGATTCAACATTGAGTTATACTTCAACCTACTAAATAAGTAAGAATGTTCCTGATTATATAATATGTACAATCAATTTCAATTTAATGTTATAATATGCGGGCCTGCGATAAATTTTAATAACTAAAAGTAAACCTTCGTTTGGGTATTCTAATACCATTTTGATAGGTAATTTTAATTAATAAATGTAATATTATAGATATTAATATTTTTTATTCTTCATATTTTCCATAACAACAAAATCATGATAAATCACCTTAAAATATGAATGTAATAAAATCATGTTGGCGTGCAAGCAGTTATGTTGGAATCCTGGAACTTGTTAAGTGACTTAAACGATGAACCCCCCAAAAATTATATAACCGTTTATACTTTAAAAGTAGCTGAGCTAGATATATAATTACTTCATTAAGTATTTAACAACATGGCAAATTGTTGCCACAGGGTTTTTTTTTCTTGAAAATTTATGTGAAGGGGTTTTTGAGGTCGCTAAAACTGAATCTTATAATAATTTTTCCTAATTTCACCCACTGAGAAGTGGGGGTAGCTTTTGTGAAAATTGGTATATTGGGGTTCTTAAGATTGCTAAAAGAAAATCTGATAATAAAAAAATTTACCCCCTAAGGGGTGGGGGGGTAGTTTTCGTGAAAATTGGTGTATATGGGTTTTTGAGGTTTCTGAAAGTGAATCTGATAACAAAACAAATCTGACTCCACCACCTAAGGAGCGGGGGGTAGTTTTCGTGAAAATTGGTATATTTTTAAGGTTGCTTTTTAGCACTTCACTTCACTTTTGTGAATCTGATAAAAAAATCCATTTCACGAGCGGAAGTGAAAAATAGGAAAGCTTTTACTGGGCAGTGTATTTACCATTGCATCAAAAATAGTGGTTATAAAACTATTTCAGTAGTAAATAATATTTCCAAGTAGGATTTGGTCACTACTACATAACATGTTCAGCTACATTTTAATACTGCACAGTATTAAAGTAGCAAACAATTATTTTATTTATTCAAACTTTAAAACGCAAAAAGCAACACAACAAATTTCCAACAACCTCTAATAAAACAATACCCAAAAATATATTTCTCACCCTCAACATTGACTTCAATATCTTCCAGTCTCCCAGGATGATTGATCAGGAGCGTACTCGGCCTATGAACAGGTCCGGGTCCAGGCAAAGTCACACTAGGTCCTGTCCCACTCCCACCCACACTAACTATCAATGGACATCCCACCACAGGTCTTTTATTAAAAGCCACATTTACCACATGATCACAAGCTTCTGCAGGCACAAAACTAACTGCAAACTTTGCGTTGCCCTGAGGATGCACTTGAGTGGGAATATTCAAGCCTCTGGCTGATATTGTGATCTCTAGATTTCCTTCTCCTGCTTCACTAGCGTCTACAGAGAAGGTAACTGGTCTACCCACTGTACCTCTAGCCACAGTGCCTACAGTAACTTTGTTAGAGTCAAAAGCTTTGGCTATAAACGGTGTTCCCTGCACCGGTCTTCCATTATAGTCTACTGTTATCTGATGAGCGCCCACTTGATTAGGTGTAAACTCTGCTGTAAACCCTGTATGTATATCTCCTGTAACTTTAACGGGTAGTTCCCCAACTGGGCCTCGTATGGCAACTGCTAGTTCTGCAGCGCCTCCTCCTGCTACTCCCATATGAAAGGAGGAAGGTTGATTTACAGGTACTAACTCCAAGTGAGAGAGGCTCAAGGTTACTCTAGAAGTATCAGCTACAGAGCAAACAAAAGGGCATCCTCTAACGGTTTCTCCATTGAATTTTATGTCTATTAAGTGGGGTTTGGCTTGGTCTGGAGTAAAGGAAACAAGGCAACGGCCTCCTCCGACTACTTGAACGTGGTTCGGGACTTCTCCTTCATTTATTGAAATCTCTAGTTGGCCTTCTCCAGCCTGACTGGCATCCACTAAAAAAATATAAAATTAGATAAAACAACATATTATACCTACATAGATAAGTACACACATACAAGTACAAAAAAGTACAAGTATAATTCAAATAATAGTATATTAAAGTACTAGTTTCATAACATAGTACTTTAGAAAACTCGCCGCAAGCGGCTCGTTTTCTAAACTTGTACTTGTGCGCTAAAAACGTGTTATGAAACGAGTGCTTTATACAATTTTTTCTATTTTGCTCTAAAATTTAAAAAACTTACATTTAAATTGATGACTGATTTAGGGATTTTTGTTTTGGGTTGGCATTACAGTTTACACTGTGTTTAAAATTCTAAGAACAAATGATATTTTGATATATTTTACAGTCATCTCTTCATTTTTCACTGCAATTAACCAGTCCACAATTTTAACACGGTAAAAAATAACCCAAACACAAAATTTTGTAAAAAATTAAACTTAAAATCGACATTGACATTTGCACGCAAAACGTCAAGAGATAGGCTTTTGTATGTTGCCAACCCAACAGAAAAAAAAGTTGAGACCTCTTATGGGCCTATAAGAACACGCAAAATGCGTGTGATTATGAGCTTATAAGAGTCGCAAAATAGAAAAATGATGTAAGATGTTGTATGGAAAATTTAATTTAAAATGCAAATACTCGAATAAACCGTAACTAATAAATTAATAGTTAATTTGAGTTTGTATATGTTACCATTTACTATGAACAGAGGTAATTTGTGAACATTTCAAGAATTTTCGATATTACATTGAGAAAATATTTAATAGCATTTTGAGAAAGGTTTATGTTACATAAATAAATTAAATAAATAAATAAATTATGTATTTTAAAAATATTATTTACCCGGATATACCCACAAATAATTTTTTTTGCCATATACTTAATGCGATATTAATTCATGTACATGCATTAATAGCGCATTAAGTATATGATTAAAATGATTAACAATTATTTTAGTTTGACATTAAGAAAAAAATTTAAAAGGAAT
The DNA here is from genome assembly GCA_958510825.1 of Brachypterus glaber. NCBI lineage: Eukaryota > Metazoa > Arthropoda > Insecta > Coleoptera > Kateretidae > Brachypterus > Brachypterus glaber. Next base: position 22,292,385 of record OY294046.1, read on the forward strand.
GTCTCACTTTAAATTGTTGAAAGTTCAAAGTGTTCGGTTAATCTTTTTTTTTTTCATTTTAACATTTGAACTATCAGCTATGTATTTCTAAATAAGAATGTTAACCACTTTTTAGTCAAGAATATGAAATACATGTTTATATGCATACCTAGTACATATGCAATTCATGCAAAAAAGAATCGTGCGTTTTATGTTTAAAATTCCTCGTTTATCTTTATGTAGACCACCGTTTGTTCAAAATCGTATTATGACTGTTTATAATATATTTATGACAAAAACTTTATCTATCCTAATGTGTCCTATATGTTCGGAAAAATATTGATTCTTTTAGCACCGTGGGCGATTAACAATTATAATTATAATTATAATAATTATCCTAAGAGACAGGATCAATTGCTATATGCTCCACGTTGTAATTACGAGCAAGTTAAAAGTGGCACAAAAATTACATCCATTAAACTATACAATAAATTGCCACCAAGTATTAAAACCGCAGGTAGCTTTAATGTATTTAAACTACGATATTGATATTGATTCTTTTAGCACCGTGGGCGATTAACAATTATAATTATAATTATAATAATTATCCTAAGAGACAGGATCAATTACTATATGCTCCACGTTGTAATTACGAGCAAGTTAAAAGTGGCACAAAAATTACATCCATTAAACTATACAATAAATTGCCACCAAGTATTAAAACCGCAGGTAGCTTTAATGTATTTAAACTACGAGTCAGACAAACGGACAGACGGACAGACGGACTTAAAAAAAAAGTTGCTTATTTTTTTATGAAACAAAGTTATATCCAAGGATTTGTTGTCTACGATGATTTTTGAAAATTTTTGAAAATTCTAAACTACCGTATAATATTCTAGCGCAGGCGCTGTGAATAATATAATAAATTTATTTTTATTTTATGTACATTTAGATTTTATATTGATTTCCCTTTTTAAATAAAAAAAAGAACCTGTGGGAAAGAATACTAATATTAAAATATCCTAATGACCAAAAAAGGGAGCGTTCAAGTATTACGTAACGCAAAATTTGGCCATTTTCGACCCCCACCCCCCCCCCATGTAACGCGGCGTAACATTTTCGAGACCCCCCCCCTATTTGTTACAAAAAGTAAAAAAAAATGAAAGGAAATTTTGATTTATGGTTTAAACCCGTTTTTAACCGGTTATTGCTTCCGTGTTTTAACCCAAAACCGGTCTGATGTAATTTCCGAAACCCGATAAACGAAAACCGGTTATTGGCTATGGTTTTCCATCTCTAATTTAGTTAACTGTTAATCACGCCGTGTGCAATAAAATTTGCAAGGAATCCGTCTCTTTAAGCCTAGATCATTGTTAAAAACGTGATCCAATAAACATTTTATAAATTTTTTAAGTGTTACGTAACATTTTTACTCACATCCACCCCCCCCCCTAGCGCGTTACGTATATATATAGGGTGTATTTGAAATAAGGTAGGAAATTTTAACAGGTGAGTCTACATGATAAAATATGACAAAAAGTTCCTATAAACATATGTCTAAAAATTTTATTTAATAACTCAGGAACCCTTTGAGATATGTTAACGACGTTTTGCACGTGAATTAATCCTAATAAGGCCCATCTTTGCATGTCATTTTCACGTACTTATTTAAACCAGGGGTGTGCGAAACGGGGGGGCCTGATCAGTTTTTTGTCCCAAACTTTTTTCTGTGTAACTTTTTTGCAATTTTATTTTTGAAATATGATTGCTTAGGTCAAAATACATAAAAAAGGTACTCTTGTTGTAATACTGTAGGATTAACCGTTTTCGAGAAAAGTTCATTTGAAGGTGACATTTTACGGTTCGAGGACGAAAAATTAAATACGAAAATGTCGAAAACCAAAATTTTAATGATGCAATGTTATTCTACATCAAAAACTAAGAAAAAAAGTTTCCATACATGTAGGTCGAAAAAACGCTTTTAAAGCTACCATAGCCCTTTAAAAATGGTGCATATTTAGGAGACCATAGCTCCATTAGGATTGATTTTTGGAAGTACCTGTATATGAGGTGTTTTTCTTAGTTTTTAATGTACATTCGCCCTGCATCACTAAAATTTTGGTTTTCAACATTTTAGTATTTAATTTTTCGTCCTCAAACCGTGGAATTTCACCTTCAAATTAATTTTTCTCGAAAACGGTTAATCCTAGAGTATTACAACAAGAGTACCTTTTTTATGTATTTTGACCTGAGGAATCATATTTCAAAAATAAAATTGCAAAAAAATTACACAGAAAAAAGTTTGGGACAAAAAACTGATAAGCCCCCTCCGTTTCGCACACCCCTGGTTGAAATAAGTACATGAAAATAACACATAAAAACGGGCCTTGGTAGGATTAGTTGACGTGCAAAACCTCGTTGATATATCTCAAAGGGTTCCTGAGATATTAAATAAAAACCGATTTTTTTAGCCACTTTCAAAGGGGCGTAGCTCCCTTATGACGCAAAATTTCCGACGCTATTTCAAATACACCGTGTATATATATACAGGGTGGTCCATCTAAGATAAATCAGATTATTTCTGGCGTTATCATAAGAGGTATCGATATAATTTTTTTTCTTGCATATTAGACCAATAAACCTATAACCTCATGAAAACAAAAGTCTACCACTTCCTTTTGTTTTAGAGGTACAGCCATACAAAGACGAATTTACCAAATAAGGGTTAGTTAAAAACGCGAAAATTTAAAAGTCCATTAATTTTACTTTATTGGTTAATATTTTTTTTTAATTCATAGCGTATAATTTTGATTAAAAAATCGGGATTAAAAAATGGCAAACTTTAAAAATTTCTTAATGTGTATTTCAATAAAATAGTTTTAATCAAGTTCACCTTGCTGTAATTTTCCTATCGGCAATCTTTTATAAATGTTAGTTGTGTCAATTTAGGTGGCGTTTTTAGATAGTCTCTTAAAATAATTAAAATTTTGCTTCAAAACGAAGAAATAGCTTTATTCATAATAGCTTTCGTATAATTTCATAAAAAGTGGATAAGAAACGAAAATTATCTTTAAAATGTGCGAGGAATTAATGGTATAAAACATGGATCAAAGAATTCTGTTTGAGAAGAAAATGGTATAGTTTTAATAAGCAATAATAATTATTTGTATTACTATTATTAATAGTCTAGTATGGATATAAACACCCTGGAATTCACAATTGATGTATTAGTTTTAAACCGAGTGGAAAACATAGAAATTCAGAAAAAAGTATGCTGGAATAACTCATGATTGGGATCTAAATTCTAATACATAAGTAATAATTTCTGTAATAAAATTTAATAGTTAAGTTAATAATGATTATACAGTTACACAAAAAAAAATGTCAAGCACTCTTTTGTAGACCATCGTATTTCTATTCTGGGGAGATCAGTCCGAATTTGAGGTTTAAATAGTACCTCATCTGATTAGTTTTGAAGATATCCTCAAAAAAAAACGAATAACTCGAAAATAAGGTTATCTCGAAAACTAATCGTATGAGGTGCTATTTTGAACACAATTCGAAATCATCACTTCAAAATACAAGGTGTCCAAAAGAGTACTTGACCTTTTTTTTGTGTGGCTGTGTTATTTATTGAAATACAACCTTACATTAACATATTTTTTAAAATAAATTTAAACAAAACATAACAAAACATAAGAAATGAAAAGAAAATTAATGAATTAAATGCTCAACGACGTCTTGTATTTCGTTGAACGTTTTCTAACATTTCAGGAGTTATTTCTGCAAAGGCTTGCCTTATACGGTCTTGCATATTTTCTGGAGTTGTTGGTATTTCCCTGAAAACTCTCTCCTTTACAAAACCCCAGAGAAAAAAATCTAGCGGGGTTAGGTCGGGGGATCTTGCTGGCCATGGTATTGTACCTCCTCTGCCTATCCATATGTTGAAGTTATTATCAAGATATTCCCTTATTTCCCAGGCGTAATGAGGGGGAGCCCCGTCCTGCATGAACACCATATTTTGCCTCAAATTAAGGGGAACATCATCTAAATAATGGTTTAAATGATTTTGTAAAAAATCTATGTACATGTATCTGTTTAAATGCCCTTGGAAAAAATGAGGTCCTATAACTTGTCCTCCTAGGATCCCACCCCACACACTTAGGGACCACACCCTTTGATGATCCACCTGTCTTACCCAATGGGGGTTTTCAACAGCCCAATAGTGCATGTTGTATCTGTTGACAACCCCCGAACTTTTAAATGTAGATTCATCACTATAAAGGGTGATACTGTTAAAGTCCTCATTAATGTTTTTTCTTATCATCTCATTACAAATGTTTACCCTATTATCATAGTCATTTCCATGCAACTCTTGTGTCAGGTTCAATTTGTATGGGTGGAATTTTTCTATTTTCAAAATTTTCTTTACAGAGGTACATGATACATTAGTTTCATTAGCTATGGCTTTGGTACTAATTTGGGGATTTTCCAGTACGGAATTGCGAACTTGTTCAATGTTATCTGGATTGCCAGTAACAGGCCGTCTGCGCACACGCTTTCCATAATGTAAATTTCTGGTATCTTCAAAATGTTGCACAACATGTCTGATTAAGGTAAAGCTGAAGGTACCGGGAAAGCGATTTTCCAAAAGCCTGGAGGTTTCTCGAAGTGATTTTCCACTTTCTCCGTACGTATAAATAATTTTTTTTTATCTTCTAACGATAACATATTTTTAAATAAATCATTTATTTATTAAAGACGTTTAGTGTCAATTCATAGATAAGCTGTCAATTTAAGACGTTTAAAATTGCGGTGCATCGCATGCTTTATTTTTATTGTTGATTTTTGTTTATACACAGTAAAGAATACTTAAAATTTACAATTTTTTAAACCCGTTTTTTTAATCAAAAATATACGCTATGAATTAAAAAATATTAATCAATAAAGTAAAATTAATGAACTTTTAAATTTTCGCGTTTTTAGCTAACCTTTATTTGGTAAATTCATCTTTGTATGGCTGTACCTCTAAAACAAAAGGAAGTGGCGGACTTTTGTTTTAATAATAATAATAATAATAATAATAGTCTTTATTGCCCAACAGAATAATCCAATAACAGGACAATTTCATTTCATAATAACAAATATAAATAAGAATATTAAGTAACAAAAATAAATTTAGATATAAAAAATTAAATTTTAAAAATTAAAAATAGAAATTAAGCTAAATATTAAATACCTAAATTTACGCTTGATTTTTTTAAAACGGAACTGAGTTTTTCAAAAAATATATCACAATTTATACTATAAGTATTAACATTATCACACATGACATAAATTGGGGACTTCAATAATAAATTTGTTCTTGGGATTGACATCGAAAAAGAATCAGTTTGCCTAGCATTCAGTCGGGGAACTAAAAAATCAATTTTTCCTAGCAATAAATTACAATCAATAAGATTGTGAATTATTCTGTAAAAAATAGAGATAGCTGATAGTATTCTTCGATTTTCAAGCGATTGGACTGAGAATCTGACTCGCAAAACCTCCTCGTCAATGCCCTGAGGGGGGTAAGAGCCGCGAACTTTAAAGTTGAGGAATTTTAAAAACTTACGCTGAACCCGTTCAACGTTCTCCTTTTGAGTGGCAGCTTTGGGATACCAAATAAAGGAAGCATACTCCAATTTTGATCTAACAAGCGCAAAGTAAAGGGATTTCAGACAAACCTCAGATCTAAACTGTTGACAACTTCTAACTAGAAATCCTAGCATTTTATTTGAAGCCTTAACGGTAGCATCAACGTGATCATTAAAAGTTAGTTTTGTGTCAAATACTACGCCTAAGTCTTTGACTTTTTCACATCTGGCTAAATTTTGATTGTTAATTGCATAATTAAAATCGAAAGTATGTATTTTCCTAGTAAAAGTTATAACTTTGCATTTTTGAATGTTGAGAAACAATTTATTTCGCACGCACCAAATAACTAGTTGATTTAGCTGTTCTTGAAGAAACTGACAGTCTGCGAGATCAATTATTCTGAAAAACAGTTTTAAGTCGTCAGCAAACAATAATTTTAAACACGTTATATAATCTGTAATATCATTAATAAAATACAAAAAAAGTAATGGACCTAAATTTGAACCTTGAGGAATGCCTGATGTGGCAAAAAATAATTTGGATAGAAAACCGTTATAACTAACATATTGTTTTCGAAAAGATAAATAACTTAAAAAAAACTTTTTCATTGCTGGCGAAAAGCCAAACTGATTTAATTTATTAATAATAATTTTGGGATCTATTTTATCAAAGGCTTTTTCAAAGTCGGTTAAAATTACGTCTACCTGGCCACAATCATCAAGAGCTTCGTGCAAGAATTGTGAAAAACAAGATAAATTACTAACAGTGGATCTGTTTGCCATAAAACCATGTTGACAATCGGAAATTAGGTGTTTTGTGACAGGATAGATTTTACTGTAGATGCAAATTTCAAAAACTTTAGCATAATTATTTAAAACAGAAATTGGACGATAGTTATTTAACAAAGACGGATTACCGGACTTAAAAACAGGACATACCCGAGCTACTTTCCATTTATCGGGAAAAGTACTAGTTTTCAATGATAAATTAAATATAGTTTTTAAAGGTTTAATAAAACAGTTTTTACAATCCTTAACTAAGAAACTTGGTATTGAATCATCACCTGCTGTCATTTTAGCACTTAGTTTATTAATAGCATTAGTAATGTCGGTGTCACTAAAACTCTCTATGTTTATGTTTTGAAAATTATTAGGAACGTCATTTAAAGGTTCATCCGATTGAGGAGAATAAACGCTACTAAAGTAATCGGCAAAACCGTCAACTATAGTTTGAGGAGTATCAAAAGTGTTATCGTCTTTGTATAAAACACCAGGAATACGAGATTTGCCCTTCTTATTCTGAACAAATTTCCAAAATTAATTAGGATCATTAGAAATTGAGTTTTGGACTCTTGAAATGTAGGAATCATAAGCAACTTTAACCAGATCTTTTACTTCTTTTCTCAAATTTCTAAACTTACTATGAAAACATTTTTTTAATTTGATCTTTTTTATTAAATTATAATTGTTTTCATGCAGTTATAGGTTTATTGGTCTAATATGCATGAAAAAAAATTATATCGATACCTCTCACTGCCCACTAAATAAGCTTTTCCATTTTTCACCTCGCGTTAAATGGATTTTTTATTATAAGATTCACTTTCAGCAACCTCAAAACCCCCAATATACCAATTTTTAAGAAAACTATCCCCACCCCTCAGGGGGTGGAGTTGGATTTTTAAATTCTTAGATTCAGTTTTAGCGACTTTAAAAACCCACGGTACTCTTGAATGATCAATGGGTTGAACTAACGTGGCAAAAAAATCTGACCATGGAACATGGTAGTAGAAAGTTCACTTGTTATAGAATCATCGACAACCAAATCCCAAAAACTTGTTTTTGGAAAATAATGTTAAATAACCGTCTGCAGAGTTCATGGTCAATACAAACTTAAAGTGTACATTATGTTGCTTGATTTTGGTAGTATTTCTCGTGCTGATTCCGAATATGTTTTAAGTTACTCTCTATCTTTTTCCATTTTTGAGAAAAAAGCTTATAAAAATCACAAAAAATATTTTTTCGCATGTTTTAATGTAGCCTAGTTATTTTGTTATAAGACGATAAAATAACTTTCTTGGCTTAAATTGAAGTCCGATTCTCGTTCTGTATAGTTCCAAAGGAATATCTTGGATTTTTTTTTCTTTTGGTAAATCTAAATACATATTTAAACACCCTTGAAATCGCGTTTTTATTAAAATATTTTTTTTTTGTTAATCAGTGTCATTACAGATGTTTCAGATTTGATGGATTTGTCCAACACAGAGGCGCGTTAATAATTTTTACCCAATACTTGAGAATGTTAATAATACTATTAACCTACCTATTACTAGCTTGTTATAAATTGACTTATTTGTCAGAAATAATGTTATAACAATAAATGTTGAATTTTGATGAAGGCTTTTATTTTTTACCTTCAGTATTATTTACATATATGTAAGTATTTTGAACTTAATAATATTTGATTTAAGAGTGATATTTTGCCAAAAAGAATTTATATTACGGTTATATAAAATAAATATATTCTATACTGATAACTTTTAAATTTACCTTAGATAATGAGCGACCACGAAAATAATAGAAAAAAAGTTTGTGCTGCCTGCGGCGTGAAAATAACGAGGGAAAATTAACATTTTAAAAATATCGTGTACCACTATGGTCTGTTTCATCAAGCAAGAGAGCAAATTAAAAATCGCTGAGTAAATATTTTTACATTTTTAACAGGTTTGATAGTATATTTTTGTGTATATTTATTTATTTATTTATTTATTATAGTGATACAGGGACTTCCATTTAAAGGTAGTTTATACCTAACACTGTTTCATGTTACAATAATTTTGAATTAATTATACATCCATATGACATTTTTGCAGGACATTAAATTTTCTTCTTATTTTATTCAAATATTTTTATTGAAATTCATCTTCTGCAGTAATGTGGTACATAGTCAACTCTTGTATATAATTTAAAAGATCTTCCTAATTATTATAGAATAGTTATATTTTATAAAATAAACTATATTCGCACATCCAATATTCGAATCTGTTTTGAAAATATTCACTGTGCGATTTTTAATTTAGGTACTCTCTTGCTTGATGAAACAGACCATAGCATCTTATTATTTTGTTTTATTTAGATGAATAAACCTATGTTTTACATAAGGGCATTTTTATTTTATTTTGTTTAGACATAATATGCTATATGCTTAAGCTTTAATTATCATGTATTAGAAAAAAAACAAGCAGCCGTTTTTAAATTCATAAGCATATAAATCTAATTCCTTTAATTTTTACTTATTTTTTATACAGAAAATGAAAGAAGGTAGTTCAGAATTTGATAAATAAACGTGTATATTGTAAAAAACTTTTGATCTGAGGTAAATTGTTGATGAGTTTTTAATTTAATTTAAAAACCATCGTTCAATACTTCACACTGTGAAGTCTATAATAATAAATGTTTTTGTCTGGGCAAAATATAGAAAATAACTTTAGGAACGTCTATGTACACATCTGACAATTACTTTTCAAAGTGAAAGATATATTATGAACACTATGTAACAAAATAATTAATTTTTTAATTTAAACACGTTTATAATAAAATTTTAAAAATTTTCACAAAAATGTTAGACGAGATGTTCCTTTATAATAATACAGAACGAGAATCGGACAATAATTTAGGCTAAGAAAGTTATTTTATTGTCTTATAGCAAAATGTATAGGCTACATTAAAACATGCGAAAAAATAATTTTTGTGATTTTTATATGCTTTTCTCTCAAAAACGGAAAAAGATAGAGAGTAACTTAAAACATATTCGGAATCAGCACGAGAATTACTACCAAAATCATGCAACATAATGTACACTTTAAGTTTGTATTGACCATGAACTCTGCAGACGGTTATTTAACATTATTTTCCAAAAACAAGTTTTTGGGATTTGGCTGTCGGTGATTCTATAACAAGTGAACCTTCTACTACCATGTTCCATGGTCAGGTTTTTTTGCCACGTTTTTGGGATTTGGCTGTCGGTGATTCTATAACAAGTGAACCTTCTACTACCATGTTCCATGGTCAGATTTTTTTGCCACGTTAGTTCAACCTATTGATCATTCAAGAGTACCGTGAACCCCTATATACCAATTTTTACGAAAACCACCCCCCTGTCCCTCAGAGGGTGGAGTTAAAAAAAATTATTGTAAGATTCAGTTTTAGCGACCTTAAAAATCCCTATATAAATTTACGCGAAAACTACCCCGACCCCTCAGGGGAGGAAAAATTTTATTTGAAGATTCGGTTTTAGCGACTTTAAAAACCCCTATATACAGATTTTCACGAAAATACTGTAAACATTTAAAAAGATTCAGCCCCCACCCTCGGAACGGAGTTAAAAAAATATTTATAGATTTAGTTTTTGCTACCCCAAAAACGCATATGTCGTCATGTGAGGATTATAGTGTTCTATATCCATTTTTGGGGGGTATGGAGTTATACATATCGTTGAAATCAGGAAAATGCGCTTGTCCTATATCCGTTCTGATAAAAGAGCAAACTTGTTTAATAACCAAGACTTTGGTGCAAGTTTGTTCGATATCCTTTTAAAAGTGTATACCAGTCTATATCCATAAATTAAATTTCACAGCATCTATGTTCAATATCATAGGCACTGGATAGCAAATACGCTACGCTATTTTGGTAGATTCCCAATGTTTACAAGCGCCTAAATGCAGCTCTCTGTGCAGGAGTTTGTTTTGTTTTTTTCTTGGTTTTGACTTTTTTTTTAATGAGGGGGCCTTGGTTTACGTTAACGTTGGTTTGGCGTCTGTTTGGTGTTTTTTTTGTTGTAAAAAAATGTTTTTTATTTAAAATAACATATTGAAAAACGGTCAGCGCATGCGCATGCGCAGTTAATCAAAACGCTGCATAAAGAGCTGCGCATAGGCGCTCCTCAATGTTACATTGTTCAATATGCATAAAGCACCATGTCAGGCACGACCAATTCGCCACGGATTGACGGTGAAACAGGTAGTTTTGCACTGTGACAAGTGTCTTTCACTGTTTTTCTCAGTTAGAATTGCTTGAAATCCCTCCACCTCTCATCAAATTTTACCCTTTTACTTTCCCCTTGCTATAGTAAAAAAATTTCGAAAAATTTTTATTGCTTTTTTACCGGACGTTTTATATACAAAAAATATGATTTCCGTCAAAAAAAAATCTGTCTGTTGGTATGTCGGTCTGTGTCCGGGAAATTTGTGACCACGATAACACAAGAACGCTTCGGGTTAAAGACTTCAAATTTGGACCATAGGCTGATTATTCAAAGTTCTAGGCTGGGATTGTTTTTGGTAAAAATCGGATTGGGATAAGGGGGTAAAATGAGGCAAAAACATTTTTTTTTCAAAAACATTGTTTTTAATTTTTTTTTTTTCGTTTTACGGAAAAGAAAACTTAAAAAAATAATTGAAAAACTGATTTTTTTTTAAATTATTTTTTTGAATTTTGTTTTGTTTTTGATTTTAATGACCCTAGGGCTATAGGGGAAAGTATTATTTTGTTGGCAGAACTATTTTCTTAATGATGTAATGTTAATAAGAGGAGGAGATTCTCTTCTTCCGCTTGATAATTCAAAAACATTAAAAGAACCGACTTTTTAGAGATATTCAAACTGATTGAATGGCATAAACTCGCAAACAAAAGAACAACTCTTTATAAAATGGTCAGATAACAGAATGGCGACTGGCGAGACCGAGGAAAACAGGTAGGGTCGTAACGACCTGGTCGCGGCTACCCGGTCGCAGTCGTCAGCGACTGCGAATTTTGGAGGAAACCGTAACTAAAGTGCAATATCTTAAAAAGTTTAAAATCTTTAACAAATCCAATTATTTTATATAATAATTTAATATAGTTTTAACATATTTTTAATAAAATTATTTATTATTTTTCATCAGTCTGTAATTCGTCTTTAAAATTGTGGCAACGCATGTAAGTCGCCACAATTTTGGAAGTCGGCACAGTTCAGGCCTATTCACACTTAAGTTGCCACAATTATAGTAAGACCTACGCACACATCTCTAATCACACACATCTCTACTTAAACACGTCTGTACTCACACATATCTCTACTCACACACACACACATCTCTACTCATTGTCATATACTTTGACATTTATTTAATTAGAACTAGGATACCATGGCGAAACAAAGCACTAATCTAACTAAATTAATTAAATATATTTTTCTGTAATTCAGCTTGTAAGTTTGTTTATTGCCACCAAAATTTATTATGAGGTATATTACTACTGATAGTAACATGGAATTAGGTAAAATTTGTTTTCAATAAATAAACTTATAAGCTAATCTACGAAAAAAATTATTAAATAAAATTTAGTTAGTGCTTTGTTCTGACATTGTATCCTAGTTTTAATTAAATAAATGTCAAAGTATATGACAATAAGTAGAGATGTGTGTGAGTAGAGATATGTGTGAGTAGAGATGTGTATGAGTAGTGATGTGTTTGAGTAGAGTTGTGTGTGAGTAGAGATGTGTGTGAGTAGAGGTGTGTGTGAGTGAGAGATGTGTGTCACCCTTACATTTTTGTGTAAACGAATAAAATTGCAAAAAGCAGCTTACTTTATTCTGGATTTTTTATTCCATATCCAAGTATTTTTAAAGATTATACTTTCTTTGTTCTATAACCAAAATTGACTATTTTTGTTCTCTAAATTATTGGATAGTTATGGTTTATACACTCTCTCCCTGCAATGGCAAAGACAAAGCGTGGACCGAAGTTTGCGGTAACATGCTATAATTGGTTATTATGGGTAAAAAATTATGCGATTTTGTGTTTCAAACATGTTTCAAACAACAAAGTCAATTTCCCAAAAGTCTGGTTATTGGATATAGAACACCATAATCCTTACATGACGATGTACTAATGTCGACGAAAATATTAAAAACATTTAAAAATATTTACCTCTCACCCCGCCGGAAGTTAAAAAACATTTATTATCAGAATAAGTTACATTAAGATTTAACTTTATTATTTTCTTACCGAATTACAAAGTTCTATGTGCTAATCAAAAAATATTTTCAGTACAATTACGAAGTCCTATGTGATTCCTAAATATTTATTTATTAAATATAATAAGCACGTATTTTAAGATTTTTTAATAAAAACTGAATAAGACTTACCTAAAAAAGCTTATTTTAAAATATAACAAACATATCTTTATTTAGTGTAACAAAAGTATAATGCGAACTTACTCGAAACGTGGTTTTGTGCAAATAGAACCTTGAAACTCTAACCTGACGATATGATGTTAATATTTTACATTACTGCATTGATTCAATATTATTAAATTTCATTTTATTAACATATTTTATTAAGAATACAGTAAACTTCCTATGTCCAAATTAAAAAAAAATCAAGGTGAAGTAATAGTAGTATTTTGACCTTTAAATATTTCTACATTACCTTAAGTTAGTTTAATTATAATTAAGTATAAACACAGGATATAACACAATATTGTCTTGTACTTTTTTTAAATTGAAACGAACATAATGGAAGCCAAAACTATTATGAAGAAGTAGCTGTTTAACTCTAAAGTCAAACAGATTAAAATTATTATTACTATTATTACAATTAATTATCATGGTTGAGAAATTTATGTAATTATTTAATTTTTTGTGGAACATACATTAATTGGACAGAATTACTTTCTTTAAAACTCTCAATAAACATAAGACAAAACAAGCCGTGAAGATATGTAATGCTACGCATTCCATTATATCGTCGGCTTACAAGTAAAAGGCACAAGTCACTTTTTGCAAAAATGGGATTAATTTTTAATGATCTATGCAGAGGTAAATCGAACTAACTTCTAGGTGGACTGCCATAGGTGTTACCCACTATACAAAACGCACCAATTTGATCTTGATTAAAATTTTATCTGGCAATAGGCACTGAGTCACTTAGTGCACTTAGTTCGTTTTACTTGTAGATTATTTCAAATGTTTCTGCACTAAGCTACTTTCTAAAAAGAGTTAATTTATAAAAATATGATTGCTTAAATCATTTATATGATATAATATCCCGTTATTTATTGTACTGACAAACGCATTCAAATTTTGCTATGTTAAAGTTGATGGAATAGAGACAGAACGGAGAAACAGAACTTTACCTGTAAAATGACAATGCTTTTTACGTGTACTTTTGATGTGAGGAGTTACCCACTATACAATACAAAACGCACCAATTTGATTTTGATTAAAATTTTATCTGGCAATAGGCACTAAGTCACTTAGTGCGTTTTACTTGTAGATTATTTCAAATGTTTCTGCACTAAGCGACTTTCTAAAAAGTTAATTTATAAAAATATGATTGCTTGAATCATTTATATGATATAATATCATTTATATGATACAATATCGCGTTATTTATTGTTCTGACAAACGCATTCAAATTTTGCTATGTTAAAGTTGATGGAATAGAGACAGAACAGAGAAACAGAACTTTACCTGTAAAATCACAATGCTTTTTACTTGTACTTTTGATGTGTAGGTAATAATTTAATTTTCATTTGCATTGGTTTTTTATTATCAGATAATATTTCAAAACTAAATTTGAAGCCTTCACACTAAGTTCAAAGTCTCGGTGCGTTTTTGAGGGGTGTTTTCCGAACTTGCAGCAAACTTTAGTTTTTCTTTATATTCTTATTATTTATGTAATAACCAACGATTTAAGAGCAAAATAAAAAAAATCTATCGGTTAGTTTTTTTTTAGTTTTTTTTTATAATAATCTGCAACTGTTTAATTATTTGTCTATATCTCAGCTATTTCTAATTATGTAATAAAAATATTATTAAAAATAAAATAAAGACTGCTTAATTTTCTACAAAAAAAGTAAATACCATTTTTTTTAATCCTTTGCCGTTTTTTCACAATTCAAGTTTAAAGTAAAACATTCCAGCGTTATTGACGAAACTACATCAAATGGGATTTAATGGTAAAATATTCAAAATCTTAAAAACATATCTTGAAAATAGATTCCAATATATGGTGTTAAATGGAGAAGCTAGTGAAAGGATAAATGTCAAAATGGTTGTTCCGCAAAGAAGTGTTCTGGGTTCTATCCTATTTGTTCTGTATATACACAGCCTGAAATACCTAGGCCTCAGAGCCAAATATCTCACATTTTCAGACGATACCGTCTTGATATTTTCAGGAAAAAACATACTTTCGTTATTAGAAATAATAAACAATGACCTAAAACTTTACTCGCAATGGCTCTGTAAGGATAGGCTAAGTATAAACGTTGGTAAAACTGTGTATATGTTGATTAAACAAAAAAGCAAACCCATTCCGCAAGAATTTACTATAGAATTTAATGGCACAAACCTTAATCAAGTTCATGAGTATAAGTATCTTGGACTGTACATCGATGATAAGCTGAACTGGGAGAAACATATAAAACAAGTTATCAAAAAAATGGTACCACTTATTGGAGCGCTGTATAGGTGTGCTAGTTATTTGAATACAGAATGTAAAAAATATGTCTATTATAGCTTGATTGAGACTAATTTAAGATATTTGTTACCTTGTTGGGGAAGTGCAGCAGATTTGTATGTTAACAAAGTTCAAAGGATGCAAAATAAAGCTATCAAAACTATCTTTGGGTATAATCGACTCACGAACACAATAACTCTATATAGTGAGACTAAACTTCACAACATTCGTGACTTAAATAGATTGAAATCAATTAAGCTTATACATGGAATCCTAAATAAAAGTATAAAATCAAATCAAAATATTCAACAAGCAAGAGATATACATGAACACCATACCAAGACACGAGATAACTTAAGAACACCACTTCGACAGACAAACAAGACGCAGACTTCACCCATATATGCAGGAATCAAAATGTACAACAAAATACCAGAAAGACTGAAAGACATTCAAAATAAAAGAAGATTTATTAACTTATTGATTAAACATATTAGAAGAAATTAGTTTATATTATATTACACTGTCCCACAGAGAAAATATACTTTTTTTCTGACATATCTTATCTTGAAGCATTTTTTCTTCTGATTTCAAATCTGTTTTCAGATTTGGGCTACGACCGCACAGTTTGTATATACAGGGTGTTTTAGAAAAAAAACACCTTTTTTCAAATGACTGTAGAATTTATTTTTATGAATATTTTTTAATCAAATTCGGGTCACTTATAAAAAAAGGATGTTCTTTTAAGAATTTGAAAGATTTTTTCAAATGTCGACCTCCATTTTTTTTACACTGAAAATTTTTTTTTTGCTGTCAAATTTTTAAAAGATGGATTTTTTTACATTACCCATATTAAAACATTCTCTATTTATCTGACTTCATTTTGCTTTTTGAATTTTTAATGGGGAGCTTCTAAAAGTGGCGCTACATTAATTTTCAGTGCTTCGTGTCGGGAAGTTTAACACCAATATGCATGGTAGGAGCACTCTCGAGCGTGTCGTAACAGTACATATGCCTTAAACTAAATATGGCGCTTCTTTGCCGTGCTTATTTGTGTTAGAAAAATTATTTCTAACAGGTATATAAAAATATTTAATACTTTATTTCAGGTAATTCAGGTAATTACATTTAATTGTTGTTTGTTTTGTTGTTTGTTTTTAACCTCGTACTATTCTACTTAATTAGGCATCCCCTAAGTCCAGGACTTGTGTGGGCTAGTAGTAGAGGGAACCACCGGCTTTAATTGACTTTCGAACCAATATATCTAGGGAGTACGCCATCGCCTTAAGGCAATCGGCGCCAGTGAGTTCGTTTATGTTAACTAGCCTAATCTTACAAACTTTATTTCAGGTAATTATTAATAATTATAATAACCGGAATTAAAATTAATGAATTATAATTCATTTATTTTAATCCCGGTAATTTCGATATTTTTTTAACACCACCATTAGTTAAATTAAAATATATAATGTTAACATAACTTGTATATTCATTAGTTAATGCCTTAATGTCATTATGCCTTGTTTAAACTCTACGGAAAAGTTCTGCTATGTTTGTGGAAGTTATGAAAGCTATAAACATTTACGTCCAATTTCAGAATTAACAAAAAAGTCATACTTACGGGTATTTGGACGAAGAATTCTAAATTTGGAAAAGGACTGGACACCCAACAAGTGTTGTAGTTCATGTTACATAAAAATGAATAATAACTCTATTCAGTTTTTAAGTTCTGCATTGTGGCATAAACCTTACAACCACCACGAAGTCGCTATTTTTGTTTAACCAAGATTGGACGTGGGCCAAATTGGAAAGGCAAAAGTAACGTTGTTTATCCCAATGTAAAATCTGTAACGTTGCCTAAATTAAAAGAAAATGTCAGTAACACAAATGTTTTGAAGCAAGATATTGAAATGGAAGAATAAGATATTGAAATAAACGAAAATGTAAATGAATAATCTGAAGATATTGAAATGGGGGAGTATATGACTGCAACGTCTCAAGATTTGCCATTTGACTCTAATGAAATTCATTTGTTAGAGCAAGATGACCTGGATAGTTTGGTGCGAGACTTGGGATTATGTAAATAAAAATCTGAACTATTGGGTTCAAGGCTAAGAAGCCTTCAATTCCTATTGCGTATTCTACAAATATGAAAGAATCATATGAAAATATGAAAATAGTTTTGGATTAAATTAAGTATGAAGAACACAAATGGCAGATTTGTGGGGATTTAAAAATGGTAGCAATTTTGTTAGGAATGCAAGGTGGGTTTACTAAATATTCTTGTTTTTTGTGCTTATGGGATAGCCGAGCTGTAAAAAAGCATTACAAAATTAAAAAGTGGGAAAAAAGAAAAACGTTTGCACCAGGTTGTAATAATGTTATGAACTAGTTGATCCAAAAAAAATTATATTACCCCCTCTACATATTAAAATGGGGCTAATGAAAAATTTCGTAAAGGCATTGAAACAGGAAGGAGAGCCATTTTTGTAAAAGTTCCCGAAGCTGTCAGAATCCAAAATTAAAGCGGGCGTATTTGTAGGACCACAAATCATAAAAATTGTTAAAGATAGGAATTTTGAGTCAAAATCATAAAAATTGTTAAAGATAGGAATTTTGAGTCAAAACTTTCAAAGACTGAGAAGTTGGCCTGGCATTCATTTAAACTTGGGTTTTTGGGTAATAAAAGGGAAAAGAATTATGTAGCTCGGATGTAGAATGTCCCTTAAAATACATTTTCTACATTCATATCTGGATTACTTTCCATCTAATCTAGGCTCCGTCAGTAAGGAGCAAGGTGAAAGATTTCACCAACAAATTGCGAATATGGAAAAGAGATATCTGGAAAAAGGAAATCCTGCTATGATGGGTAATTACTGTTGGTCCGTAGTAGAAGTTGATAGAACTGCATACAAAAGAAAAAAAAAAGTAAGAATCATTTACATTATTTTTAGGTTAAGATATATATTTGTTAACGCAAGTAGATAAAATTAAGCTAAATACATTGTTTTTTTGTATAATTTATTTAATAAACGAATACTGTATATTTTATAGTTTAAACACCTACGACTAGCTACGTACTGCTCCGGCTCGCTGAATAGCGCTCATACCGGTGTTAAAATTTCCGTCTTGACGCACTTAAAATTGATGTAGCACCACTTCTGGAAGCTCCCTATTAAAAATTCAAAAAGCAAAATAAAGCCAGATAAATGCAAAATGTTTTAATTGGGGTTACGAAATAAAATCCATCTTTTGAAAATTTGACAGCAAAAAAAATATTTTTTTTCAGTGTAAAAAAAAATGGGGGTCGATATTTGTAAAAATCTTCCAAAGTCTTAAAAACACATCCTTTTTTTATGAGTGACCCGAATTTGATTAAAAAATATTCATAAAAATAAATTCTACAGTCATTTGGAAAAAGGTGTTTTTTTTTTCTAAAACACTCTGTATATAAAAACTGTGCGGTCGTAGCCCAAATCTGAAAAAAGATTCAGAATCAGGAGAAAAAATGCTTTAAGATAGGTTATGTTAGAAAACCAGTATGCTTCAAAAATTTTGTTTTGTGGGATAGTGTTATATAACATATGTTCCTTATTTAGTTTTCAAGTAATTTGTGATATTAGTACTTGTAATTAAGTCTAAATAACCTAAATATTATATAAATGTATTATACAGGCCTTGCCACCAGTTTTATAACTGCTTTAAGGTCAAGAATAAATTTTGTAAATAAAAAAAAGTATAAATTAATCTTTATATTTATTAAAAATTATTTAAGGAGGCTTATTATATTATTATTTTAATAAATATAAAGATGAACTTTTTTGTTTTACTTTAAACTTTAATCGCATATTGTGACAAAACGGCAAAATATTTAAAAAAAAATTGTAGAAAATTAAGCAATGTTTGTTTTACGTATAATAATATTTTTATTATAATTAGAAACAGCCGAGATATATAATTTAATAGGTGCAAATTTTTATAAAAACATATAAATAAAAAAAAACGAACTGATAGATTTTTTAAATTTGGCTCTTAAATCCTTGGTTACTACATAAATAACAAGAATATAAAAAAAAACTAAAGTTCGCGGAAAGTTCGGAATACAGCCCTTAGAATTGTACCGTGAAGAGTTTTATTATTAATAATGATTCATTATAATTTTTTACTTTAGGAGATGCTTCTTTGCTGTCTTAGTTCTGGCATAGTAAGCAGTTTTATATAATTATTATTAATTAATTATTATAATTAATTTTGGAAACGTTCTTTAAACAATTAAAAAGTCCAAACCCTTCTTTTAAAAATCTAGTTTTTGAAAATTTATGTCAACATCTTGTTTTCTACTTTATAGTTATACATTGCGTTTAATTAATAGAAGGGTTTTAATTTTAAATAGTTGTTTTTTATATTATTTTATTGACTTTTTACTTTTTACTTGTAAGCCGACGTCGTGAGTCTACAAACAAAAGGCACTAAGTCCTTTTTTCTTTTAATTTTAGTTGAATTAAACTACTTCAATTTTTCTTTTATTTAACAAATGGGACATTATTTTGTCCAAACATGTCATTGCAATTTGCGGTAGTTTTTTTCCAAAAACATTTATTAGAAAAATTAAAAAACAACAATGAAACATTTTCCCAAATACTTGATAAAATTTTAAAAAAATACATCTTTTTTTTTATATAACATCTTTTTTTGAAAAACAAAAAAAAAATGAAAAAAAAAATGTTTTTCGTAAAAAACAACATTTTTATTTCTTAATTTTACTACAGTAAATTTAGATTTTTATTGTAAGTGAAATATACTAAGGCCAATTTTTTGATATGTGAAAGGGGGCTATCGGAAAAGCTTAAATCCGAATTTTCGTATTGCCATGTGCTTGCTTCGCCATATTGGAAAACGTGAATTTTTCCATATCTTGGAAACTATTGGTTTCAGCGGAAAAGTTTCAAAGACTAAAGTTGTAGATAATTAAATTATCTTTTATTTTCATTAGAACTTTTTTTTCTGTGTCCGTAATAATTTTAAGGTTATGTGCATTTCAAATTTTTTTTTCACTCATTTCCATTTTTCTTGTTTCCGGAAAAAGTTATGTACATGCAACTCCTTATAAAAAATTAAGTACGTAAAATTTCCATATATCTCTGAAGATGGTGCAATAATGGAGTCCAAAGTCAGGCGCACGCGGTTTTTCGCACGAGCATTAAAAGGTAGGCATTGAAAACGTAAATTTTTCAACATCGATTGACTTTTCTCGACTAGGTTCATTAAAATCAAAAACAAAAACAACAAATAAAGTAAAAAAATTCCAAAAAAAATTTAAAAATTTTTTTTTTCATAAAACAAAAAATAAATTGAAAAAAAATATGTTTTTGAAAAAAAAATGTTTTTACCCCCTTACCCCAACCCGATTTTTACGAAAAGCAATCCCAGCCTAGAACTTTGGATAATCAAACTGTGGTCCAAATTTTAAGTTATCATAGTCACAAATTTCCCGGACACACCGACCAACAGACAGATTTTTTTTTACGGAAATCATATTTTTTTTGGATATAAAACGTCCAGAAATGTAAAATTAGCAATAAAAATATTTTTTACTAACGCAAGACTTTCGTTGAGGAAAGTAAAATTATAAGATGAAATAAGAATCTGCCACCGGAAGACTTCCGGGATATATCTTAAATACTGGTAAATCTTCTGATATTTTCGTGACGTAACAAAAACTGGGATTAGGTTTAATCCCTGCACTTCAAAAGTGTGCGGCTTTTGTGACGTCGCACAAACTGCAGGGATTTAACTTAATCCCGGCACCGGGATGCTATTCACAGCAAATAAATAACCTTACTTCAAAAATACAGTTTTACCTTTGAGTAAAATTTACGTGCCTATTAATACTCGTGCGAAAAACTTCGCGCGGCTGACTTTGCGGAGCTATAACTTTGGACTGCTTTATCGCACCGCGTTAGAAGATTTATCAAAATGTTGGAAATTTTACTTACTTTAATTTTTATGAGCTGTTACATGTACGTAACTTCTTCCGGAAACAATAAAAATGGGAATGAGCCAAAAAACAATTTAGAAATGCACATAACCTAAAAATTATAGCCCGCACAGAAAAAAGTATTTATAAAAATAACAAAAAATTTAATTATCTACAACTTTGGTCCTTGGGACTTTTCCGCTGAAACCAATAGTTTCGGAGATATGGAGCAATTCGCCTTTTCCAATATGGCGACCGGAAGCAAGCACACAGCAATACAAAAATCCGGATTTAAGCTTCTCCGATAGGCGCCTTTCACATATAGAAAAATTGGCCATAGTATATTTCACTTACAATTATGGTGATTTTTCATCTAACTTTACTGGATTTTCTATTTGCGAAAAAAAAATTGAAATGCACTACACTGCACTGCACTGCACTGCACTGCACTGTACTGTACTGTACTGTATTGTATTGTATTACATTAAATTAATAGTATTATTAATTTGAGCCATTTCGCCTCAATATTGATAAAAAATATAAAACAGAAGATAAAATTAAAATGTTCTTATCAGGCGCACCTATTTCTAGATGCGCTGGTAAGGTATTGCGTTTAAAATAATACTTATTCGCTATATCTTTTTTACCTAAAAAACATTATTAGTCAGAACACCAAATTAACTGTCAAAAAAGAAAAATATTTTCTTCAAAATTATTTGATCACTCATTTAATAATTGTCACCATTTTTTATTTGATAATACAAAAATTTTAACTAAAGAGCCTATCACAGCAATACGAAATTAAAAGAATCAATTTTCATAAAATTATGCAGGGAGAACTGTATTAGCGAATGCTCTTCATCTTTATCTAATATTTGGACACCAATACTTAATGCACGGTATACCGTACCGGTACGTACCGGTACGTTTTAAATAAAAAAATCTTTTTGACAACACCCATTTCTACTTATTTCATTTTTCGATTGCACGTATTAAAAGCTTAACATAAAATAAAAATGAAAATGATCGGGGGGCCAGATTTCTTTTTATTTACTACTATGTAAAATAATGGTCAATTTAAACGTTTTCTTCAAAGTTTTATTCTTGCTGTCACTAAATGCATTATTCTGTTTCGATCTCCGTGAAAATATTCACAATGGCCAAGTAGGTCTTTCTGAATAAAATACATTTTTAATTTAAGCCAAAAGTTTTCCAGTGGCGGAGGTAAATTATTTTTTAATAAACAAAACATTCTTTTTTATTAAATCCTTTAAGTAACATTTTAGCTAAAAATTTTAATACAAATAATATTTATTTATGGTACTAGTGGGTAAAGTAAGATATTGCCCATGAGAAAATTAACCTGCGAGGCGTCAGCCAAGCGGGTTAACTTTCGAGAGGGCAATATCGGTTTACCCATGAGTGCCATACAAGGTTTTATCCAATAAATAGCTTAGGAATTCATATTTTTATTAAAAATTTTAATGACATTTACAAGAAAATAATTTGACAAGTGACAGTTGAGTAGGTAAAATAAATAATTATCCACTCAATAAAGTAAAAGCCACGCGGGGGTTATTATTGAGTTTATATATTTAAAATAAGGCTGGTAATTGTCTCATTATCTGTATGTATTGGATAAAAATAATTTCTATTTGGTTGTTATAGTATTTTAGGGCGCAAATATAGGGGGAAATTTTAAGATAATAGGATTTTACACTTTGAAAAAATAATATATTTTCTAAGTGAACTAAAAACAAATGAGCATAGGGTAAAATCAAGATTTTTTTATGCCTAGTCATTTAGCAAAAATGAAACAGACTAGCCAGCCAAAAAATTTTTCTAGTATTTTTTCGGTTAAAATTTACATCTTAAAGTAACAAAATGACCAGTGGTGTCACAAAGGGGCATAAAATTTTTATAAATATTAAAAATTGTTGTATTTGGGCGGTACTAATTTCACAAAAACATGTATTGCATTTTTACCTTCTAAAAGAGACTAATTTAGAATCAAAAATTATAGTAGGGCGCTTCGTACGATTTTAGGCTTTTAAAAATAACAACATATTAACCGTAACGGGTTTATATGTATATGAGTTGTTAGTTTTTATATTCAAAAACAAATCTCTGTTTCAAAACTACAAAAGCTATTGCAGTAGAAATTTGAATTATAACTTTCCCAGACACAGACTGGTTCAGTTTGAAAAAGGTTCACTTTACTCAGTATTGCAGTATTTAACAAACTACCGGATAATATAAAATCTATAACAAACTTTAATATTTATAAAAAACGCATTTTAACAATTTTAATAGATTTAGAACCCTATAATATCACTGAGTATTTTGATATTTTGATAACATAACAGACTTAAATTGTGCTTTTTACTTACATGGGAGATTTAGCTCAGTGGTCAATGGCATCGATATAGCCTGACACTGATCTAATGATCGTGAGTTCAAACCTCACTGGCGCCGATTGCCTTTTTCAGTTAATTAATAATTGAAATTTGGCGAAGGCGTACTCCCTAGATATATTGGTTCGAAAGTCAATTAAAGCCGGTGGTTCCCTCTACTACTAGCCCACACAAGTCCTGGACTTAGGGGATGCTTAATTAAGTAGAATAGTACGAGGTTAAAAAAACAAACATAAACATATTTCTAAATGTGATTGTTATTTTATTTAAGTCTTTTTATTATATTAATTTTAACTTGTTAAATATTGTATGTAATTTGAATTACTTGCTTTTCTTATTTAGACGTCTTTCATGTTCACGGTCATCTATGTGAATATGTTTATTCAATTGTATAGCATATTTGTGTATTTGTATCGTTATTTTTGAAATAAATATTTATTATTATTATTATTATTATTATTATTATTATTATTATTAGACGCCAGAGATATAGTATAATGTTTTCATTTGAAATAGATTAATGCGAGACAGGGGTGTAATTAACAGTGATAGAACTTTTTTTTAACAGGTCCGCATTAAGGAAAACGTGATTTATAGTATTTACTAACAATATTACTTGCATTTTTTACAGATATTGTTTTTGGTATTACTATAGTAAATAATAGCGTTATGTAAGAAATTATTTAAGTATTTTATTTTCGAAGTAAATTAGTAAAATCTTTTCTCATTTTTTTTTTTATTTAAAATCCATTAATGTAAACAAAATGACCTTTCCACCGATGTAAGTGGTACAAAGAAAAACGTATTTTCCTACGACCTAGTTAATAGTTAGTGCTTATTTTCTACCCGTTGCCTATGATAACGGTTGGAAGCAGATGATTTTACATATCTGCTGTCACAAAATTAATAAACACATAACTTTACTATTAGTAGTAGTAGTATTGCAGTATTTAACAAACTACCGGATAATATAAAATCTATAACAAACTTTAATATTTATAAAAAACACATTTTAACAATTTTAATAGATTTAGAACCCTATAATATCACTGAGTATTTTGATATTTTGATAACATAACAGACTTAAATTGTGCTTTTTACTTACATATTTCTAAATGTGATTGTTATTTTATTTAAGTCTTTTTATTATATTAATTTTAACTTGTTAAATATTGTATGTAATTTGAATTACTTGCTTTTCTTATTTAGACGTCTTTCATGTTCACGGTCATCTATGTGAATATGTTTATTCAATTCTATAGCATATTTGTGTATTTGTATCGTTATTTTTGAAATAAATATTTATTATTATTATTATTATTATTAGACGCCAGAGATATAGTATAATGTTTTCATTTGAAATAGATTAATGCGAGACAGGGGTGTAATTAACAGGGATCGAACTTTGGATTTTTTTAACAGGTCCGCATTAAGGAAAACGTGATTTATAGTATTTACTAACAATATTACTTGCATTTTTTACAGATATTGTTTTTGGTATTACTATAGTAAATAATAGCGTTATGTAAGAAATTATTTAAGTATTTTATTTTCGAAGTAAATTAGTAAAATCTTTTCTCATTTTTTTTGTATTTAAAATCCATTAATGTAAACAAAATGACCTTTCCACCGATGTAAGTGGTACAAAGAAAAACGTATTTTCCTACGACCTAGTTAATAGTTATTGCTTATTTTCTACCCGTTGCCTATGATAACGGTTGGAAGCAGATGATTTTACATATCTGCTGTCAGAAAATTAATAAACACATAACTTTAAATTGACAAATTAATTTTAATGTAATTTTTGCGTTTTTTGGATGTTTGGGTGTTAGGTCGTAGGAAAAATAGTATACGCAAACCATTCGTAAAAAAGCACTCTCGTGCACTGAAAACTAGGTTCGCGTACTCGGTGCGTAATATGCTATTATTGGTGTATTTTCAACCTAAGTGGCTTCTTCTCCTTGTTATTTTTTTTTATAAATGTCTTTAACTATTAAATTTTGCAAACCATAATTTCTATGTAAAATATTTTTGAATTTTATTCGCATTTTTTCCTTTTTCAGTTGTACAAAATAATAAAAAACCAGCTGTCATAACAAAACTGTTGCCGAGACTAGGATTTGCGAGCGCGCTCGGACGTTGCAAAAGGCGTAAATTATATCAGTTCGGGTGCGATTCGATAAATTTTGGTCTAATTCTAATTCTTATCTGCAGCATAGTAAGAGTTAGTCGCCATCCACAGTCTCTATGCGAACCTCATAACGTTAAAAGCCTGCGTACAAGACACATGACGACACATCAAGTCACTCACGACATCGTATGTTATGTTTTACGCTAGTTATGCGAGCCTCTGGGTGGCGCTTTAGCTATCAGTCACTGCATGTTTTATGGGTTCATTAAAATAAAAAATATTGTTTTCCAGATTTTTGTCTTAATAATTTATTTATTCAAAAAACGAAAAAATAAAAAAAATAGTTTTACACCATTTTACCCCCATCCCGCTTTTTATCAAAAATATCTTAGTCTAAAACTTTGGATAATGAACCTATGGTCTAAATTTGAAGTCCTTAGCTCAAAGGTTCTCGAGTTATCGTAGTCACAAATTTCCCGTTCAGAGAGATAGACAGATTGACAGACAGAATTTTTTTTAAGAAATCATTTCTTTTTCTATATAAAACGTTAAAAACAATCATTATTTATATATTTTTACAATTGCAAGGAAAGTAATACTGAAAAAATAAACAGTTGTTATAGTTCAAAATTAGTAAAAGGTAAAATTTCATTTATAAAGTGGATTAATTTATATTTTATATTTAACAACCTAGGAACCACACCGAATATTGAAATCTGTTGGCTTATCTTAAAAAAGAAAAAAACATATTTATGTACACACTGTTTTTTGTTTTACTTTTTATTGTATTTGACTGTATTTAAATTAGTTTAATTTCAAGGAATATTTAAAATAATACAAATAGAAAAAAGAGCAACATTAAATGAAATTAAAATAAAACAAAACAAGAATTACATAACAATAATAATGTATTTTTTTTACTTTAACCCGGCGTCTGACACGTGGGGTGTCACAAACCCCAGAGTCCAAATATTACTCCGTAACTATTTTATTTTCGCGCCAAGCGAAGACAGCGCCTCAGTACCTTTCAATCGCTTTTTACTTTGCACAGTGTAGCATGAACGGCAGTATAAATATTGAAGCATTAGAGGCCACGTCTTTTTGAAGTCGCCTGGGGTTTCTGACACCCCACGTGTCATAATAAGTAACATTTATTTTCCTACAACCTAGCTAGTAGTTAGTGCCTATTTTCCACCCGTTGCCTATGACAATGGTTGAAAAGTGAAAATTAGTTGATTTTTTACATCTGCTGTCAGAAAATGAGTAAACGTGAAACACATAACCTTAAATTGACAAATTAATATTTTAAGACAATTTTTGCGTCTTTTGGATGTTTAGGTCGTAGAAAAAATAGTATACAGACCTCGACGCAAACTATTTCGGTGGACTTCGAAAGATTTTTTACTCGGCTGCGCCTCATAAAAAAATAAGCACTCTCTTGCACTGAAAACTAGGTTCGCGTACTCGGTGCGTAATATACTATTATCTTCCTGTTTCTCCTGTATTTTTCAGTCATATTACGATTACTTAAAGTAATTTATTTTGAACACTACCTATAATATTTAAAAGTTTATAATTCATGTTATTCATTTAGATCTTTGTTTGGCAATTTTAAACGTTCTTTTTTTTTAGTTAATAGAAAACAAAAAGCTTTCCTATTTTTTTTTTTAAATTTGATTTATTTTTGTTAACCGATTAAAAATAAACATATATGTATTTAAGATTTTTTAAATTATTTTTAGGTTAATATATTGTATAACTCGAATATTTTACTACATTTTATATAAAATTTATTAAATAAAGCAAAAACGGTCCCATTTATTGTTGGGGTTTATTACACCCCACCTGTCGTTACTTGTAAAACTAAACCACCTGTCAGACGCCGGGTTAAATACAATTTAAATGATCTTGCGTTTTATAAAATTATTCTGTTTTCCTTAATGGGCACCTGTTAAAAAATGCAAAGTCCGATCACTGGTAATTAAATTTTATTATATTAACAAAAAATAAAAATAAAATAAATTAACTTGTTTACTAACTATATCCATTTTATTCTTCTTTCCCCATTTCCTCTTATTCTTCTTCATAACATTCTCCTTTTCATGGGCGTATATTTTTTTCTAATGGGGGTGGGGATTAAACATAAAAAAAATAAATTTTTAAATATTTTAATATTTAAACAAAAATAAATACCATCTACACCCCTTATATTATAAAAGTTATATACCTACACCTCATATTTTATTTGGGAATATAAATGTATGTTTTTTATAGGTGGGGTAATTACCCCCAATGCCCCTTCCTCATCAACACCCTTGCTCAGTGTCGGACTGGACCGGTGACCTTTTTTGTTATCAATATTTCTGGTAAGGGTAAAAGATTTGGGGGTGATGAGCTCTAATTAGTCATCAAAATTTCTGGTCCCTAACGGGTTACAAATCTCACTAGCCTCGGGCTGTCCAGACCGACACTGCCCTTGCTACTTCCAAACTTATAATGAATAATAAATTGAAATAAAAATATAATACCTACATGCTCTATGCAAAAAAAAAACACAAATAAAACTAATAAAGCCGGTCCTGTAAATATAGATGACAAAAAATGCCTTCTGGGTATAGCTAAATCTTCTGTGAAATATGATTGGCTAGGATCGAACGTTCATTGGCCCTAAGCAGTCAACGTGGACTCGTTAAAAATACATTAGTATAGATGACTTTAAAATTATGCAACGTCCTGATTGGAATGTTCGTCCAATCAGGTTGGACACGCGCCAGAAAAAGTTTTTTTAGCTGCTAAAAAAAATTATCTTTTATCTCTGGCGTCTACTGCAATAAAAGTCTTAAATTTAGTCATTTTTAAATTACACAATTATAATATATTTTGTTATTTTAGTTTTGACCCCTTTTATTATGCCACTGATAATTTTATTACTTTAGGATGTTAATTTTTTTCGCAATGCTGCTAGTAAAAATTTTGGCTGGCTAGTCTACTTAATTTTTGCTAAATGAATTAGCATAAAAAAATCTTAATTTTACCCTTACCTCATTTTTTTAAAATTCCCTCAGAAAATATATCATTTAATCAAAGTATGAAATCTTATTATCTTAAAATTTTCCCATATATTTTCCCTTGAAAATTATAAGACCGAACTGAAATTATTTTTCTTCACAATAAAATTTTTAGCAAAAATGTTACTCAAAGGATTTAATAAAAAAGTATATTTTGTTTGATAAAAATTAGGGTATCTCCGCCACTGGAAAACTCTTGGCTTAAATCAAAAATGAATTTTATTCAGAATGACCTACTTGGCCATTGTGAATAATTTCACATAGATCAAAATAAAATACTCCATTTGGTGACTGCAAGAATTAAGCTTTGAAGAAAACCTATAAACTGACCACTATTTTACAAAGTCGCAAATAAAAAAAAATCTGGCCCCACGATCATTTTAATTTTTATTTAATTTCAAGCTTTTAATGTGTGCAATCAAAACACGTAATAAGTAGAAATGGGTGTTGTCAATTTTTTTTTTTTCAATTAAAACGAACCGTGCTTTGGGAATGTTTGTGAACATAGAAGAAACATCTAATAATATTAAAATAAAATTTTTAGAGATTTTGATAGTTTTATAAATTCCGCAAACTTGAAAGTATATTTTAAATGATATTTAAAAGTGGGCATTGTTTAAAATACCAGTGATGAATTTTGATAAATTATTTATTAATTCCCCAATGGAAGACACCACAGGTCTTAATTTTAATGGACCATCTTTATGGATCTTTGATGATGAAAGACCATAAATCTTAGGGAAGACCGAATTATGAATGGAAAGTAATTTAGAAATGTCCTTATCAATATTTTCTTTGTTTAAAAGAAATTTAATTAATTTATTGTTTTTAGTTTGTAGTGTAGATGTTGGGTCATTAGGTATCTTTCTT
Organism: Brachypterus glaber; assembly: GCA_958510825.1. Lineage (NCBI taxonomy): Eukaryota > Metazoa > Arthropoda > Insecta > Coleoptera > Kateretidae > Brachypterus > Brachypterus glaber. The sequence goes on from OY294046.1 coordinate 22,321,957, forward strand.
GTTTTCAGTTTTTAATTGATTGTTGTTAATGGTACTTAAATTTAGACTAGTTTCATTCTTTTCGTCTGTAGTTCTTTTTTGATTTTGTATAATATATTCGCACTCAGTAACTAGTCTCCTATAAAAATTTTTGTCTATTTTTGGTTTCATACCAAAGAGTGTCCAAGTGACAAAAAAATATTTTTATCTTCAGGGATGTTTTTATTTGATAAATTAGAGGCGAAACATTGGCTTTATAATTTTTAGTTTTTTTACTGTGTTCTTAAAAGCAAGATGGGAACCAATATACAGGGTGGTCCAGTTTATATCATCAGGATTTTAAGGGGTGATTCTACATTGAAAAATATGAAAAAAAGTTCTGATAAGCATATGTCTAAAATGCGTAGTTAGGGAGCTACGCCCCTTTGAATGTGGCTAAAAAATTCGGTTTTTATTTAATAACTCAGGAACTCTTTAAGGTCTAGGAATGAGGTTTTGCACGTAAACTAATCGTAATAAGGCCCATCTTCGTATGTTATTTTTATGTACTTGTTTTAACCAGGGGTGTGCGAAACGGGGGCCTTATCAGTTTTTTGTCCCAAACTTTTTTCTGTGTAACTTTTTTTGTGATTTTATTTTTGAAATATGATTCCTCAGATCAAAATACATAAAAAAGGTACTCTTGTTGTAATACTGTGGGATTAACCGTTTTCGAGAAAAGTTCATTTGAAGGTGAAATTTCACGGTTCGAGGACGAAAAATTAAATACTAAAATGTCGAAAACCAAAATTTTAAGGATGCAATGTTATTCTACATCAAAAATACATACATACATGTAGGTCGAAAAATCGCTTTTAAAGCTACCATAGCCCTTTAAAAATGGTGCATATTTAGGAGACTATAGCTCCATTAGGATTGATTTTTGGAATTACCTGTATATGAGGTTTTTTTCTTAGTTTTTAATGTACATTCGCCCTCCATCATTAAAATTTTGGTTTTCAACATTTTAGTATTTAATTTTTCGTCCTCGAACCGTGGAATTTCACCTTCAAATGATTTTTTCTCGAAAACGGTTAATCCTACAGTATTACAATAAGTGTACCTTTTTTATGTATTTTGACCTGAGGAATCATATTTCAAAAATAAAATTGCAAAAAAGTTACACAGAAAAAAGTTTGGGACAAAAAACTGATAAGCCCCCCCCCCCCCCCGTTTCGCACACCCCTGGTTGAAATAAGTACATGAAAATAACATACGAAGATGGGCCTTATTACGATTAGAGCAAAACCTCATTCCTACATCTTAAAGAGTTCCTGAGTTATTAAGTAAAAACCGAATTTTTTAGCCACATTCAAAGGGGCGTAGCTCCCTAACTACGCATTTTAGACATATGCTTATTAGAACTTTTTTTCATATTTTTCAATGTAGAATCACCCCTTAAAATTCTGATGATATAAACTGGACCACCCTGTATAATACATAAAGAACAAGAAAAAGAATTTAAAGTTTTTATAAATAATAAAATAAACCTTTCTCAAAACTTATACATATATTTCAAAAAAAAAAAAAAAATACTTACCTCTAAACTGTACAGGCTGGCCAACTACTCCCCCGCTAACATCAGCCACTTGTATTAACCCAGCATCATATATCTTAGCAATTAGAGGACCGGAGGGTAGTTTTTCCCCGTTTACGGATACCTCGACGATATGAGTCCCTACTTCCGTAGGCACAAACTCCACACTCTGCACTCCGGTTCTGTTACCGGGCAGTACTCTAGCCAAAACAGTTCTTTTGCTGGGCGATATGACATGCACGGAAAAATCGTCTGGTGCAACGTTCGTGCTGGTGATTATTTCAAATATGGCGGGGGAGTTGGCTGGAGCAAGCCTAGTCGATTCTCCGATTACTGACAGGTTCGAATTTGGGTTCGACATGATGTTTACATGCCAGGGACTCCCTTAAACAGAATCAAATAATTTTAATCTTGTTTCGTTTTAATAATACGGTGCAACAGAAAAACAGAAAAAAATTCTGTCTTTTCTGACTTATTTAAGTCAATTTTGGGTCGCAGATTTCGAATCTGTAATTATATTTTTGGGGTCAATACAGGATTTTTTTCTATATGCACTTAAATTTGTTACACTATTTTATAAGGTGTTTTTTCCTAAAGCATTGGAGCGAGCGTTTGTGACATTAACCAAGTTTAAGTCAATTTATAAGATATAAACACAAAACACAATGCTGGCGTGTTCTGGCTGAATATAGCTGAGGCGTAACCCAGTAGTTTGTAAACATATCTTTTTTATTAGTACTACTTTGCTTACTACTTAGCAATAAATTAGATATCCCAGAAAATACTTATTTTCCCCCTCTTTACCACATTTAACATGAAAATAGTTGGAACTCTCTACGAAAATCTCTAGTATCTAGTAGAACCGAGTAAAATTTTTAGTGGGGTTTTCTCGGTTTTACATGGGAAAATATTATACATTTTCCAGATTTTTACTGGTTTGAGCTGTTTTTTAAAAAAGGGCAAAAATCATACTGGGTTTAAATAATAATAATAATAATATTTATTTCTTACAATATCTTAATTTTTACATTTGAAAGCAAAACCACCACGAAAGTTTCTAAAAAACTTGTTTGTGGTTTGGACTTTTTATGCCTACTTAAAACTAATTTTCTAAGAGTTTATTTATGTATAAAAAATAAAAATCAACAGGTTTTTTTTTAATAAATAAATCAAAAAAAAAAATACAATGACAATTTACAATAAAACATATTTTCTTAAACTGGTAAATAAATTTAAGAGTAAAATACATGCTAAATTTCCAGTTTCAACGAATAGGTCGGCTATCTTCTTTTTTGGTTTTGTTGATTTTTGTTTGTTATTGTACATGCCGCATTTCAAGTTTCTATAAGCTACTGTTTGGAAAATGTTACTTTAACAGGTCGGTCATCTTGTTTTTGGTATCCTCGATTTTTGTTTGTCATTATACCTCTACATACCGCATTTCAAGTTTCTCCGATGTCCCGTTCAAAAAATGTCACTGAGAGGTCCGCCATTTTGTTTTTTGGTTTTGTTAATTTTCGTTTGTCATTGTTCCCCATCATACTGAATTTCAAATTTCTACGACCTCCTGTTTGAGAAACGTTATTTTGACATGACTCAACAGTTGGGTAAAGATTTTAACGGCGAACGTTGGAGCTGCATGCCTCAAATAGTGAGAGGTAAAATGGTCGATTTACAGCTTTAATTGTTTTTTTTTAACATTGTTTGTTGCATGATCTAACCAAATCTTCGTTTTAACTGCGAGGGCAGTTTAAGAAACATTATAATTGTTAGCGGACAGTATACTTGACAGGTAGCGCCACATGCTGTTTCCTACCACTAAAAAAACTTTTAAAATTAATATAGACGTTCTTGGAATACTGTCGTTACTACTAGTAACTTACTAACCAGCTAATGTGTTAAACATTATCGGATTGGTATGGATTTTCTTTGTCTGTGGTAATATTCCTTTTACTGGGCAAGGACAGAAAATATTTCTCGTATGTTTCTATGAGACTGAAACTTTAGTTTTGAAATTTTAGACACTAACTCGGGTCCCCAAGCCGCGAGACCCGAGGGCCGATGCGTACAACGTTTTAGTGTTACGAGTTCAACCGACCACAACCGAATAAAATATTTATTCTCGGATTTAATCTTTATTTATCAATGTAGTTAAACGGAGTTCAGCCTAGTAAAATCTTTTACTAGATTCAACTGTATTCTACTGTGTTCCTAGTTAAACCTTGCTCAATCTGTTTTACTAACCGACCACAAATTGGTACAATTTTGGTCGGACCAGTAAAATGCGAGTATTTTTTTTACTCGGTTTTACAAGAAATTTACTAGACATTTTCAGTAGGACTAGCTAATTTACTGACCTGCCACGTTTTTAAATAAAGTTTTAGCTTAAAGAATTTCCGATTTATTGTGCAAATATGTTAAATATGACATGTCTTCAAAACCTGTTTCATTTTTTTACATTTTGGGATTTTCCGTATCAATTTACCCGAAAAGATAAAAATAACTTCACGTAAGAAATAAAAAAAATGTAAGTTTAAGTGCATATATACGTAGAAAATAATCCTGACGTGACCCGAAAAATCTGATTACATATTTAAAATCTACGATCCAAAATTGACTTTAAAAAATTGGTCCGATGCAAGATTTTTTTGTGTTGTACTGTATAATTTTAAGGTTAAAGTATTATTACAGTGAAATTTTGGTATACTTTATTTTTAGATGTATCGTCTACCCCTTTTGTTCGAAATAAAAAAATAACAGTACCTGCCGAAATTCAGAAGTAAAGCTCATATGGTGGGTTTGAATGCACCTTAAAAGTCCAAACGAAAATCGAGAACACTAAATTTTTTTCTTGAATAATACTCCCCGCATCTGTACGATTAATTTGACACCAAAAAGAGCAAAATCCGTCGGGCGCTTTTTGAGAAAACAAACAAATTTGTGCAAAAACCGGCAAAAAGCCAAGGTCTTATAATACGATAATTTGTTTTACAATGTAAAAGTTTAAATTTAAAACTACGTTTTATATACCATTTTTTTAATAAAAAAAATAGGTTATTTTGTTTCGATAATTGGGATATGGTCAATAATTGGGACATGGTCGATATAGAGATATTTACCTTAGGTAAAATTAGAATTCCGGTATGGATATTTTTGTACTTTTTTAATCGACTTCTGAAAACAATCGAGGTGTGTGTGTTTTTTACAGTGTATTCTTTGTAATTCTTTAATTATTTAAATAAATACAACCATAATAAATAATTTAAATGATTTAAATCATAAATATAAAATTTAAATTACCGTTAACTTTAGGTAGATAATAAAATGTTAATTTAGCCTATCGTACAAAAAGAAATATACCTTATAATGTACCTACGAGTTTCTTCCCTTTATGCGCATTGAAGTCTTTAAAGACTAACTTGCACATATAAACTCAAAGATAAGTTAATAAATCCATAAAAAATAACTGACCATAGCTTTATAATAGTTTTACATTTTTTACGTCAATAAAATAGTTGATAAATTTATTTGTTCTCAAAAAAAAAAAAAATCTAAAAACAAAAAAAAATGATTTTTACATTTCACTGTAATAGCTACTCCAACCCATATCAATATTCTAGAATGCAAGAATTTCATATGTGTTTACCTGGCACTGTATAATTTTACAGATTAATTAATTATAATAAACTTTAAAACACTAACACGAAAAAAACACTGTACGAACCGTTTTTTATACCGTTTAAATGCCTGGCGAGCGAGTTTTTCGCTCGGAATCAGGCTGCCTTTGGTTCAAGACTAAAACATGACCGGTGGTACTTGGCTGTGTAACATTCTAAGTAGGCGGGGTGAAAGGCAAAGCCACGGAATTCCTCGGTGTATACGAAACTACAGGTAAAACCATTGAGATTTAAATGTGTAGAATTCTGTGTGGGATATCTTGTACAGTGTGATTATTTGAAAACGATCCACCCCAAATATCTGGCATATTAAGCATGAATATTCTAAAAGAGGTCAATTTGTTTTTTTGAGGGTAAAATTTATGTATATAGGCAGTTGTAACATTCACCCCCTAATCCCCATGGGGATTAGCTGCAGCTACCATTCACTCAGAAAATCTCAATGTAATTTGAATACTAAATTTTATTTTTAAATATATATTTGTTATTTATATCCCCACCATTGGTATTTAATACTTTACTTGTGATATTAAATACTGCAATGTGTGTATTGTATACAAAATGTTGTCATACTAACATAGAGACCGTACTGGTACATTTGAATCCCCACGCAACATGTGTTTATTATACTGGAACATTTGGTAAATTATATCACAGTTATAGTTTGGTATACTTTAAGTTGTAGTTGTTGTGTTATTGATCTAGTATAAAGTATGTTACAGTATGTAATAAAATAACACTCGGTAAATAATACCAAAATTTTGAATAGTAATAATACAAAGAAAAGTAAAAAAAGGATCAATTATTTTATCAGTGTGTAATTGTGTGTGGTTGCAATCTTTAAATTATTCATGGAAGAATATGTACGGATACTAGGTAAAAAATATTTTAAAAAAGTCCAAATGAGGAAAGGGGTGCATCAGGGGAAAAGTTTAGTGCCATATGTTAGGGGAGGGCCCAACAGTGAGGCAAATACTACAGTGAGACAAATATCCTATATCCCTGAATATACCGGGTGCCACAAAATAGTGGTACACCCCTATAACTTTTTTGTTTAATAACTTATCAAAATGAAATTTGGTGGATGTAAATAATTGAATAAACTGCATTTTTTGACATGCTAAAAAATATTCTGCCACTTCCGGTTTCACCGGAAATTACCTCAACTTTTGATTTTTAAATGGAACACCCTGTATATTTTTACATACTTTGGTTCAAAATTTAATTGTAAGTACAACCATGTATAATTTGTCATACTTTGACAGAAAACGTCATATTTTAATTAAATTTTAATATTTATTTTTTTTAAACACAAAACTTAGTTACCTGAGAATTTCTAATAAAAAACAAAAACCGATCGTTGATAGCTATACCTACATTACATGCGTTTTATCGTTAATAAATTAATAATTTCTTACTGTATTTAATAATTTTAACAATTTAACGTATTAATTATTTAAAGTACCTAATTACTAATCAACGATCGTTTTTTGTTTGTTATTAGAAATTCTAAGGTAACTAAGTTTTATGTTCAAAAAAATATCATTAAAATACAGAAAATGCTCCTTTTATAAATGCATTGTTTTTGTTTTATGTTATATATTTTTGAAATTTAATTTAAAAAATATTAACAATTAGAACAAAAACAATAACTGACTAAAAAAGTTGTTTTATTGTTGATTTTTGATTTTTATTTTTTTCAATGTTATCTTTTTCCCAATGAATTTTGATTAAAATACAATGATATGGGTATCAATCTTTTAAGAAAAAAATATGTGATTTAATGGTACTACGGTACGGCACCTTCCCATTTAAAAAAATTGAGTTTTATTGAAAAAAATATTTGTCTAGTTTAAAAGAGTTCCAAATTGGTTAATAATTGAATAAAAAGTTGTTTCATATTTTTCCTAAGAAAACCACTAACCCAAGAATAATTTTGCATATTTCAAAGCTAGCTAGATATAAAATTAAAATTTAATTAAAAAATTACTTGTTTTGTTCAAAATTGATAAATTATACATGGTTGTACTCAGAATTCAATTTTTAATCAAAATATGTAAAAATATACAGGGTGTCCTATTTAAAAATCAAAAGTTGAGGTAATTTCCGGTGAAACCGGAAGTGGCAAAATATTTTTTACAATGTCAAAAAATGCAGTTTATTTAATTATTTATATCCTCCAAATTTCATTTTGATAAGTTAATAAACAAAAAAGTTATAGGGGTGTACCACTATTTTGTGGCACCCGGTATATTTGAGAAGTGACAACAATGTACCTAAAAACAAAGCTTATTGCTACTTCATTTCTGACCACTAAAGTTGTAACGTTGAACGCCCAGTTTACGTTTTTATTGCAATGAGTGCTGAATTGTTGAAAATAGTGGGTATTTTTCTATAGTTTTGCCTCTATCTATAGTGTAAATACATAACGCCAGCAACGTTCTTAATTTTATGACTTCAAAAGAGCTTTGTAGCGAACAGTTTTCTATGAAAACTTTCGGCATAATGTTTGAGGTTATGGAAGGGCGATTGATTTCTGTTGGTAATAAGTATTGTCCAACAGTGAGACAAAATAGGGTTTCATACAGTGAGACATGTGAATTCATGATTAAGATCGTATTTCAGGGTTTAATAAACTAGCTAGTATATCTTTAGTGCACATTTTTTGGTTCCAGGGAATAGAAAAGTAGTAAAGTAAAGAGAGAATTGAAAAAACATGATCCAAGTGTGATGAGGGAGGCAGTAGCTATGTTTATAGTGAGATAACCATTAAGAGAGGTGGTTAATATGAAAGATATTCCATATCAAACGTTACACAGATATGTAAAAAAGCGAAAACTGTCTGTGGAACCAGCCTCAATGGTACCGCGTTATGATGTAAGACGAATTTTCACTAGGCAACAAGGAGATGTATGTGTTGAAAAACTATATAATCCTTGTCTCAGTCTTGGGCAAGGGCACCTAACAGTGAGACATTTTTTTTTTATTTCAAACGCTAATTTAAGTTATTTCAAACTGAAATTAATGAGAAGCGTTTTCAGCAGTTAGGAGTCTTTATATTATATGAATATTACAAAAAAAACTTTTCAGTTTCTTCAAAAACAGCCAAGATGTTGATGACAAACAAAAAGTGTCGCACACTGGAATTTTTCTAAGGTCAGATTCGGATTCTACGCCCTAATAAAAATTTACTTAAGATATTTTACAAAAATAGCGTATTAATAATAAAAAATTAAGGTAATTTTACTTACCGTGAAGAATTTATGTATTTAGTTTTGAGGTTTCAAATCTACCCCAACTCCTAACCCTTAACTGGATTTTTTATGTACAAGAAAAAATACTTTTAGGCTCTTTTAAATATACCTTATACCAAGAATTGTGATATTATAATATAATATTATAATATAATAATTATCAAAAATAAAACAGTTGGAGTGGCTGGAAGCTAAAGGGTAGAAGTTACAACCCCCATGGCTTAAACTGAAATTATTTATTTTTAGATATTTTTGTGAATATTGTGTACTAATTATTTTGAAATAAAATTATCCACCCCCAACTTAAGGGTTGATGTATTTAATTATTGTTTTAATAAAAACATAGCATATTTTAAGTTGTTTTAAATGACTATCACAACATGGGGTTGTCATTTAAGATTATTATCTTGGGGTAGCTGGGAGTTATTGGATAAAAGTAACAAGTCCCAAAATTATATACTCTGCACAAACCAAATTGACCTGTTTTTTAGAATTGTCATACTTTGCTTAGCCTGCAAAATTTGGGACGATGTTTAAAAATCTTTCGAAAATCTTAACAAAAATCGGTAATTTTTAACAAGAATTTTCATAAATTTCAGAAATTTTACCGAAGAGCTCAAAAATAATAGATTTTTATGTCGATAATCTCGGAAGTCATGCAAAATATCATGAACAAATATTTTTTAGTGATTCACCCGTCACGAGGCCTCAGAAGAAAATTTAAAAATATTACGTTAAAATTAAACTTAAACTAAAATTAATAATTACTAATCACTGCAGTGCGTGCACTGCTTACCTTAAAATTAAAGTCGCGACGTTTTGATGTTATTTTAAGCATTTTCATGACAAAAGTTAGTAATTTAATTACTAGGCCTAAGTTAAAACCAAAAACATTTTTCAAAAAAGTTTTTTCTCATAAAACGAAAAATAAATTAAAAAAAAATACCCCCATTTTACCCCCTTGCCCCACCCCGATTTTAACCAAAAACAATCCCAGCCTAGAACTTTGGATAATCAACCGATGTTCCAAATATGAAGCCTTTAGCTCAAAGCGTTCTTGAATTATCGTGGCCACAAATTTTCCAGGCAGACAGACCTACCGACAGACATAGTTTTTTTCGCGGAAATTATATTTTTGGATGTAAAACGCAGAAAAACGTAAAAAAAGCAATAAATATTTTTTTTTAACGCAGGGAAAGTAAAATCATATGATTTAAAAGAAAAACTTGCAGGTACTCGAAGCAACGATATTTTTTAATTTTAAACTCGTTGTCAAAGAAATAGATTCATTGTAATTTTAAAAAGATTTGCTTTTATATCATATCGTATATCCGGTGTAACGAGACCATTGTACACATCCCTTGTTTCTTTGAAGCATTTATTATTGGCATAAAACCAACATATTTTTGTAGATATTGTGTACTATTTTTTTGTAGATATTGTGTACTAATTTTGAAATAAAATCGTCCACCCCTAAGTTAAGGGTGGGTGTATTTAATTATTGTTTTAACAAAAACATAGAATTTTACTTTCCCCAAGTAAAAAAATGTCAAAAAATTTGTATTGCTTCTTTTAGGTTTCTGGACGTTTTATATCCAAAAAATATGATTTCCGTAAAAAAAAAATATTTGGTGAGGGGTGATGTTTTAAGTTTTTTAGTCATCAAAAATCTGGCGAGGGTATTTTTTTTTGACAAAGCTTTTTTTTTAGGTGAGGACCTTTTTATTTGTCGTTAAAAATCTGGCGAGTGGTTTTTTTACTACCCCGGGCCCAGATTTTCTTTCGCCGCCCTGTGTGCAGTACCTGCATTACTCTGCATTACGTGCATTACTTCGCATTAACTTTTTATTACTTGCATTTTATATGCAGTACCTGCATTACTTCGTAAAAACCTTGAATTACCTGCATTACTTAAAAATATCGTCCAATAATTGAAAATTCCCCAGTGATAGACCCTTTGCAAATAGCTGTAATAGTAAAATAAAAAGTGTTGATTTCATAACCAAGAGTTTACTATGGATTGAAATAATGGCTGTAAGTTATATACTATGTTTTTTTGTTATTTAAATAAATAAAATATAGAAATTCTAAATTAGTTAAACATCAATGGTTTTTCCTGCGAGTAATTTCACCAGAGCTTGACCTGAGTTACGTACACGCTTCGTTTTAAACCGACAACACTCGATTCGGATTTAATAGCGTATAATCACTTAAATATTACCATTGTTTTTCAGAGAAACGAGAAAACTATGTTTCCATTGTCGCATGTCAGAATATGACGAGAATTAAATCTCATAATAGCAGAAAAATATAAATTTTATGCCAGTGTGCAGCAAATCGGAACGTTGAACTTGACCTCATCATAAGATGAAAGTTTTTATGTACTGCCCCACCTAGATCAAAGAACGTGATAAGGTAGTTGACATTAGGTTTGTTTTGGTTCTCGGAAATCTCAGTTTCTTAACTGATTCGGAACCGAAGCAGTTGCAGCTGGCAATGCTCAGTCCCAATTGCACTCGTTCCGATTCAGTTCAAAACTGAGATTTTCTAGAATTAAAACAAACCTATTATGATTATTATTAAATAACCTCAAGACTTTATCGCACTTATTCTTTATAAAGCTCGTTTTCTAAATAAATAGTTCCTACAATTTTAACTATTGATCATTAATTAATATTACAGCCTTTGATCTATGTGAGGTACTACGTAGTATGACTCAAGTTAAATGCCCTATAGTGACGTATTTCACTGAAAATTGAGATACTTGTTCCTTAAGTGTCCATTAGAGGATTACTTGGAAGATTTTGCTCAAAAAAATATTTCTAGAGATACATTTCACAAAAATTTATTTATGTGAAAAGTTGACTTTGTCGTGGGATAACCTAAAATTTAAGTCTTGAATAAAAATTCTTCCAGAGATATAAATATTTAAAAAAAAAATAAAAACTTACCATAAAAATTTATTTTTCTGAAAAGTTGACTTTCTTGTGGAATAAGCTTAATACTGAAATAGCTTAAAACAGTTTTCACTATAAAAAAGGGCATATTTTTCTTATACGTTACTCATAAACAATTTTGTCCAATTAACTTTAAGTCCACATTCCTCAAAAACCCCCATTTTTGATTTCATTAAAATTTTTAAGGTACTAGGGTATACTCTTAAATGTGCAGCAATCATCGCTAGAATACCTTTTTTTGATATATATTTTTTTATAACTTCAAATATTGCCAATAAGCGAAATTTTAAGCAATGTTTCGCAATAAGCCACAGTATATAATATATAGTTTAAATTTTTATTAAAAATAATTCTCAATAAATATTTATTAAGGTAAAACCCCCAATTATTGGCACTTTAAGAAATTTTCCACATATATTTCATTTTAACTTATTAAATATTTCATGTTATCAAGAATAAAATATGTTACATCATTTAGTAGTTATTCTGTTTTATATATTATAAAAATTTAAACTGAGACCTTAATAATATTAAAGAAATTTTTTAATTAATTACAAGAATACAAAATTTCGTATTATTGGCACCTTTTTACTAATGATTGGCATCCAGATTTTCCTATTATTGGTACCTAATTTTTGCTTTTAAGCAACGGAAAAAAATTACTGAGTACCTACTTTTTGTTGAATAATAAACATTTTAGTATCAAAATAAAATATTTAAATTGGAATATTGCAGTACATATTAACTAAAGGCTGTAAACAAAAACTCAAATTTATTTTAGAATTTTAAATATCTCTATATTAAAATTAAAATATTAGTTACCTAGTACTAATTTGTATCCATAAAATAATACCTAGTTACCTAGGTACACTTATCTAAAAGAATTATTAGGTTTTTAGACTAATTTTTTTTGCGCAAGTTTTGTATACAATAAACCTATGCCAATAATAGGAATTTAATATAATTTGGATGCCTATTATGGGCACCATAATAAAAAATAAAATTCTAAAGTAAAATTAAGTTTATAGACAAAATTAAGTGTAAAATGTATATACGCACATATTTATTGAAAAAAAAATTTCATTAAACGCTGTTTAGAACTCATTTATTTGAAATAGGTTTTTAGCAAAAACTGTATCTTTTGTATAATAGCCCACCCGCTTTAAAATATGGGTTTGGTTTTGTCTTATATCAGATGTGGCAATACGTATGTATATTTAACCGTACAAGTAATAAATCTATTCAATTTAATTTAATTTATTCTATTAATTTAGCATTTTAACTGGTTGCCAATAATAATAATTGGAATAGGATTTTTATTAAAGAAGCTAATTATTGGCACCTGTGCCAATAATTAGAAATTAGTTTAATTTTGTATACCAATTGTTGACACCGTCGAAATTAAATAAAAATGTAAAGAAAAATAAAGTTTTTAAGGCTAATTAGTAAGTAGAATGCATATACTTACTAAAATTATCGAGAAAAAATAGTAAGTCCACCAATAAACGTCTTTTACTAACCTTCTATTTCAAGCACTTCCTTAGCACTTACGTAGTTCACACGAAACTGCTAAGACTCTACTACCCAGGGGGGATATGTTTTTCGCATTTAAAGTATAATATTTAGAATTATTGCCACTTCGTAAAAAATATAGTTAGATTAATGTACCAATGGAGATTTTTTTTATATAAACGAAAATATCACTCCAGTGTCAATAATTAGCGGAGTGCCAACTATTGGGGGTTTTACCCTATAAATATTTATTATAAATATTAGTTTTAATTAATATTTTGTATTTAAAATTTTAGTTTATTGCAAAAAATTGCTTAAAAATTTTTGCTAGTTTTAAAAAATTAATATTTCTGGAAGATTTTTTTTTGAGCAAAATCCTTCAAGAAATCTTCTAATGAACACTTAAGGAACAAGTATCCAAAATTTCAGCCAAATTCGTCACTATAGTGCATTCAACTTGACCTGAAACTGTGTGAATTGGGTCTTTTATATCTATTTCTAGAGGCGCTTGGGTTAAACGATATTTTTACTCTTTTTACTCCATTGTTAAGTTTATGTCAATTGTCATCAAAAATTGTTCAATGACAGTTGCCATAAAGTTAGCAATGGAGTAAAAAGAGTAAAATATTGTCCAAACCGAAAGCTCTTTTTGTAAACGGCTGTAGGTACTACTCGTATACAGCTCAGATAAAGGCAGGGATAGACTAGAAAACTCACAACTCACCATAGGCGTAACAAGGGAGGGACTTAGGGGGGCTAAGCCCCCTCAAATGTTAAGCCTACCCCAAATCAAACTATAAAAGTAAAATTACGCATTTATTTTTTACATATACATATATGTAGGGGGCTCAAGCCCCCCCCCCCCAAATTTGGACCTGGTTCTGCCCCTGCAACTCACAAAAATAATATATTCTTTTCCCATGCCAAACCATAATATTTAGGTATGTTTTACGTGTGGAAATTTTATATGGCACACTAGCTGTGCTGGACGTAAAGAAACTCTGCATACAAGTATAGTATTACTAGTCTATTTACCCTTTTTTTGTCTGAGGTATACAGGTACTACTTACCCATTCATAACATTATAATGAATGTTACAATGTTTCTACATACACGGTGTATTTTTCATAGTCAATAATTTTAACGGGTGATTCTACATCAGGAAATAGGAAAAAAAATCCTATAAACGTATGTCTAAAAATGGTTCGCCCCTTTATAAGGCACTATTTTTTTTCATGTATTTTTACCTGGGGAATACTATTCCTATAATAAATCCACAAAAAAGTAAGACAGAAAAAAGTTTGGTGCAAAAAAAAAGCTTAAAATAACGACATGAAAATAACATATTAAGATATGCCCTATTAAGATTAGATCACGTGGAAAATCTTGTTGCTATATCTCAAAGGGTTCCTTAGTTATTAAATCAAAACCGATTTTTTTAGGCACTTATGAAATTTCATAACTCCCTTACAACCCATTTTTACACATATGTTTGTAAGAATTTTGTTTCATATTTTCCGATGTAGAATCACCCCTTAAAATTATTGACGCTATTTCAAATACACCGTGGATATTGCGGTACAAAAGTAATTTTATTTGAACAAGTTGAAATATCAAATTCGGAACCCGCAAATAGGACAACTTAATCTTTTTGCATTTGATATTTTTAACTTATAAAATGTAAGAAGGGGACATAGTGGAGATTTTTTTTAGATAGAAATAGAAGTTTGTGATATATCATTTTACAGGTCTTATAATTTTCTATATTTTTTTTATTTTGGGGGTCGATTAAAATCAAAACATTAAATTTATTGTTTTGTAAAATCGCTACAAGACTTTGTAGCAAGGGGGCAAAAGTCCAAACGAAAAAAGAAAAAAAAAATATTTGTTATAACGTGTTATAATGTTTTTACTTTAATAATAATTTACATGATTAAATAAAGAATAATAAGACCTTTCCAATTATGTATCACGCAGTCCCCCTTTCCATGAAAAAACATATCTTTTCCACGCACCTTTTTTTTCTGTAGAAAAGTTGAAAACATCAAATTTATTCCAAAAAATGGTTAATGTTGTCATATTTCTGTGCTTCGAATTTAAAGCAAATATATTAACTCCTTGAAAAGTTGAAAAAATTTAATATTTTAAAATCTAAATTTATTATTAAAAGGTTGTGATATAACATTTAAGATTTTGTAGGTAAGTATGAGTGCTAAAAGGAATTTTACAAATAAAAATATTTATAGATGTGTTTATATCTGCCCAATGCATTCCTAATTGTTTATTGTTAATAAATGACTTCATGGTACAATTTTTATAAAACTTGGTATTAAAAACTGATCAATTATTTCTAAAAATATCAATAAAATTCATAAAAAATACTGCATCCAAAACGCATAATATGGTTATTATGGTTCTTTTTTTGTAAATCAATCAAACAAAAATAATGTAATTACAAAAAACACCCGACTGATTAACTTCCGAGGCCTCTTCTGCCTTCATATTATTAAAACATTTGTATATTTGAATTGAATTTGAAGTTTTGTATCATTATTATGATATTTAGGATTGGTCTCCGAATGCGACGGTTAGTATATAATTTTATTCCACATTATTTTTATTTTATACTTTTTAGATAATCACGTGTTTTTTTTTTAATTAAATTAATTATTTTTAACTTTTTAAACGTTATTTGTTTGTTTGATAAACCGTTCATAAATGGTCTTATTTTACGCTCATGAATACAGCGAATATTAGGGTAGCTCAAAAAAAACGACTATTTTTTTTTACTTTATACTTTGAAAAATCGGTTGCTAGACACCTCTAGAAAATTCTCACCAAATATGAGCTCTTAATTTTGATAAAAAGGTTCTCCGCTTTACAATTTTCCATTTTTTCCTCAGTATTAGAAACAAAAATTCATATCTCTTTGACAACTGTTCGTTAAAAAGTATCTCTCCTCAAATTCTTGTAGGAAGTCGAATGCTCTTCAAAAAAGGTCTCTTACAATTTTTTCGTAAACCTCACCGTTTAAAAGATATCAAAGGTTAAAGTTTGATTATTTTAAGAGACATTTCTGTTTTGCCTATGAATTTTATTACTCGCTTACAAAAAATTATTATGAATTGCGCAATTCATAGTTTTGTAAGAAATTAACTGCTCTACAAAAATGGTCTCTTATGATTTGTCGGTTAAATTAAGCGTTTAAAAGATATTCATCGTCAAACTTCAATGCATACTAATTTTAATAGTTTTTGATGAATAATTCGAAAAATTTCAATTTAATTTATGAGTTTCACGAAAATTTATACAAATTTGAGTTCCTATGAAAAGAGAAATGTTTTAAACTATTTTTCTCGTTTTTTTTTTAAGTCCTACGTATGTTTGGTTATATTGAAAAAAAAAATTAGTGCATTATTTCTAACTCAAAGTCAATGATTTATTAAATTTTGAAAAAAAAACTTTCAAATAAATTTTCGAAAGGGAAACTTCTATAAGAGTTACTCTTACGATAGAAACTCAAATTTGTATAAATTTTCGTGAAACTCATAAATTAAATTGAAATTTTTCGAATTATTCATAAAAAACTATTAAAATTAGTATGCATTGAAGTTTGACGATGAATATCTTTTAAAAGCTTAATTTAACCGACAAATCAAAAAGTTAATTTCCTACAAAACTATGAATTGCGCAATTCATAATAATTTTTTGTAAGCGAGTTATAAAATTCATAAGCA
The DNA here is from genome assembly GCA_958510825.1 of Brachypterus glaber. Lineage (NCBI taxonomy): Eukaryota > Metazoa > Arthropoda > Insecta > Coleoptera > Kateretidae > Brachypterus > Brachypterus glaber. Next base: position 22,338,649 of record OY294046.1, read on the forward strand.
AAACAGAAATGTCTCTTAAAATATTCAAACTTTAACCTTTGATATCTTTTAAACGGTGAGGTTTACGAAAAAATTATAAGAAACCTTTTTTGTAGAGCGTTCGATTTCCTACAAGAATATGAGAGATACTTTTTAACGAACAGTTGTCAAAGAGATATGAATTTTTGTTTCTAATACTGAGGAAAAAATGGAAAATTGTAAAGCGGAGAACCTTTTTATCAAAATTAAGAGCTCATATTTAGTGAGATTTTTTTAGAGGTGTCTAGCAACCGATTTTTCAGAGTATAAAGTAAAAAAAAAATATTCGGTTTTTTTGACCCACCCTAGTGAATATATATTCCTATTGATCCAAGGATTAATTCTACTAGTTGTAAAAGTAATCCCCCCAAAAACAAAAAAAAATATGGTGGGTTAAACTATTATTTTATTTATTTTTTGTTTTTCGCAAAAAGAAAATTAAAAAAAATAAAAAATTTTGAAATTTTTTCAAGTTTTTTTATTACTTATTTTTTTTTTTTTAATGTCCGTCCGTCCGTTGGTCTGTGCAATGTCATGATTTTTGTGAACACGATAACTCAAGAACAAACAGGAAGATCCCTATTGTTTTTAAAAGTAATCCCCCCAAAAACAAAAATGTTATTGGGGGATAATAAACTTTTAAAAAAAATTCGAAAAAAGCTAAAATTCCGATAACTTTTTCAGGAAAAATTATTTTTAAGGATCAATTCTACCAATTCTAAAAGTAATCCCACCAAAAAATAAAATTTATGGGGGGTTAAATTTAAAAAAAATCTAAAAAAGCTGAAACAAAAATCCGATAAACCTTATTCAGGAAAAATTACGTATATTATAAAGATCAATTCTACCAATTGTAAAACAAATCCCCCCAAAAATAACAAAAGTTATGGGGGGTTAAACTTAAAAAAAAAAAACTATATTTTTTTTTTGTTTTTCGTAAAAAGAAAATTAAAAAAAAATAAATTTTTTGAATTTTTTGAAATCGTTTTTTTTTTATTTCAAAATTTCGCAAACAGAAAATAAAAAAAAATAAAAAATTATATATATATTAAATATTTTTTTTTTTGAAAAAAAAAAGATTTTTTTCAATTAATTTTTTTTTTCAAGAAAAGATCTTTAAAAAAATATATATATATATATATATACACGGTGTTTTTTTAAGGGTATTTTTTGTTTTTTTTTTTCGAAACCCTGAAATTCCTTTACCATTCGATAGTAATTCCATTTATATGATTTTCAGCGAAAATTAAAAAAATCTACAGAGCGCTTCGTTTTTAACTTATATGCAATTTCGAATCACAGTGGTACCACGTATACCGGACACTACACCGCCTACTGTAAACATCCGTATAATTACACGTGGTACGAATACAACGACAGTAAAGTGTCATCAATTTCACCAAGGTCAATCGTGTCAGGGGAGGCCTATGTTTTATTTTACAAACAAGATGATCAAAAACCAACCTTTGAAGAGGATTTTTAAAATTAAAAATGTTCGTAAAATAATATGTAGACATCCCCTGATACTATGGATGTTGGTGAAATTGAAGATACCCTAGAGTCGTTGTATTCGTGCCACGTGTAACTAATTAGTTATTAGAATATCAGCTTTATGTAAACAAATAATTTGACTAAATAAAATAGTTGATAGTTAATAAAAAACGAAGCGCTCGGTAGATTTTTTAATTTTCGCTGAAAATCATATAAATGGCCGGTACTATCGAATGGTAAAGGAATTTCAGGGTTTAAAAAAAATTAAAAAACCCCCAAAAAAGCACCGTGTATATATTTTTTTAAAGTATTTGGGAAAATTCAATATACCATGTACTGTGAATAATATATAATGGAATGCGTAGCATTACACAAGAACAAGAACAAGAACAAGAACAAGAACAAGAACAAGAACAAGAACAAGAACAAGAACAAGAACAAGAACAAGAACAAGAACAAGAACAAGAACAAGAACAAGAACAAGAACAAGAACAAGAACAAGAACAAGAACAAGAACAAGAACAAGAACAAGAACAAGAACAAGAACAAGAACAAGAACAAGAACAAGAACAAGAACAAGAACAAGAACAAGAACAAGAACAAGAACAAGAACAAGAACAAGAACAAGAACAAGAACAAGAACAAGAACAAGAACAAGAACAAGAGCAAGAGCAAGAGCAAGAGCAAGAGCAAGAACAAGAACAAGAACAAGAACAAAAACAAGAATAAGAATGAGAGAGTAAGAGAGTAAGAGAGTAAGAGAGTGAGAGAGTGAGAGAGCAAGAGAGCGAGAGGGGAGAGAGAGCGAGAGAACGATAGAGCGATAGATCGAGAGAGCAAGAGAAAGGGAGAGAGCGAGAGCGCAAAAGTGAGTGTAAGAGAGTGAGAGAGTGATTGAGAGTGAGAGTGAGAAAGTGAGAATGAAAGTAAAAGTGAGAGTGAGAATGAAAGTAAGAGTGAGAGTGAGAGTGAGAATGAAAGTAAGAGTGAGAGTGAGAGTGAGAATGAAAGTAAGAGTGAGAGTGAGAGTGAGAGTGAGAGTGAGAGTGTGAGTGAGAGTGAGAGTTAGAGTGAGAGTGAGAGTGAGAGTGAGAGTGAGAGTGAGAGTGAGAGTGAGAGTGAGAGTGAGAGTGAGAGTGAGAGTGAGTGAGAGTGAGTGAGAGTGAGAGTGAGAGTGAGAGTGAGAGTGAGAGTGAGAGTGAGAGTGAGAGTGAGAGTGAGAGTGAGAGTGAGAGTGAGAGTGAGAGTGAGAGTGAGAGTGAGAGTGAGAGTGAGAGTGAGAGTGAGAGTGAGAGTGAGAGTGAGAGTGAGAGTGAGAGTGAGAGTGAGAGTGAGAGTGAGAGTGAGAGTGAGAGTGAGAGTGAGAGTGAGAGTGAGAGTGAGAGTGAGAGTGAGAGTGAGAGTGAGAGTGAGAGTGAGAGTGAGAGTGAGAGTGAGAGTGAGAGTGAGAGTGAGAGTGAGAGTGAGAGTGAGAGTGAGAGTGAGAGTGAGAGTGAGAGTGAGAGTGAGAGTGAGAGTGAGAGTGAGAGTGAGAGTGAGAGTGAGAGTGAGAGTGAGAGTGAGAGTGAGAGTGAGAGTGAGAGTGAGAGTGAGAGTGAGAGTGAGAGTGAGAGTGAGAGTGAGAGTGAGAGTGAGAGTGAGAGTGAGAGTGAGAGTGAGAGTGAGAGTGAGAGTGAGAGTGAGAGTGAGAGTGAGAGTGAGAGTGAGAGTGAGAGGGAGAGGGAGAGTGAGTGAGATTGAGATATTGAGAGAGTGAGAGAGTGAGAGAGTGAGAGAGTGAGAAAGTGAGAGAGTGAGAGAGTGAGAGAGTGAGAGAGTGAGAGAGTGAGAGAGTGAGAGAGTGAGAGAGTGAGAGAGTGAGAGAGTGAGAGAGTGAGAGAGTGAGAGAGTGAGAGAGTGAGAGAGTGAGAGAGTGAGAGAGTGGGAGCATGGGAGAGTGGGAGAGTGAGAGAGTGAGAGAGTGAAAGAGTGAGAGAGTGAGAGAGTGAGAGTGAGTACAGAACTAGAAATATGAAGAATGAAGTAAATAAATAATAATTAAAAATAACTACAATACAAAAGAATTATTGACGAATTGACCCTAAATAATTGTTTAGGGTCAATTATAATTTGTGCCATTACGACTTGACGTAAGTCTCATAAAGTTTATTTTAATGTTATTTTTCTTGCTTGTATAATAGTCATGGGTACTTTTTCCAAACGAAAATTTATGTATATATGTTAAGTATAAGTAAATATAAAGAGAAGGTAAGGTAAGTAGTTTATATTCGATAAATTTGTTTTTTATGTCATCCCGATAACCTAGCTGAGGAATTATACGTAATACCTTTCTTTGTAACCCGAATATTCTTGTTGCATTGCATGCGTGTTCTCAGCATACCAGACTATAGAACAGCTGAGAAGCTATCAGCGAGTGGTAAGCTGTGAGTAATACTTTATTATTTACGTTGCTTTAAGTTGTCTCATAACAAATATGTTTTTTGAAAGCTTTTTTGCAAGGAAATCAATATGTTGGTTCCAATTAAGATTCGCATCCAGTAAAAGGCCTAGAAACTTAACCTTTTCTGGGTTCTCAAATCCTCAATCGGTTTGTGGGTGAAGAGAATCTTGACGGTTTTGGTTTCATTTAAAGTTAAATTATTATATCGAAACCAAGTATTAGCCATTGATTGTGTGTTACAGATTTCAGTTTTAATTTCGGTTAAATTTTTGTTTTTATTGAGGAAAGTTGTATCGTCCGCAAATAGAGTCCTATCTGTTCCTGTTACTGTAAATCATTTATATACAGAGCGGTCCAAAAGTCACCCCCCCCCTCTTAACTTTTGAACCAGTTGAGATATCGACTTCAAATTTGGAACTTTTAAATACGACAACTTAAACTATCTTTTAGCATATATTTAATACTTTCTGCTCTTAAAATGTGGGCAGGGGGGCATGGGGGCAAATGGAAGGGGGGTCGTGTAATACATCATTTTAAAGCTTATGAAATTCTCCATTTAACTCCATATTTTTAAATTAAAAAAAAAAAAATTGGGTTTAAAATGGGGTTGAAAATGGGTATTAATGTCAAAATTCCTCTAAAAAAAAACAAATAATTTTTTAAAAATGCCTAATTTCATCATAAAAAAAATGTTAATTATACTTTTAAACTAATTTTAGTTGACATAAATAAAAATTTATAAAAAAAAACTTAAAAAATCGAATGTTTTAGCACAAAAAATTGAAAAATCAAAACCTTAAAAAACATTTTTAAAAAAATTCAAAATGTTAGTTTAAATAGATAATTTTATAAGCTTTAAAATAATGTATCACACGACCCCACTTTCCATTTAAAAAAATGTCCCCCCATGCCCCCCTGCCAACATTTTGAGAGCTGAAAATATCAAATATATGCTAAAAGATAGTTTAAGTTGTCTTATTTAAGAGTTCTAAATTTGAAGTCGATATCTCAACTCGTTCAAAAGTTAAAAGGGGGGGTGACTTTTGGACCGCTTTAAAAGCGTTTTTTCGACCTATATGTATGGAAACTTTGTTTCTTAGCTTTTGATGTAGAATAACATTGCATCATTAAAATTTTGGTTTTCAACATTTTAGTATTTAATTTTTCGTCCTTGAACCGTGGAATTTCACCTTAAAATGAATTTTTCTCGAAAACGATTAATCCTACAGTATTACAACAAGAGTACCTTTTTTATGTATTTTGACCTGGGGAATCATATTTCGAAAATAAAATTGCAAAAAAGTTACACAGAAAAAAGTTTGGGAAAAAAAACTGATAAGCCCCCCCCCGTTTCGCACACCCCTGGTTTAAATAAGTACGTGAAAATTACATACAAAGATGGGCCTTATTAGGATTAATTCACGTGCAAAACCTCGTTAATATATCTCAAAGGGTTCCTGAGTTATTAAATAAAAACCGATTTTTTTAGCCACTTTCAAAGGGGCGTAGCGTAGACATATGTTTATAGGAACTTTTTATCATATTTTATGATGTAGAATCATCTGTTAAAATTTCCGACCCTATTTCAAATACACCGTGTATATATGAGAAATAATAACGGCCCAAGGACCGAGCCTTGTGGTCTCCATATTTTGTATACCTCCAGATATTTTTGTTATTGGTAACATACTGTTTACGTTCAGTAAGATACGACTCTAAAAGTTGACCACTTATATCGTTAAGTTTAAGATTTTTTACTTTAGCTATTAAAATCGACTGAGACACACAATCAAAGGCCTTTATTGTAAGGATTAATTCTACCAATTTTAAAAGTAACCCCCACATAAATTAAAAAAAAATCTAAAAAAGCTGAAAAAAAAACGACAAATGTAACTTTTTTAGGAAAAATTACTTTTATTATAAGGGTATATCTACCAATTTTAAAAGTAATCCCCCCAAAAAAAAAAAGTTATGGGGGGTTAAACTTTTAAAAAAGTCGAAAAAGGCTGAAAGAAAAGTTAGATTAACGTAACTGTTTAAGCAAAAATTACTTTTATTATAAGGGAACGTTTAAGTTTTAAGTAACGCAAAATTTTGGTACAATTTGCGTTACGTAATACTTGACCTTTCTCTAATGATCAATTTTATCAATTTTAAAAGTAATCCCCCCAAAAACAAAAAAGTTATGAGGGGTTAATTTTTTTAAAAAATCTAAAAAAGCTGAAAAAAAAAACGATAAACGTAACTTTTTCAGGAAAAATTACTTTTATTATAAGGATTAATTTTACCAATTGTAAAATTAATCCCCCCAAAAACAAAAATAAAAAAACTATAATTTTCATTTTTTTTGTTCTTCGCAAAAAGAACATTAATTTTTTTTTAAGTTTTTTCTTTTATTGTATAATGGAATGCGTGCATTACATATCCTCACAGCTTGTTATATTATTCACAGCGCCTGCGCTAGAATAAATAATATACGGTAGTTTGGAATTTTCAAAACAAAATCAAAAATAGTCCTAGACAAAAAATTCTTGGATAGAAATTTGTTTCATGAAAAAATAAGCAACTTAATTTTTGAAATGTCCGTCGACAGACGGACGTGTCTGTCCGATGTAACGATTTTTGTGAACACGATAACACAAGAACGAATAATCCAATCCACTTGAAATTTTCAGGAAAAATCACGTTCTATTAGAGGAAGATACCTACTGTTTTTGAAAGTAATCCACAAAAAAAAAACAAAAAGTCATAGAGGGTTAAACTTTAAAAAAATCGAAAAAGGCTGAAAGAAAATTTCGATTAAGGTAACTCTTTCAGGAAAAATTACTTTTATTATAAGGATCAATTTTATCAATTTTAAAAGTAATCCTCCCAAAACAAAAAAGTTATGGGGGGTAAATTTAAAAAAAAATTTCAAAATGCTGAAAAAAAAACGATAAACGTAGCTTTTTTGAGAAAAATTACTTTTATTATAAGGATTTTTACCAATTGTAAAAGTAATCCCCCCAATAACAAAAAAGTTTAGGTGGGGTTAAACTTAAAAAAATAAATAAAAAAAACTATCATTTTTTTTTTGTTTTTCGCAAAAATAAAATTATTTTTTTTTTAAAGTTTTTTGAAAAAAAAATGAAAATATTTGAAAAATTTAATAGGGATCAATTGTACCAATTTTAAAAGTACCCCACCCCCAAAAAAAAAAACAAAAAAGTTAAGTTAAAAAGTCCAAACTTTTAAAAAAATAGAAAAAAGCTGATTAACTTAATTTTTTCAGGAAAAATTAATTTTATTATAAGGATCAATTCTACAAAAATAAAAATAAAAAAAAACTGAAAAATTTTGAACTTTTTTTAAGTTTTTGATTTTTTTTTATTTTTCGTTTTTCGCAAAAAGAAAATTTAATAAAAATTGAAAAAGTTTAAAAAAAAATTGAAGTTTTGATTTTTTTTTTTTTTTTGATTAACGATAAGCGTAACTTTTTCAGGAAAAATTACTTTTATTATAACGATTAATTCTACCAATTGTGAAAGTAATCCCCCAAAAACAAAAAAAAAAAATTTAATTTTAATTTTTTTTTGTTCTTCGCAAAAAGAAAATTCATTTTTTTGGAATACGTAGCATTACATATCTTCACAGCTTGTTATATTATTCCTGCGCTAGAATAAATAATATACGGGTTAAAATCAAAAAAGTATTTCTTTTCAGGTAAAAAAAAGTTTAAATTTATAACTAAAAAAAATAATTTTTGTATGGAACATGTTAATATGATCATAAGAAAAAGTTTTTCATAATGGGCGCAAACTTTACGCATTCTTGCGCACTCTGGTCCGCAAAAACCAAAGGACTCAACACAGATTAAATTAAATACTATTAAAAAGTTTAGTATTAAATTGAATTAAAAAAGAATGTTTCCTTTTCGGATTTCGGGTTTAAGGGCTTAGAGTCAAATGTCAAAAACAAAAAAAATCTAAATGATAAATTCAAAATGGCTGCCAATAAATTTTAAAATTTAACCGATTTACTTAAAAATTTATACGGTAGTTTAGAATTTTCAAAAAAAAATCAAAAATCGTCCTAGACAAAAAATTCTTGGATAGAAATTTGTTTCATGAAAAAATAAGCTACTTTTTTTTATGTCCGTCCGTCCGTCGACACACGGACGTGTCTGTCCGATGTTACGATTTTTGTGAACTCGATAACTCAATAACTCAATCGACTTGAAATTTTCAGGAAAAATCAAGTTCTATGAGAGGAAGATCCCTACTGTTTTTGAAAGTAATCTTCTGCTTCTACTCAGTGGAGGAATATATGGACGCATCCATGGACACGCTGGATTTTACCAAATGGTAATATATAAGTTTTCTTTTTTTAATGTAAATGTATTTGTAATTTTGTAACTTGAATTTGCAATCTGAATCTTATATATTTTAAAATGACCTGTGTTTGAACTTTTAGAAATTTAAAGGCACCAATAAATTAATCTAATCTAATCTAATCTAATCTTTCAAAAAAAACAAAAAAAGTTAGATAGAGTAACCCTTTAAAAAAAATCGAAAAAGGCTTAAAGAAAATTTCGAGTAAGGTAACTATTTCAGGAAAAATTACTTTTATTATAAGGATCAATTTTAAAAGTAATCCTCTCAAAAACAAAAACTCGATAACTCAATAACTCAATCGACTTGAAATTTTCAGGAAAAATCAAGTTCTATGAGAGGAAGATCCCTACTGTTTTTGAAAGTAATCTTCTGCTTCTACTCAGTGGAGGAATATATGGACGCATCCATGGACACGCTGGATTTTACCAAATGGTAATATATAAGTTTTCTTTTTTTAATGTAAATGTATTTGTAATTTTGTAACTTGAATTTGCAATCTGAATCTTATATATTTTAAAATGACCTGTGTTTGAACTTTTAGAAATTTAAAGGCACCAATAAATTAATCTAATCTAATCTAATCTAATCTTTCAAAAAAAACAAAAAAAGTTAGATAGAGTAACCCTTTAAAAAAAATCGAAAAAGGCTTAAAGAAAATTTCGAGTAAGGTAACTATTTCAGGAAAAATTACTTTTATTATAAGGATCAATTTTAAAAGTAATCCTCTCAAAAACAAAAAAGTTATGGGGGGTAATTTAAAAAAAAAAGCTGAAAAAAAACCGGTAAACGTAACTTTTTTAGGAAAAATTACTTTTATTATAAGGATTAATTCTACCAATTGTGAAAGTAATCCCCCCAATAACAAAAAAGTTTAGGTGGGTTAATCTTTAAAAAAACTATAATTTTTTTTTGTTTTTCGCAAAAATAAAATTTTTTTTTAAGTTTTTTTGAAATTGTTTTTTTGAAATTTTTTTTTTAAAAATTTGAAAAATTAAATAAGGATCAATTGTACCAATTTTAAAAGTCTCAATAAAATACAATATTCCTAGCGCTAATGGGTATACGCCAGTTTGTAAGAAAGCGTTTATACAAATAACTGGAATTAGCCGGTTTAGAATGTTGTTAAAAATTTTATGTTGAAAAGAGAGATTCCCAAAGAACGCGGAGGTGCCGACCGTATAGGAAATAAAAATGACGCTAAAAAGAATGTCATAAAATTATTCATGGAGTCTCTTAAATGCGTCGAATCTCACTATTCTTGCAGTAAAACCTCCGATCGCATACACTTTCCTTGTGAATTAAACATAAAAAACTTTACGAAATGTATCGCACATGAGTAGAACAACATAATAGTAAAGTTAAGCTATTTGCGAAATTATATTAATAAATTGTACAACTTTTGCTTTGGAACACCAAAAACCGATTTGTGTTCAACATGCTTATAATTTCAAATTTCCATTATCAGCAAACGAAAAAAATAAAATTATGTTACAACAAAGAGAACACAAATTAAAATCAAAATCTTTTTTTAATCTTTGAAAAAAAAAACGATGTGGAATGTTTTTTTTTTTTGATTGCCAAAAAAACTACCCAAGTCACCCGATCAGGCCTGCTATTTTAGCCAACAGCTAAATTACTTCAACCTTACTATTTGCCACGGAACTTCAAAAGAAAAATTGGATACTTCCCATGGTTTTTCATATCTTTAGTTAGAAACTGACGCAGCAAAAGACTCAAATACTATTTCATCGGCAGTTTTTGATTTTTTAACTAAATTTGAGTTTAAGCAAATTACAAAGAAAATTAGATTATTTAAGGACGGGTGCGTAGGACAGAACAAAACTATTTTGATGGGAATGCTTTCTTTGTGGCTACATAAAGATGCCCCCATAAACATATTAGAAATAGAAATAATATTTACCATGGTTGGACATTCGTATATGCCACCAAGCAGAGTGTTTGGCTGTATTGAAAGAAAATTTAAAAAAATTACGGTAATTGTACTCCCGAATAATAAGATGAAGTAATAAAAGAATACTCCACCCTCAGAAAATCATATACCTGGGAAATTCTGGATTGGAGAAGCGTCGTCAGGGATGTTTATAAAAAACCGGGAGACTGGCACTTTAAATTTAACCAAAGCAAAAGGTTTTATTTGACCAAAAAAGAGGACAATATTTTAATACAGGAAGAAGAAAAATATGCGGCAAAAACAGGAAATGCCAAATAAAATAAAAGGAGTTTGTAAACGGGGAAAAAAGGTGTCTCTATTAAAGCCCATACCAGTGCCATATGGCCGAACGTTAAACGGGGACAAATCCTCGATTAACAAATTATTAGTAGCACATTATGGCGAAAACTGGCGGGATAATGTTAACCTTAAAATCTACGACAATTTTTTTTGAAAAAATGATGAAATGGAAGCGGAGGAAGAGACGGATTTAGAATAAATTTCAATGTTTTTTATTTTTTTATGTTAGATAGTTATTAATAAAGTATTTTTCATTAGTTATGAATTATAAATGTTTTTGTTTATCTATTTTCTCGATACTTATCAACTAAATCATTGGCTTGTAAGCTATAGTTTTATAACATTAGAAAACCGTTATTCTAAAGTTAAATTTCTACCTTTAGTATCCAAACTTTTTTATACTAAGTGTTTAATAGATCAATTTTTTATTACAGCCATATTGCTTAGTCTCTATGGCCATACAAGTTGCAACTTACAACGTGCAGAAAAAGTAAGAAAATGTAAAACAAATGTTAATACACATTGTGCATTTTAAAACTTTTAAATTTAAAATATATAAAAAAAAACTAAAACCACTATTCGTATAATTTTTGTTTTTTTGCAAAGAATAGTGAAAATATATTCTGGTTGTTGAAATGCAATATACCATTTACTGTGAATAATATATAATGGAATGCGTAACATTACATATCTTTATGGCTTGTTTCCTTTTATCTTAACAAACAGCAAAATCAATCTCTCTAAAACACATGGCTTTCGAGACGCTTAAACTTCGAATGACTGTGTATCAACGACAGTTAAATAATTAAAATAGCGGCCAATTATCCCCCATCTATCCTAATCCTAATTTCACAAAATCGAATAAAGTTCAAGTTTTGGGTCAAATAGTGCACTAGACAGACAGGCAGAATTTATTTTTGACGGAAATTATTTTTTTTTAATATAAAACGTCAAGAAACGTAAAAAAAACAATAAAAATTTTTCATTTTTTTTACTAAGCAAAACTTTCCTCTGGGAAAGTAAAATATTAAAATTAAAAAAAATATTTTTATATTTTACAGGATCTTTTGTACAGTCAAAGAAAATTCGTTATACAATAAAAATCCTGCTGCCAAAAAAATAATACTTTCCCTTATTATAATAGGCCTAAGTTCAACAAAAAAATAAAAAAAAAATTCAGAAAATTTATTTTTTAAAAAAGTTTTTTTTTTATAAAATGAAAAGTAAATAAAAAAATGTTTTTCGCCCATTTAACTCCTTACCCCACCTCAATTTTTAACAAAATAATCACAGCCTAGAAATTTGGTCCAAATTTGAAGCCTTTAGCTCTCTCTAACCGTTCTTAAGCTATCGTGGTCACAAATTTCCCAGGCAGACAGACCGACCGACAGACAATTTCTTTTGGCGGAAATCATATTTTTGTATATAAAACATCGAGAAACGTAAAAAAAGCAATAAAATTTTTACTTTCCACAAGGAAAGTCTTGCTTTAGTAAAAAAAATTCGAAAAAAAATTATTGTTTTTTTCTGGACGTTTTATATCCAAAAAATATAATTTCCGCCAAAAAAAAATTTCTGTCGGTTGGTCTGTCAGTCCGGGAAATTTGTGAGCACGATAACTCAAGACCACAGGTTGATTATCCAAAGTTCTAGGCTGGGATTGTTTTCCGTAAAAATCGGGTTGGGGTAAGGGGGTAAAATGGAGGTAAAATCAATTTTTTTCAAAAAAATATTTTTTTCAATTTATTTTGGGTTTTACGAAAAAGGAAACTTTTTGAAAAAAAAAATACATTTATTGAAAAACTTTTTTTATTTTTTTTTTTTCGATTTTGATTATAATGAGCCTAGGTCTATACGGGAAAGTATTATTTTGTTGGCAACAGTATTTTTTATATCATTCATATTATTATGAGTCACGGTGGATTTTTAGCTTATTTTTTTTGGATCATCCATCATTTTCTTTTATTATATGCGTCTTGTGGACAATTTTTTGAAAAAATTAATAAAAATTTATCAATTGCTTCGTTTATTATAGAGAAAAATATCAATTTAATTTGCATAAAGTGTTAACCAACATTTTCTTTTCCAACAAAGATTTGTGTAAATTTACATTTAGTGGTGAACTTTGAGTAAAACTATCCAAAAACAAAAATAATCGTCAAAGTCAACTTCAACGTGAAATGTAATTTTTTAGAACTTTTTTACTATTTTTTACCCTAAAGGAAAAATCTGAGTTTTCTTATTTAATTTTAATCGTTTTTACAAGTTTTTTATTATCAGTTGTATGGAAGAAGATTCTTCAGATGATGAATATCTCCCTTTGAAGTACCCCAATAGTGGAAGGGCAAAAATAATTATTTCTAACTGGAATGCAGACAATGTTGGTGCATCTACATCTAACAACAACAATAATAATGTGGAAACTCAAATTACAAATTACAAATGTGATTTTTGCAAAAAATGTTTCCCAACTATTCATGGAATGCGTTGCCACAAAGGTAGAATGCATCTATCGGATCAGTCTTTTTCTGCACCCTCATATCATAATTCTCAAAATAATAGTTCAAATCCCAATAATAATTCTACGAATAATGATTTTATTGAAATTATCCAAAAGAAAAGATATAGAGGAAGAATTTTGCGAAGAATCCCTAAGGCATCAAGAGTTTTGGCAACTGAGACCTTTTCAAATTGTATTAGTGATGTGTTGAAATCAGATTCTAAAGAAGCCTGGTTAAAATTATTTTTATTTTCATCAGCGTGCTTAAAAGTTGAAAGAAGAAGTAGAAATTCTAACAAAAAGTTCTATGAAAGTTCACTCGCTTCCAAAATTAACATGTTATTAAGAAATTTTCCGAATATCTCTTTATCTTTTTCTGAAAACGAACAGCCAGTAAATAATAATAAAGGTAATAAGAAACTTTTAAATAATTTTCATGCTAAGATTGCTGAAAAGGTGTCTGAAAAACTTTCTGAGAGAGACATAAAAGGAGCACTTAGATTAGCTTGTTCGGACAGTAAAGTAGCCCCTCCTAATTTATCAAACTTTAAAAGTATGCAAGATAAACACCCTAATAAGAATTCTTCTTCTCAAGTTCCTCCAAGCACAATAAATTGCAATCCTGTTCAAGTTGATGAAAATATGTTGATGTTTGCCATTAAATGCTTCCAAAGAGGATCCAGTGGAGGTCTAGATGGCTTACGCCCCCAGAACCTTTTGGATATGGTTGACGAACATAATGGTGATGTTTCAAAAAAACTTTTAAGTATCCTACGCATTTTTATCAACAAAATCTTAGAAGGAAAAATACCTGACTTTGTGAGACCAATTTTTTTTTTGGTGCGAATTTGTGTTCTTTGGAGAAAAAGGATGGCAGTCTAAGGCCAATCGCTGTAGGTCTTACTTTAAGACGTTTAGCGTCTAAATGTGCAATCTCTCAAATAAAAGACCGTATAATTGAATACCTAAAGCCGCTACAATTTGGATTCGGTGTTCCCGGAGGAGCGGAAGCCATTATTCATGCTGTAAAATCCCCTTTAAGTTCAGAAGATTTTGAAGACCAATACATTCTTAAAATAGATTTTAAAAACGCTTTTAACATGATTAGACGCGACGTGTTACTTGAGACTACATTTAACCTTTTCCCTGAGATATATCCTTATGTATTCGCGTGTTACGGACATGATTCTGAACTGGTTTATGGTGAGTACGTTATTTTGTCTAGAGAGGGAGTTCAACAGGGGGATCCATTAGGTCCTTTACTTTTTTGCATAACGTCACACCCTCTCTTTTTAAAATTAAAATCGGATTTAAACATCTGGTTTTTAGATGACGGGACTTTAGTTGGTAAAAAAGATGTAATCCTATCCGATCTAGATTTTATTGAATCCGAAGGCCCCAAATATGGACTATTTTTGAATAAGGAAAAATGTGAATTTTTCTCAAAAAATGTAGAACCCTCTTCTAAATTTGATCATCTTAAGTTTGTACCTTTCGAATGCTTGGAACTTCTTGGAGCACCATTAGGTCCTTTGGCAGAATCTAAAATATTGGAGAAAAAAATCCATACTATTGAATTATTATGTCAGCGTCTTTTTCATTTGGAACCTCACCAGGCGCTATTCCTACTTAAAAATTGTATTGCTGTGCCAAGAATGCAATATTTACTTCGAACTACTTATCTTTATAATAATCCTTTTTTATTTACTTTTAATTAATTAATTCAATCAAATTTAAGTGAAATCCTTAATATTTCCTTTTCTGACGTCCAACTTCTTCAAATATGTCTTCCTGTGAGTTATGGAGGTTTAGGTATAAGATCATTAAATGACATCGCTCTTCCTAGTTATATTTCCTCAGTGAAGTCTACTTTAAATTTATGTGGCATTATCCTATCAAAATTTTCTGCTGTCACTCCTTATTTTTTCGATAATGCTGTTAATTCTTGAAAACACTTTGTTAATTCAGATATTATTCCTTCTTCTTCTAAGCAGTCGGATTGGGACTTTCCTATTATTGAAATGGCCTCAAACAATTTTTTAAATCTCGCCAACAATAATAAGGATAAGGCCCGAATTAAGGCTGTCCAGCAAAAGGAATCTGGTCTTTGGCTTAACGCTCTTCCTATTTCAAATTTAGTTTTACTTTTAAATAAGGATCTTTTACGGGTTTGTGTTGGCTTGAGACTGGGCTCCAATATTGTTGAAGTGCATGACTGTGTCTGTGGGAGTAAAGTCGACCAATCTGGTACGCATGGCCTATCATGCTCTAGGAGTAGTGGTCGCTATAGCAGACATTTGGAGGCCAATGAAATCATAAAAAAAGCATTAACAACCATTAACTTGCATCCTGTTCTTGAACCTGAAGGCCTTTTAGCAAGGATAGATGGAAAGCGTCCAGATGGTATGTCTCTAATACCCTACTCCAGGGGAAAGTGTTTGGTCTGGGACTTTACTTGCACGGACACCTTGGCATTTTCCAACATACCTGAGAGCGCCAATCGTCCCGGTGCGGCCGCTGAAAAGGCTGAGCGTCGCAAAATTAATAAATTCATTTTACTTTCTTCAAACTATCTTTTCTACCCTATCGCAATCGAAACATTTGGTACTTTTGGACCTATCACTAAAAAACTTTTGAACGAAGTTTGCCATAAACTGGATCAGACCTCACATAATCCTTATGAGGGCATGTATTTTAGGGAAAGGTTGAGTGTAGCAATACAAAGGGGTAATGCGGTCAGTGTTTTGGGTACTTTTAGGGAGAAAGGGGAAGATATTTAGTCATTTTTATTTTTATTTTAGTTATATATATGTATATTTTTTTTTTTATTTTTATTTTGTTATTTTAATTAATTTTTGGTAGTTTTATTATTGTTAATTATTATATGTATTATTATTATATATGAAAATTATAGAAAAGTTTATATAATAAAAAAAAATAATCGTGGGGGAGAGTTTTGAAAAAATCGATTTTCTTTTGTATTTCTTGAACAAGAGTTTGCTTTTATTAAGATTAAGGAAGCATTTTTCGAAAAAAGTGTAATTAACAAGATATTCCATTTTAAATAAGCTAAAATGAAAAATCTTTGTCATTTTCACTTAAAAAAAAAGCTTCCTTAAGTCAGAATCATTAAAAGCAAAAAACTCTCGCTCAAGAAAAACAAAGAAAATCGATTTTCTCACAATTCTTCCCCACGATTATTTTCGTTTTTAGATACTTTTAATTAAAATTTATTACTAAAAGTAAATTTATACGAATCTTTTTTGGAAATGAAAATTTTAGTTAAATTTTTTTAGACGAACTGTGATTAATCACAGCACAATTGTAACAATTAAATGAATATTTGACTCTATAGAAAACGAAGCAACCGATAGATTATTAAATTTTTTTGCAGAAGACCAAAATCATTAACTAATAAAAGAAAATCGTGGTTGCCAGATGATCCAAAAAAATTACGCTAAAAATCTATCTTGTGAGTACAAAGATAACAAAAAAAGTGAAATTTTAAATGTTTTTTTTTTCCGGTTAAATGTACTTTTAATGTTAAAAGTTGACGTTTTATGGCAGTTTCTTGTTTTTAAGAGATTCTTCTTTGAAATCTCTAGCTTTAAAATAAAAAAATACTGCTGCCAACAAAATAATACTTTCCCCTATAACGGTGTATTTGAAATAGCGTCGGAAATTTTAACATCATAAAATATGACAAAAAATTCCTATAAACATATGTCTAAAAATGTGTCATAAGGGAGCTACGCCTCTTTGAAAGTGGCTAAAAAATCGGTTTTTATTTAATAACTCAGGAACCCTTTGAGATATATCAACGAGGTTTTACACGTCAACTAATTCTACCAAGGCCCGTTTTTATTTGTTATTTTCATGTACTTATTTCAACCAGGGGTGTGCGAAACGGGGGGGGCTTATCAGTTTTTAGTCCCAAACTTTTTTCTGTGTAACTTTTTATTGATTTCTCAGGTCAAAATACATAAAAAAGGTACTCTTGTTGTAATACTGTAGGATTAACCGTTTTCGAGAAAAATTAATTTGAAGGTGAAATTCCACGGTTCGAGAACGAAAAATTAAATACTAAAATGTTGAAAACCAAAATTTTAATGATGCAGGGCGAATGTACAATAAAAACTAAGAAAAAAACCTCATATACAGGTACTTCCAAAAATCAATCCTAATGGAGCTATGGTCTCCTAAATATTCACCATTTTTAAAGGGCTATGGTAGCTTTAAAAGCGTTTTTTCGACCTACATGTATGGAAACTTTTTTTCTTAGTTTTTGATGTAGAATAACATTGCATCATTAAAATGTTGGTTTTCGACATTTTAGTATTTAATTTTTCGTCCTCGAACCGTGAAATTTCACCTTGAAGTGAACTTTTCTCGAAAACGGTTAATCCTACAGTATTACAACAAGAGTACCTTTTTATGTTTTTTGACCTGAGGAATCATGCATAAAATGCATAAAATTGCAAAAAAGTTACACAGAAAAAAGTTTGGGACAAAAAACTGATAAGGCCCCCCCGTTTCGCACACCCCTGGTTTAAATAAGTACGTGAAAATGACATACAAAGATGGGCCTTACTAGGATTAATTCACGTGCAAAACCTCGTTAACATACCTCAAAAGGTTCCTGAGTTATTAAATAAAAACCGATTTTTTTAGCCAATTTCAAAGGGGCGTAGCTCCCTTATGACGCATTTTTAGACATATGTTTATAGGAACTTTTTGTCATATTTTATCATGTAGAATCACCTGTTAAAATTTCCTAAGCTATTTCAAATACACCCTATAGACCTAGGTACATTAAAATCAAAAACAAAAAAATAAAAAAAAAATAAAAAACAATTTTCGTTTTTCAAAAAAAAAAATTCAAAAAAAGTTTATTTTTTCTTAAAACGAAAAATAAATTGAAATGGTCCAAATTTGAAGTCTTTAGCCCGAAACGCTCTACAGTTATCGTGGTCACAAATTTCCCGGACACACAGACCAACAGACCGACCGACCGACAGACAGATTTTTTTTTTTTAAGGAAATCATATTTTTTGGACAGAAACGTAAAAAAAGCAATAAATATTTTTCGAATTTTTTTTACTAACGCAAGACTTACCTTGGGGAAAGTAGACAGGGTTGTACTGTGTTTTTGTTACACGTTACACCCAGTATATTTTAACATTATACAAAAAAAAAATATGTAAATAAAATTTATTTTAATATAAATATGAATATTTTACTAGAAATCCTGTTAATTTAAAAAAAGTTTTAATTTTTGATTTAAAAATTATTTTTCTGAATTATTATTAATCGTACGGTTTAACGAAAAATTTACTTTTAAAAAATTAAATTAAATTTCCATAGAAATTATTTTTTTTAATTAAAATATTTTTTGTGAAAATTGTTTTTTTTTTTCATATTAAATATATTTTATAAAATTGACAATGTATTACAGAAATAACAATTCTTGTAATGGAAAAATAAACTAAAAAATAAAAATCATTAAATTTTAACGGATATTTTATGTCCTTTAGCTTTTTTCGACTAATAATTCTGTAGTCTCTTAGCGGAAAATGTTACGCGAAAAAACAGTTACAGCTAAATATTGTCGGTTTTACGACATGAATGTATTCCATACCATTTGAGTGCAGTTAAATTTAAAATTATAATGAAATTGTAAAAGTTAACCGATTGAACAATTTTCGTATTAAAGGTTATACCTACTCTAGTCATATTAGATTTAAAAAAACATCTGTCTAAATTTTTGTGTACGCCTTCGACTTATCATTATAAAAATTGTGTTAAAAGTCCCCATGTAGGCGACGCGAGCTTAATTTTTTATGTTATATTTTTTCTTGTTTTATTAGAACAGAAAATAATTAAAGAATAAAATAAATCTTTTTTTTTTGCCAACGTTTTGGTCTTTATTGTAAGGCCATCTTCAGGGCTTGTTAAATAAATATTGTAAAGTTATATAAAAAATATTGAGTAAAAAATATAAATTGATGACATTAAGGAAAAAATAATTTGAAATTGAAAGATGTCAAAGAAAAAAAAGGTAACAGGTAAAAAATAGTCTTAACATTTAGCATCCACACTGGCATAAACGTATTGTCACTGCCAATGTCAATGATAATTTCAAATGACATTAAGATATAGTTAAAGTTTAACTTTGGCAGTGACAATACGTTTATGCCAGTGTGGATGCTAAATGTTAAGACTATTTTTTACCTGTTACCTTTTTTTTCTTTGATATCTTTCAATTTCAAATAATTTTTTCCTTCACTGTCATCAATTTATATTTTTTACTTAATATTTTTTATGTAACTTTACAATATTTATTTAACAAACCCTGAAGATGGCCTTACAATAAAGACCGAAACGTTGGCAAAAAAAAAGATTTACTTTATTCTTTAATTATTTTCTGTTCTAATAAAACAAGAAAAAATATAACATACATTTATAGAACAAGAACAACAAGAAATGAATTTTTTATTTTGCAATTAGTCGGCCCATATGTGTTTTTTTTATGGATTTATATCGCCATAAAACGTCATACAACGCAAAAATACGCAAAAAAATTTGAAAATTTTTGCACAAATACAAGGCTTTCCGAAATTTTGAAAAATTTCAAAATGGGAAAGCAACTATCCAAAAACAAAAATAATCTTGGTGAAGAGTTTTGAAAAAATCGATTTTCTTTTGTATTTCTTGAACAAGAGTTTGCTTTTATTAAGATTAAGGAAGCATTTTTCGAAAAAAAAAAGTGTAATTAACAAAGATATTCCATTTTAAATAAGCTTTCATTTGGTTTTAAAATTATTTAAATCGCTTTTTAAATAAAAAAAGTTATATTTATTTAAATTTAAAAAATTATATTTTTCATTGGTTTTTCGTAAACAAACAATTGTTTTTTTTTAAATTCTGGCTAAATCTTATATTTTTTAACAAAAGTTGCTGTATTTAAAACAAGATTTTAATTGTTTTTCGAATCATTTAAATTGATTTATAAATAAAATTGTTATATGCCTTTAAATTTGAAAGTTTTTTTTTTATTTTGTGTTAATTTTGGAACAAAAAATGGTTTTTGTGCGTAACTTTTCTCTTATAAAATAATAATGAAAAAATATTGTATTTTAAATAATCTTTTAATGGATTTATGAATTATCCAAATCGGTTGGTAAATAAAACAGTTATAGTGCGTTAAATTCATAAGAATTACTCCCAAAAAGACGTTGTCCGGGAAAATTAGAGAGTTTTTTTGCGGTGCAGTTTAATTACTCTTCTTAGGCATTATAAAATATGCTTTTTAGATTTTTTTAACACCTATAAGCAGTGGTGGATTAACATGGGGATATTGGTCTATGAACACTCTTCCTAAATGTGAAAAATACCTATCCTAGAACAGGGAAAACTGTAAAAAAATATAAATTTTCAAATTTAAATAAATATAACTTTTTTATTTAAAGAGTTTTAAATTATTCAAAAACCAAATGAAAGCTTATTTAAAATGAAAAATCTTTGTCATTTACACTTTAAAAAAAAAAGCTTCCTTAAGTCAGAATCTTATTAAAAGCAAACTCTCGCTCAAGAAAAACAAAGAAAATCGATTTTCTCACAATTCTTCCCCAAGATTATTTTCGTTTTTAGATACTTTTAATTAAAATTGATTACTAAAAGTAAATTTACACGAATCTTTTTTGGAAATGAAAATGTTAGTTAAATTTTTTTAGACGATTAATCACAGCAATTAAATGAATATTTGACTCTATAGAAAACATAAAACGTCCAGAAATGTAAAAAAAGCAATAAATATTTTTCGAATTTTTTTTACTAAAGCAAGACTTGGGGAAAGTAAAAAGGGTTGTACCGTTTTTTTGTTACACGTTACAACCAGTATATTTTAACATTACACAAAAAAAAATATGTAAATAAAATTTATTTTAATATAAATATGAATAGAAATCCTGTTAATTTAAAAAAAGTTTTAATTTATTGATTTAAAAATTATTTTTCTGAATTATTATTAATCGTACGGTTTAACGTAAAATTTACTTTTAAAAAATTAAATTAAATTTCCATAGAAATTATTTTTTTTTAATTAAAATATTTTTTGTGAAAATTGTTTTTTTTTTTCATATTAAATATATTTTATTACTTATAGAAATGTTCCATCAATATGATAAAAGAAAGTACCTAAATAGTAGCTAGCAAATAATTAAATATTTTATCGATATATGTAAAGTTATAAACTTTTCTTATAAAATTGACAGTGTATTACAGAAATAAAAATTCTTGTAATGGAAAAATAAAATAAACAATAAAAATCATTAAATTTTAACGGATATTTTATGTCCTTTAGCTTTTTTCGACTAATAATTCTGTAGTCTCTTAGCGGAAAATGTTACGCGAAAAAACAGTTACAGCTAAATACACGGTGTATTTGAAATAGCATCGGAAATTTTAACAGATGATTCTACATCATAAAATATGACAAAAAGTTCCTATAAACATATGTCTAAAAATGCGTCATAAGGGAGCTACGCCCCTTTGAATGTGGCTAAAAAAATCGGTTTTTATTTAATAACTCAGGAACCCTTTGAGATATATCAACGAGGTTTTGCACGTCAACTAATCCTAGCAGGGCCCGTTTTTATGTGTTATTTTCATGTACTTATTTCAACCAGGGCTTATAAGTTTTTTGTCCCAAACTTTTTTCTGTGTAGCTTTTTTGCAATTTTATTTTTGAAATATTATTCCTCAGGTCAAAATACATAAAAAAGGACCTCTTGTTGTAATACTGTAGGATTAACCGTTTTCGATAAAAATTCATTTGAAGGTGAAATTCCACGGTTCGAGGACGAAAAATTAGATACTAAAATGTTGAAAACCAAAATTTTAATGATGCAGAGCGAATGTACATTAAAAACTAAGAAAAAAACCTTATATACAGGTACT